>JAODKF010000116.1:12428496-12443279 GCA_026779585.1 Mormyrus proboscirostris | reverse complement strand
CATTTGTACACACAGGCACCACTGCCCTCAGTTCTCCTTAATCAGAAAAGCATCTTAATTTTTTCCAGCATAATCACAGCCAGCACACCATTACTAGCTAACTGAAATGGTTCCCAAAGCACTTGTTTATTCCACTTCAAATGGCTGTGTTTGATTTTTACTGTACTTTTCACACAGTGTTTTATGACACCTTTACATCAGCATATAGTAAATTATTTAAGTATTTATTAATTACTATTATGGTAGAATAGTTTGTTTGGTGACCGGGTCCATTTTTAATGTGTTAACTATGCCTAAAACAGCATTCATTAAAAATGACTTATGGTTACCTACACTCATGTCCTGCATCCTGGAACCGTGTGCTAAACTTCAGTGTTATTTTGATCTGTCCGGCCTGCTGGAGATGAAGCTCAGTGTGTGCGTGTGTCTCCTGAGATGGAGTCTTTCAGCTCTGCTGCTGTTTGTCTGAACACTGGAGTGTGAAAAAAAAAAAACGCAGAATAAAGGTTTTATTTGCACATTCATACACAACCATTATGGGTGAGACAGAGAGGTTTTTGAATAATTTGAAAAATAAGCTTCTGTCATTAATTCACAAAGAATGACACACACAGACTCTTATTCAATGTTACTCAGAGGGGCTTCTCTGTTGGTGAGGGACAGGGCTTCATGTGACAACATCTCTGTGTGACTGTTTTCCCTGCAGGAAATTATAACTGAATATGCAAGTAATTCTTTTAGCATTGTTAGCATGCTTGCGCTCTCCCTGGAAGACACACAGCCACGCACATTCACACAGCTGTCTAGGCAAACACAGTACCCGCAGTGCCCTCCTTGCCTTTCCTCCCGATCCACCTGTCTACCCCCTCCCCTGCCGTGCCTCCCCCCTCACCCCCCCTCCTTTCTGTGTCCTTGCCCTCTGCAATCATCCCCCGATACAGCCCTAAAGTCAATATTAGCACTTCCATTTGATCCCAGTGCTACTGCACTCACCGTCCAACATGTGACCCACCTGCACAATGAGCCTTTTATTCCGGAATTTGTACGTATCTACGCTCTCCTGAGTTAATGCTGAGTCCTCACACTCTCTCTCAGTAGTGTAAGACTGCTTTTTACTCCAGAACGACAGCTCTGAGCTGATGGTTTGCAAGCGCTCTTTGCAGGACCGTGACTCCACCGGACAGTGACTCCCCAGGGTGATATGGGCCTCAGGGGCTGCAAAAGCCCTGGAGCCTGGAGAAAATGCTCAGCGATGGTCTGCAGTGATGTGGGGGCCTGCAGGATTTGCTCCCACTAGGAGACACCTGTGGTTGGCGCAGCTGAAAATCTGCTCGCTGTGCTGTGAAAATCACCCGCAATGGAACATCACGCTTCCCTGCCGCATTAAAATGTCTCTGTGATTCTCTGTGCGTAGAATTAGCTTTTTGTGTTCACGGATATGTGTGTATTTGTTCCTGCGTCTATTCTTTAAGTGGATCCATTTCTCCGTGTGTCTGTGTGTTTCGAGGTGTGTGTGTGTGTTTCTCGATGTGTCTGTGCGTGTGTGACTGTGTTTCTCGGTGTGTGTGTGCGTGTGTGACTGTGTTTCTCGGTGTGTGTGTGTGCCCGGGGAGGGCTCAAGCACTCTGCTCAATACCTGGGCAGAATGCCCAGGAACGGCAAGCAGGAAAGCCTCTATGTTGCCGAGAAAAGCCGACACAGTCTCCCGCAGAGCCAATTAAACACACACTACCTTACATAAACCACACAAACAGGGTATTTTTAACGTAGGCTGACTTATGAGCGGCCTGTTGCTATTATGTCATGAATGGCGTCAGTGACGCGGCGAGGATGTCGTGACACTGAGAGAGTGCAGCACACTGTAAGCGGGACACAGAGCACATTGTGCCGCTAAATGCCCAAACGCACCGGCTTCACTAACCCTCCTCCCCCCACGGCCTGTGTGTGTGTGGGGGGGGGGCGATCACACGCTCCGTCAGATAAGGATCCACAGCTGGATATGAGGGAATGAGCTGGGGGGGGGTGGAGAGCCTGCCCCCGGTGCCTGCGTGATGAACAGCAGCGTGTTATTGTTCACAAGGAACAAAACAGCGGCACCTGCACTCCTGCAGTCATTTCCCGTCCTGCTCTCACTTCCTGACACAGTCCTGCTCAAAGCCCCACTGGGAAATGTTCTGTATTGTAGTAAAGCTCCAGAACAAACATGCAAAATCAAACCACAAGGACTCTGAAGCCTGAAAAAATATATAGATTTTTTTTTATCTTTAAGCCCATCCATTCATTTTCCATATCGGTTATGCAGTACAGGGTCCAGTGAGCCTATATCCGGAAGCATGCTTAGCAATATGCAAAAGAAAGTATTTTTAACTTCACTTGAAAACTCCATATATAAGGATCATATTCGCTACAGTTGGTTATGCATACATTACATTGTTGGGACCAAATAAAAAGACCTGCTATTTTGACCTTGTAGGGACTATTTTTTCATTCCCCACAATTCTATAAAAATAAATTTTATAAAAATCTGTGACTGCAATCAAAAAAACTGTGTGTGTGTATGTATATACGTATGTATGTATGTGTGTGTTTGTGTGTGTGTTTGTTTGTATGTGTGTGTGTGTGTGTGTGTTTGTGTGTTTGTTTGTATGTATGTGTGTGTGTGTGTGTGTGTGTGTGTGTGTGTGTGTGTGTTTGTGTGTGTGTGTTTGTGTGTTTGTTTGTATGTATGTGTGTGTGTGTTTGTGTGTGTGTGTTTGTTTGTATGTGTGTGTGTGTGTGTTTGTGTGTGTGTGTGTGTGTGTGATGCTGGGCCCAGCCACCCTGACCGTTGCTCAGGATGAGCCCTCTGTCCAGGCTGCACCAGGCTCTCTGTTTAGCCAGTGCTGTTGCGTAACCTGTCTCTCACCCGCACAGCGCGAGTACACAGGATTTGGGCACTGCCAAGAGCAGCGTCTCCAGTTGCATGGAGACACTGTCGGCGCCCCCAGTTGGCCTCAGATGGGACACCATGCAATAGGGCCAGAATCCGGAGTAGGCAACGACACACAGTCAAATCACAACAATAAATCTACATTATTTTTTATCCGATTGTTGCCATTTAAAAACTGCTATTTCTGAAGATCTGGAGAGATTTCATTTCTGATACAGCTGCTGAAAACTGAGCGGCACTGTCTCAGCAGCTGAACACCTCACAGTCATGCTGAGTAATTCTCAGAGCAGCTCGACGCTGTTCTCACCATTACGGGAGTTTCATGGGGCCTTATGAATGCGGATGCTCAGATCCCCGGTGTTCACCGCACCTATCAGAGATATCTACCCGACAGTCCCACTCAGGTATCCGACCTCTCACTCATCTCATCCCCATGGAACTTTCCTGACACAGTGTTTACATTCACCAGGGTCGCCCCCTCACCCCTTTGTTTTTGCATGTTTTCTGTCTGGGGGGCAAATACTTCATTGCTACATCACTCCTAGTCTGGACCACCTAAAAACGGGCTATTCCTGCACCCGGCCATGGAGGAGGCTGGTTTGACGAGTCCCGGAGGCTGGGTAATAGCACCCCATGATACAAAGCAGGCAGCAAAAAAGAGCAGCATTGAAGGAATTCGCCACAGTCTGATTTCTGTAAACAGGTACTGGCACACACAACATTGGCATGCAGGCTGGTATCTTCTGACCCCAGAGACAAGAACGAGCATCACAGCTAATGTCTGCAAGGGGCACAAGCACACCCCACCATAAAAAGAGCGCCGCCCTACAGCCTACACATGGCGGAGGAACTTGTCCACCTCCTTGTCATGGTAACTTGGCACTAGGATTGCACTGAGCGGTCCACACATTTGGTGTTTACACAGCCACCTTTCCTAAGCTGGACATGGCCAGACCTATAAACGGGGAACAGGAGCGAACAACCTATAGCAAAGGAGTTCTGCTGAGGGCTGCATGTGAGCAGCACGCGGAGTGCGACGGGCAGAGCTGCGGGATCACACACAGAAGGGGAAAAGATCTGCATCCCGCAGCTGGCAGCTGCTAATACCGTCACACACATCGAGGGCTGGGGGGGGGGGAGATCTGCCCTGCAGCCGTGGAGCAGAACAACAGAACACGAGCAGCTCGGAAATAACGACAGGCCGCACTGACACATCGATATCGTTACCCAAGCTTCCCCTCGACTCTCCGGCTCTCATTTCTGCAAGAGAAACTGTGGCATCTCCATTCATCACCGGGAGAAGCTCGTGGCCGGCAAATTTTTCAACTTTATTATCACTAATTGCGAAATTTCATTAAAATACACGTTTCACTCCCCCTTGGCACATCTGCTACCATTTACTAATAACTTCAAAATGCTGATTCCTCAGGATCAAGTTGTACATGAAGGGAGGATGTTAATGTATCAAACACCAGCAACAAGAAGGCCAGGGATTATATTAAGGCAACAGTGAAATCCAGTCAAGAGTATCCTAGCAGAGAGGCTCTATCCGGTCACAAAGAAAAGTTTTTGCTAATGCCACAGTGCCCCGTGCTAAGATCTCGAAGAATTTTAATACCACGGTGAATCAGCATTATTAGATAGAGCTCTAACACACTAAGCAGCGCTTTATGAGAATTTGTGCATTGTGGGTCTATTACGTTCAGCCACTCTTCACATTTCTATTAAAATGCAAACTCAATGAACTTTCTAGCTGCCATGGCAACACTGAAAGGAAACGGCTTACAGATTAGCATTATGTCCTGAAGTTGAAAGGATGCATTAAACAATGCAATAAACGATTTACTTACCACTGCTTTGCCAAAAATTTCTTGCTGCATGCAAATATTATTGAAGTAATTTAATAACATTGTTTGAATATGGTCTTTTTTATGCTAAAGTTCATCATATGCCGAATACAAATGCTGAATATGCTGAATATTTTTACGGGAAGTTAAAATATGGCAGAATAATGGTTCTTATGAGAATGCTGTTTTTCTGTTTCAGTATAAGTAGAGGTTAACAGGTCATTTAGGAAGCTTTAAATATTACTAAATGCTGGGCCAAATTCATGTTTCTTTGCACTATATGGTCCTTTAAGGCTCCTGAAAGTTTAGTGACGAACAAAGCAGCACAAGCACCAGCTCAATACGCTCACATACAGTATTCCTGGTTGGCCATCGTTGCACGGATGGAGTTGCCCTGACACAACAAGCGGGACGGGATGCAAGCTGAACCAGCAAGACGTGCACGTACAGACGCCCATGGACGCACGCAACAATGCCTCCGTTCGGGAACCCGCTGTGCAGGACCGCATCATCAAACACCAGACTGTATGCCGCTCCCCGAAATATCATAAACAAGAGCGAAAGACTTTCATTCTCACTTCCTGCTACATTACGAATAACCCTCTACTGTGCACACTGTCTAATCAAGCAAATTACAGCAAGAAAAAGTATAACAATGGTCAATCAATATGTAATGAAATAAGCAATGAGTCTGCCCAAAGCACAGATCCACGGGGATTAAATCCTCAGAGGGTTGCGCAACAAAGTTACACAATGTGTACAAGGACCGTGTTACACCTAATCCAAGTGCAATGAACGAGAACAGGAGTTTCATTACAGGCATTTTCTGTGACTTCACAGGACCCAAAACACGACAACGGCAGCCCTGCCAGAGACAAGGCACTGGAGCGAAAATTCTGCAAGAGAGAAATATATTCTGGGGCAAAATAATAGCAGATGAGTTCCTGTCAAGTTTGTTAGTTGTTAGTTCAAACAGTTAACTTGAGCTCATCTGACTGAAGAATAACTGGAATAACAGCTTTCAGTTCCAAAAAATACCATGAAGAAGCATCTGATGCTCAGGTCATCTAGGAGCCTTTATGCAGTGTAATTACTGAAAGAAAGATGGATCGTATTGCTATTAATAAGCCATGGAAACTCACACATGAATACACATACAGACGCAAACACATTATCTTAGCCCACTCAGGAGCGCAGTAACGGCATGCAAACATCTTACTACTGGAACATTCACATGTAGCTGCACATTCCTCAGTAAGAAACACAAACTAGCAATACACAGACGACGAATAGCAGTAGAGTAATTACGTTTGGAGTCCTTCACAGTCTTCAGTGCGGACTGCAGTCGCTCCAGCATCGTTCTTTGCTCGTGTGCGTTTGTGAGGGTATCAGAATGGAAATCAAAAAAAAAAAAAAAAAAACATAAGCCTGCGTGCGGCACCTCGAAGAGAAGTGTGTGAGAACAACCTGATAAGGTGAAACAGAAAGAGGAGGATGGGAAAAGCCGGTTGCTCTGCTTCTGCTGAGCACAAGGGTCCCTGCTGTGATCTGTAATGTGTCCGGAGCGGCAGAGAGCGAGCGAGCCAGACTGACGATTAACCACCGAACGGGATCTCTTTGCTGCAGAGAGACGACGGGGCAGGGTGGGGGGGTGGGGTGGGCGCTCAGAAGTTGGCGGAGGGAGGAAGAGAGAGGAAAGGATGGAAAGGAAGAGCTGAAGGGAGGAGCAGATGCAACAGAGGCAGAATGACGGGCAGACATTTACCCTAAAGGGTCAAGGAGAGCGAGGCAGAGATGGGCTGAGAGATTAATCAGCAAGAACAGAATGCTAATGCGGAATGCTGCCTGTCTGGTCTAGCACTCATCAAGTCGGTATTTGTCAGAAGGATGTCAGAAATTCCAGTTTAGGAGTTTTGTAAAGGAAAGTCAAACACCGTCATTATCATAAGGAAGGCCTGATATAGTGGAACAGACGATGCTGTAAAACTGATCTAGGACCGGAATTGAGCTTTCAGTATGTTGATGCAGAATGATAAGTAATAAAGCTGAAATAATAGGAACACTCTCCATTTCAATATTTCAAACCTGACTCATCAGCAGGAAACTGAGGAGCCGTTCAAAGTGTGCATGAATTAATAAGCCCTTCTCAAGTGCAACGACACACAATGACACACAAAGACACTCAATCACATGCACAATGACACGTGCACAACGACACACAATGACACACAAAGACACTCAATCACATGCAGTGACACGTGCACAACGGCACACGAAGACGCACATGAGGACAGCGAAACGTGTCAATCTGGTCATCCGAAGGGCACAACAATGGTGAAAAGCCACTACTCTGGGTAGTACAGGCAGCAGCAGAATCAGGCTACACTCATTATTGATCACTACCAAAAACCGACAGACCCAGCGATCTGCACCCAGCACAGCCCAGAAATATCTCTGGGTCCTTTTTCAAATGGCACGCTAGAACAAAGCGCTAGAACAAATTCTGAAAATGATTTTGTGCACAAGGACAAAATGGGGATGGGAAGCCGACTGTTGGGGCGCGATTGCAACGGCTTTGCGAGCGCAGAGCTCACGGGCTCCCCCGTCTTTGCGTGGGTGTGATGGCGAAGCCTCCAAAGACTCGTCGTGATTCCGGTAGAACAGGGCATGGAGGAAACAGAACCGGGCTGGGCGGGGCAGTGACAACTGGTGCTCAATTATTACTGCATGCTGAAGACAGTTGACTGACTATCCTTCCATGAGGCTTTACGGAGCACTGGCGCACCAAGGCGGGCAGTACGAACGGCATTCAGACTAACGACCTTCCTGCATTTTCCCCTAAACCAGCCACAAACTGACAGCTGCCAGACCCTTACGCTGGCTACCTGGCCCAACCTATGAGGCGCTGTAGACCAACGCCCCATCTGTGAATGAACGTGGCCCTCTGGTCTCACTGCCTCTGGGTCTGCCTCTGGCGGGATTCTCACTGCAATCCTAAAGCATGCAGCTGAGGGTGTCCTGGCTTCACCTCATGTGAGACTGTGCCCTGGGATCCCGCCCACAGTGCCCCCCTGGAACCAGCACCAGAATTACTGCTAGCAAGTGCTGGGTAATGGATCTTATAGAAGACGGATGGCATAAATATGGATTGAATCCTTCCAATTTTCAGATTACACTGAAATGTGGTCAGGGTTAGATTTGTATGTAAAATCATTTCCAGCCCATGGGCTACTTAGACTAACATCAAAAGAAGGTCTTTCTGATGGTACAGTCATTTACATGCCTTTAGAAGGTAATTTGGCAACAGGTGCCATGAACTTGTGGGGAAAGATGGACTCGGCATGAAGACACTGCAAAGACTGCAAAGTAGACCGCGCTCAGTATTTATGACACTAAGTGTCCAGTACCGTTAAGAATGAACACAGCAAGATTCCCTCGTTAAGACCCTGCCTCTCTATTGCCATGGATGCAAGAGTTTTCAGCATGTACTGTTCATTGACGCCAGACATTGGCAAGATCTAAAGAGATCCTGAACTCTGAAGGCATGCACTTGTGGCAGCAGCCCAAATAGCTCTGCAGTTCCAGTAAAAGCTTCTGATCTCGCCATAATGATGCACGGGGCTTGTTCTAGCATGGTGTACAGTAGGTCCACTCAGTCCATTAGCAGGCAAGCTCCATCCAGAGAGCTGACTCATACTCATGACCTACTGCTGCTCATTCTCCTGATCTAATGCCTACCAGAAGGTGTGAATTCTGAGAGATCCTTAGAGCAGGACAGATGTAGTTTGGGGGAAAGAGGCTGTACTCTCAGCAGAAATCAGCAGCTAATGACCTAATACATCATTCCGGGAAAATAATGATCAATAGACCACTACTGGACATCTGTGTTTAAAAATGGGAAAGTAAGAAAGCTTGGTCTGAAAAAGCAAGGCTGAAGTGTCATAAACCTAAGGAACTGGGCTTGGTTTCAGTTACCATCTGCAGAGAACAGAATACAAGGAATAATATGGTATGTTAAGTTTCCTTTGTGCACCATGCGTCCCGCAGGATGCAAAAATCCATTGGATACTCAAAAAAAAAACTACCCAACATATAACATGACTTTCTTCAATTACAGAATCAAATCAATGAAACTTCCAGACCTAGCAGCTATTCCTGCCATATGATTTGACCTCTGGAGGAGAGTCTTCTCTGAAGTCCACCCTCACACACGCGGGCTTCTTCACTGTGATTAAGGCCTTGCAGCTCCTGCTCGCGGCTCCCCAGCCACCGGCGGGTTTCATCTATCCCTGTCCTTCTCCTTCAGAAGTTGAAAGCTTGTAAAACTAGGCCAGGCTCCCGTCCCCTTTTTGTCCGGCATTTGGTGGGACCCGCTTGGTGCTGCTTCCAAACTGGCTCATGTCCGCCCTGTCCTCTACCTGCTACAGAGAGAGCTACCCGAGTATAATAAAGTTTTCATGAACTGTGTAGCTTCCCTTATGACACTCTAAAAAGTTTGATGTTAAACCCAGCCAACATACTTCACTGAATTCTCCCTCACTGGGTACAAGGCCTGTCTCCAAATTATGCGGTTTTAATTCCTTGTTCATATAAACCACAAACATCCATTTTTGGTAAATCATTTAAGCAGTCCAGGGTTGCCTTATTTCCAGAAGTGCAGGGCGCAGGGCAGAGGACATACTGGCTGATATTCCAATCCATTACAGGGCACAAACTCACACACATTAAGGGCAAATTAGAGACTCCAGTTTGCGTAAATGCAGACCTTTGGACTGCAAGAGAAAACCTGACCAATACAGGGGGAACACGCAAACTGAACACACGGAACAGAGAAGGAATTTGAGCTTCCATCCCTGTGGAGTCAGGTTAACAGTGCTATCTACTCATACAATACGCTGTACACATTCCCACTTATCAACACAATCAACAAAGGCACCTTAATCTGTCACTGCCAATGATGCAATCACCCTAAGTGTCATTTAAGAAACTTATATCCCCAGCAGCCACTTTATACAATATTTACCAAGAAGGTGGGTCCTCTTCATTGTGGGCTAGACTAACAGAGCTCTTTGATGAACACTTCCGCATTCTTCATCATATTATTTTACCGTGAGCTTTTCTGTCCTCTGTATTAATTTCAGGCGGGTGTTTCTGATGCGGCGCTGAAATACCCGCACTCTGAAATAACAAAACGGGTCTGAATGGGATGAGAGCCTCGGCGTGGCAGCAAGGAACTGGGGCGCAGCAAATGCACACAAACATCTCAAAAAGATATTTAATTCATGAGTCAGAGCTGAGCGGGACTCATCAGAGTCTGAGGGGAGCCTCGGGCTCTTCGTCTGCGGGCCGGAGACCAAACCTTCGCTGCCACCAAACACACCATCCAAAATTAATTAAAATAAACATAACAAAATCTCAGCTGTATTCCACACACTGGCATCTGTACCTCAGTGTACACTGCGTAGGGAAGGGAGGGAGATGGACGTCTCTGGATGGTGTGAAGTCGGGTCAGAAGCACATTTTTTCGTTTATCTTAGCACTGTAGCCTATGATTGGGGTCTGCATTCGCACAGGGCCGGACCCTCACCCAATGTCCTTTTCCCCTGAGGCCCAAACAGCAGATTTTTGTTTCCGTGCATCCCCCATACCCAACCCACCCCATTGACGTTATCACCCCTGCCCCACAGCGTCCCCATTTCACCCCCCCGTGCCCCCCCGGGGTGAGCCTTACAGTGTGTGTCTGTGTCACTCTGCTCTCTCGAGCAGCATCAGGACAGCAGACTCACCGTTGCCGTTGAGATGCCTGTCATGGGAGGCAATGACAAACCCAAAGCCTTCTCCAGAGCTCCTCCGCAACTCCACCTCCACTGCGATCCTCCCCTCCTCGGGGCCCCTGGCCCCTGAGGCCCCCTTCATGGCCTGAGCCCCGCCCTCCTCCACACGCAGCCAATCCTTCGGCTCCAGGGTCAGTGTCACGGGTACAGAGTCCAAAAAACTGGTGCTCTGCACCAGAGAGGGGACATCCGGGGAGGGGGAGGGAGGCGTGAGAGTGGTCTGGGGCACCGGCATGGTGTCAGGAGGAGGAGAGGGGCTGAGCGGGGTGACCGCCAGAGGGGTAGGAGGAATCTTCCTGGAGGAATTAGGCGATAGAGGAGAACGCACTGACCCTGAAAGAGAGAGATGGATGAATTACATCTGGATGTTAAAACATCGCACAGAATTGGGCTCATCTGCAACACAAGAACATATCACATGCCACATGGCTTCCGGTTGCGGCTCCCACTCTTAGGCTGCTTGTCTCTGTGGTATAAATGGTTCACAGAACCATTCCCGTCTGGAGGACAGGAGAGGCTAAGGTAGATAAGGATATGAGGGCACAGAGGATAAGAATGTTGAGTATGTGCTGGTATGTAGCGCTAGACTGATACAGCGAGGAGCTTTAGATAAAGTCAGTGTACATAGCTGGAGAAAAGCGGAGACTGAACGCCCAAAACAACGGCACTGCAGTGTGCAGTACTGACCTCCTCTGTAAACCAGCAAAATCACTTCCCCCTGTTTTGTGTGCTCCTGTAAGACTCTCTGTACCTGCAAAACATGAATACTTAAAATGAATTCAAAAGTATAAAGAAAAAAGACAATATCAGCCATCAAAGATGCTCTCGTAGATAAAAAAAATTACTGGGTAACCACATTAACCTGGATTCTTGGATCCAACACGATTTGTTCTCCAGGGGCAGTAGAACACAGTGACGAGAGGTGTCAAAACCCACAATTTACTACCCATCACACCCTGCTCCACTACATTGGGAAAAGGTAACCAATTAGGGTCAAATTACTCAGTGATTGACAGGGCATCAGCCAACCTGCCTCTACTGTCATCCGCCCACCATCCATCTCAGACCATTCATATAAAACGAAGCGGCTGGTGCAACGCAGCAGAGCAGGGCATGGATTAAACATGTGATTCATTCCCTGGTCACCATTTGTAACATTATATTAAGTTACTAATCACCAGAAGGGCCAGATAGATAGATTATCGTTTAGGCCCATTGCCATTACATGTAACCCTAATAGCACCTTACTTGAGTTTATAGGCTGTGAAGCTGAAATTAAACCTGGATCTGTTTGACTGTAATGAGAACATTCCCTGACAAAGTCCTTAGAGTGACTGCAAGTGTTTATGTCCATATTTGGGGAAAAAAAATAATAACAAACAACCAAAAGTAAGCCCGAAGCGAGAAGATCGGTCACATCATTAATGCACAGAATTGTGTGGAATTAGGTTTCTCATTGGCTGAGGACACAGGCAGAGAGACACGCCCCCCGCGAGCGGGCACCTGAGCGAAGCTGAGGCTCTGCACGTCGGCGCCGTTGATCTTGATGATGGCGTCCCCTGCCTGCAGCGAGGGGCACTGCCGCCGGTCCCAGACCCTCTTCACCACGGCCAGCCGCCCCCCCTGGCCCCCCGCCGTCACGCTGAAGCCCATGCCCCCGACCTCGCTCTTCCCCACGGCCACCGGCACCAGCTCGCCGCTGCCCCCCATCGCCCCCGGCGACGGCAGGGTACCGGGGCCGCTGCCACTCCCCGGGCTGGGGTCCGGGGAGCCGTTGAAGACGCAGGGCTGGACGCTGGCCGGGGACGGCAGCGGGAGGGAGCTGAGAGAGAGCAGGGGTCTATGCAGGAGCCCCCCAGGGCCGGGGCCCATCTCAGGCTGCGGGAGCGGAAGTCTGGAAATGGGCAGCGTGACCGTGGAGAGGTCGCTCTCCGAGGACTTGGGGGTGTAGGTGTTCAGGGAAGGCAGTCCCGGCAGAGAGTTGTGCTCATGACTGCGGATCAAGGATGATCTATGAGGCGAGAGAGGGGCATCATGGGAGAAAAAAAAACCAGCCACATAAACACACTAGTTACACCTCAATAAATGACATATTGTACCTTAGACCAGTACAATAATCATCAAGTGCCTCACTCTAAAATCCACCCACTGTAAGCTGATATACGTCGAGCGTTTCTAAATAAAACTCAGCCCTAAGCGTTCACTCTGCCAAAGCCATGCCCAGCTTTGAATTCAACATTTCCTACCAAAGTCAAATTCTAGAAAACCACTAGCTGCAAATTCCAATGACAAACATGCAGTACTGTACTTAGGCAAAGTAATGTTTTAAAATCTTTCTTACACACCCATTATAAACATATGAACCCCAAAGTCACACTACACTGCATGATTACAGCAAGATGGTTTTACTTGTACTCTCTCTGCTAAAAACATGATTTAAAGATGGGGTCCCAGGAAGTAAAGTGTGTTGCTGAAATTTTTACCCATCATATTTTTATTTATTCATGGAGATGAGTGTCAGTTCTGCCTGTAAGACCAGCAGGAAGGTTCTCCTGAAGATCACTGACCGTTCTGAGGGTTACAGAATCAGCCCCTGTCCTGTTTTTAGCTGGGACAGCGAGGCGATGACTGCTTCTGATAATTGTTTTAGGTATAACAGTGCGAGCAAGAGGCCATTTTAAAAATGGAGTCACATTCCCATGCTGCATCACTCAAAGTCAAATCCCGCTTTCATCACCTTCAGAAAATAACAGCTGCCCTGTTGCTTTTAAGCCGCTCCGCTGAATCGGCAGTGTCCCCGCTTCGGGACATTTCGACCCAGTTAGCCGGGGACCCTGTGCACTTAATGTTTCAGCGGCGTTAACCTTGATCGGGTGATGGCTCCAATTACTAAATAGCGGCTGGGAGTGAAAATGGTGCCCCTGCACTTCATGCTGGAATCGGTAATGCTTTGCAGCTTGCCGGACAAGAAGTCGAATCACTGGAACATTTATAAAAATGTTTCTGTGAACCAAACACACGTGCGTCATCTTTACCTCCTCCTCTTTCCAGAGAAGCGATCAGAATATCAGTTTTGAAGGGATCATAAGCAAATTAAGGATTCTCTCTCCTCTGTATTAAGCATTTCAGCGGCAGGCTTCTATACTTATCTCATCCCTCCCGAACAGTGTTCGGAGATAAACCCCGTTCTCTAAGCTGCGTTTTAGAGGCATGGCCTACGATCTGCCAGGGTGGGCCAAATGCAGAGCGTGAACCACATTACCTGTGTGTGCTGACAGCCGCTGTCCCCTCTCCATCGCTCTGACTGCTGGACATGCGCTCCGGTGGCGGGGGTGGGGGGGCCCCCATGAGCGAGCCGGGCAGCCTGCCGGGCGCCGGGGGGCCCGAGATGTGGCCGTTAGCATTAGGATATGAGGGGGGGGCCGGCGGAAAGAAGTTAGTTGCGTTCCCATTGGCATCCAGCCCCGTCACTGACATGCCCTGATGCATGCTGGGAAAACTCCCATCCAGGTGCGTCCTGTTCCTGTTGAGGTTAAAATGTGGCGGCTGCGGTGGTGTCTGCTGTTGCTGCAGAGCGTCGTGGCACGGCTGCGGTTTCTGGGGGGCTGGCCCAGTGGACTCGCATGCGTCTGGGGCTGTTGGCGGCTGCTTGGGGCAGCCGTCCGGGTTGTACAGCATGGGGTATCCTCGCCGCAGCACCACGTCCACGCTGCCACCCACCGGCACCGACTTCAGCATCTCCACCACCTCTTTGTGGGACATACCCAAAACGCAGGTGTCGTTGATGTACACCAGGATGTCCGCTGGTCGTCCGGGAGGAGACACAGGGAAATACGAGGGAGGCCTGTTACTCCACTCTGCGCCGGTCACACCAATCAATCTTACGGGCAACTTATGGCCGATTTCAAGTGAGAATCAAGTAATCGAGGGAAAATAATGAGAAATAATCTCCATAAATGTACAAATTAGAGACCACAGGCATAAATAATGCATGACAGCCCCTGGGTGCCCCAGTTACCAAAGCCTTCATTCTGCATTCTAAAGGTTAACAAACGATGATGGTGCAGTTGTGACATAATCAGCACTATGATTTTCTGTTCCACGGTTAAATGAACATTTCTGCTTATTAGTCAAGGCTGGAATGTGTGTGTGTGTGTGGGGGGGGGGGGGGTA
>JAODKF010000116.1:12361069-12382419 GCA_026779585.1 Mormyrus proboscirostris | reverse complement strand
CCAGTACATTCTCACTCAGTGCCATCCTGTTACGGCACACTTTCCATGGTAAACTTTCCATGATGCACGTGGAATGTTTCTGCTTTCACTGTGGTGTGGTAATGTACGTGATGGGAATGGAAACAATGTCTGACTTTTTGCAAGTTCCATAAATAGCTCAATAGATTAATCTCTAGTACTGAGTAAAGCAGCTGCTGTGTCATAAAATGAATGTAAGTAATGGAGTCTCAGATGGATGAAGCGTCATAGCTAAGGCTCAGGTCAGCCGTCGTCATACACATTCCCTAAATGGCTACCCCCTAATGGCCATGGGGGGGAGGGGGGGCATTCTTCCAGATATACCCCACAGCAGTTTCAGAGTCGTGAGTAAGGCCAGGGATGGGGGCTATAGGACAGGATGGCTCCGCACCTGCACTCATTCTCAGTACAGGTGATATTGGACAAAGGAGACAAATCAGTCAGTGAATGACAGAAGGACACAGTGACACCAGCTAGAAATCTCTACTTGCTGCTGCATTTTTGAGATTCATTCTGCTTCTCTGGTACAGCAAGTCCCTTTCCTGTGGATCACAGGCAGCTCCCCGTAAAAGACCAGCCACAGAGAAGCTGTTGGTTTGGACCGAACCACTAGAGGAAGCTCTGTGTTCCTGTCCTAATGCTGGAGGAAGACAAACGAACGCAGACACGGTGGTCCTGGTTACAGCAGACGTGGCCCCCCGCAGAAGCACAGATAGTGTGGTTTTATAGTTACAGGTTTGTTGGAAAACAGTGTAAAACCTTTTAATTAAATGAAGTTTGTGCATATAATTTTTATATGTGTGTCATAATCAGATTATTATTTTTACATCGTGGTACCTTATTTAGGATATACGTTTATGTATTAGAAAAGAGTGTCTAATGTCTGGAATGGGATGCTTTAACCATGAAAATGTTTTATTCCTGAAGCTTTATGCTGCGGGCTGTGATATTGACAGCACAAGCTTTACACGCTCGTAACTGCATGGCCCCTGCAGGGCATCACCTACTCACGCCCCGTGCTTCCTGCGTAGGCCGTGCCTCAGGTTCGTTAATGGCAGCCCCCAGGACACAGTCACAAGCAGTGCTGGAATGGCCTGTGGTCCAAGAATCACTAATCATCAGTTACAAACTGGATGAAACTGGTCAGTATTTAGTGGGTTTACAGGACTTCTGCAAACCCAGGAACTCTCCTGATTTCCTTTACTCTGTAACACAGAGCTTAGATCCGGGGTATCTACTCTTTTGGGTCATTAATTGTATGCAGGTTGCTGCAGTACTTAAATATTTAAACACTTGATTCAATACAATGATTTAATTTAATAAACTAAGCTATCCTTTGCTTTCAGAATGGCGCTTGCTGGAAGACTTTGTGCATACATTGTGTCCTGACAGGAAGAGAGTGGAGCATCAAAGTCTGCTGAAATGATAATGCTGAATGAGCAGTTTTAACTGGATATTAGTCTTTTTGTAATAGTCACCCGGTCCTGAATAAGCCATTTTGTCAGACTCGTAACACCGCCGTCGTGATTCTGTTTTCCTGTTTTCCACAGTGCAGTCTTACACCTCTAGTTTCTGCTGAGCCTCTTTCACCATTGTTTCCCAGCTGCACGTGTAATGCCCCTTTGCCAGTGCCCTCTCCGTTGTCACACTTCAGCACTTTAGCTGTCTGTAACCCCCCCCTCAGTCACACATTCCTATGATTCCCCTGCTTCTTCAGTAATTTCTCTAGAGCAGGAGTTGAAACCTTGGACTGGTTCCTATTGTCTCCTGTGGATTTCAACTGTTGTAATCGAACATGCTTCATGTACCATGATTTATTTATGGCTAATTATTTGATTGATTCATTAGGTGGCTAATTAAACCTTTTCAGGAGTGTGACAGGTACACTAATGGTATTACATGATAATTAACCAATCAACCAATTAATTATTTTGTAAAATTTATTTCCAAGTGAAAAATAAGTGCTCTCTGTAAGACCTGTAGCTGATACGATTGGCCTGGAGCATTGAAACTGGGATTTTTTTGTCTTGTAACCAGAGAATAAGCTTCGAGGTTAGGGAACTGGCAGCAAAAGGTCTGGTATTGGAAAAGGTCACCAGCAGTGAATAGATGTTCACCTGGAAGTATTTTTATGCCAGTTTGATGCTGAGAATAAAAAAACTAAAATAAATTATTTTGCAATTAAATGCATGACTGCTGTTATTTAATACCTTCTATGAGATGGCTTGTGACTAAAACCACATCCACATCCAATACCTGCTCATCGCTTCACAAATCAGGCCTTCTTACCACACAGAGAGGCAGCTGCTGCTCACCTCCAACAAGCTGGCTTATAGCACCTAACCCTGCCAGCTCTTTCTGTCTTATGCCAAGGTGTTATTCAGGTATTCGCTACATAGTATCCAAACACCACCGGGACCGTGCTTCATGAGGTAGAGTATCCATAGTCCACCGGAACCGTGCTTCTTGAGGTAGAGTATCCATACTCCACCGGGACCGTGCTTCTTGAGGTAGAATATCCGTACTCCACCGGAACTGTGCTTCTTGAGGTAGAGTATCCATACCGGAACCGTGCTTCTTGAGGTAGAGTATCCATACTCCACCGGGACCGTGCTTCTTGAGGTATAATATCCATACTCCACCGGGACCGTGCTTCTTGAGGTAGAGTATCCATACTCCACCGGAACCGTGCTTCTTGAGGTAGAATATCCATACTCCACCGGGACCCTGCTTCTTGAGGTATAATATCCATACTCCACTGGGACCGTTCTTCTTGAGGTAGAGTAGCCGTATTCCCCCGGGGACCCTGCTTCTTGAGGTAGAGTATCCATACTCCACCGGGACCCTGCTTCTTGTGAGTATCCATACTCCACCGGGACCCTGCTTCTTGAGGTAGAGTATCCATACTCCACCGGGACCCTGCTTCTTGAAACTCAAATGTTACACATGCTATACTCCACCAGCAGGTTAATAGGGATGGATGCCAGGGGCTGTCAGTCCTGATCTGTGCTGTCGAAATTTTATTTAAATGTAATGTATACTTAATATGGCATCCTAATACCCACTTACTGTGAGAGCCCATCTAGTATTACTACATGACGATAGTCTGCTGAGCTGCTGGTCATGTGACTGGGAGTGAGAAAAATCAGTAGCTGACCTTTTCAGTGTCTCTCATATATATGTCTCTTATATACGGTTTATATTCCTCTCCTAAAGCTCTGCCAGATTATTCACCAGTATTTTGGTCAAATAATTGTAATTTGTAAAATTAAAATAATATATCTTTTTGTATGAAACATGAAGAATGATGTATTGCTGATGCTTATAACGACATTAAATTTGACAGGGATTAAATAAGAAAATCCTTCGTGAGTTGTGCAGAGACTAAAAAAATACTGTGCAGGGTTTTTGCATGTTCCTGTGTGTGAGGAAGAGTTTATCTGAAAAAGAACGTCCTGTGTGGATTTTTAAATGAGATAAAGCATGGTTTATGTGTATCTGCATGTTCTGGATCAAGATCCTGTTTACAAAAGCATGTTACTTTTGGAGATAATATCCACATACATAAAATGCCCTATGGAACTGAAGTGTAATATCCACACTGTCATCCATCCATGTTCTGCTGTTAAGTGTAAGATGTACTTTTCAGAATTCCTGATTTTCCTGAATAATTTGTTTCAGAGTAGAGTTTTGCTTTTTTCTGAAAGAGGGGAATCAAACCAAGGTGAGTCTGGCAGCAGGGACCCGTTGTGGGTGAGACATCTGGGTCCCTTTTCCTTCCGTCAATCTTCACCAGTGTCACCTACCGGTCAGGCACCTCTGAGACCATGAGCCGAACTGAGTGAACAGCACGCTTCTCCAAGCATAATAAGTACCCTGATGAAGTCTGCATCCCACAGACTGTCAAATAGCAGGTGGCTGATGGTTCCCATGGGAGGAAGTACATTCTGGTATTCACTCATCTCATCACTTGCTCATTCAGTCTCATAGAAAGTAAATTTTCATATGATTGTTTGCCATTCATAGCACTGGTGGACTCAGAGGGGAGCAGGGAGGCAAATGCCCCCCCAATGCCCACATGGCCGAAAAACCATTGCTAAAGTGCCCTTTAGAGTGGTGAAAATCTTGCTATTAGCTGCCCATCAAATGATTTAGCGCCATCTAGGGTGAGTTGACGTCCCCGATAAAGCAAGAAAATGTGAAGTGTCTTAATGAGTGCCCTACTAGTGGAGAAAATGTGATGCAGTCCCCCATACCATGCCCTTACAATGGAATAAACCAGAGGTGTAAAGTAGCAAACCACAAATTCTTTGTTGCAGTATTTAAGTGGGATTTTTTTTTTCCATCTTTCTTGAGTATATATTTTGCAGCTTTTCTTTTAACTTTTCACAACATTTCTGAGCCGAATAATAAATCTTTACTCGGATACATTCTGCACGACCATTAGTGCTCATCTAACTAAACTGCCGGTGAGCTGGACTGCACGATTCTGGGTGGAACATGAACTGCGATATTTTTTCACTCAGAATCAGAATTTTCTATTTCTCTCTTATTAGGCTAGTCCTATTATTTAGCATTATATACTGACTTTATGAGGATGGACCAAACAATATGTAGAGATGCACAATATAGGCTATTGGTTAACATACTAAAGTTAGAAGCACTAGAGCTTCTACTGAAATAATAGAGATGATTGCATTCTTCCGTAGTGGAGAATGGGGGTTTTTGTTGGCTCATTCTCCAGTTTTAAGAGGTCTAAAAGTACCAACCCCAGTAGATCGATTTTTCATTTTCCACAGAATAAAAATGTTGCCACATGGCCGTAGTGCCATAACTGATGCTCCCTCACAATGCAGGTAATGAGTCTCTTCTGGACTCTTTGACTCAAACCAGCGATACCTAAGGATTCTCCAAAGAGGCACACTACCCAAGGACTGCAGTCTTTGTCTCAGGTCACTGGATAGGGTCCATGTATCACAGCCATACAACAAAACAGGACTCTAAAGACCTGGACCTTCATCCTCTTTCAAAGATATTGAGAGTGACCTCACGAGGTTTCTAGTGACCTCATAATTCTCTATGCACTCCCAATCCGTCCACTGACTTCACAAGAAGAGTCACCAGAGACATGAATGTTGTTGGCAAGGTAAGTGAAAGTTGATCCTCTCTCTGCAGACAGACACATTGCTGACAGCTGTGCCCAAGAGGTCTTGGATTTGATCCAAGCCGAGACACTCAGAGTCTTCGCTCAGTCTCTCAAGATTCCTGTGCAGATCCTCCTTTGACTCAGCAAAGATCATGACGTCATCCGCCAGGTCAAGATCAGTAAATCTTTACTCACCAACAGATGCCCCACAGCCACTGGGTCCCATGATCCTGCTCAACACCCAGTCCATGCAAGCACTGAACATTTTAGGAACAATAACACCCCCCCCCCCCCCCAAAAAAAAAACCCAGAATCCGCTGGAAAGAACACAGAGGTTCTGCCTCCACTCTACATAACGCTCACAGTACCAGTCCACAGGCCGACCATGAAGTCAAGCAAGTTCAAGGGGAACCCACAAAGTCTCAGGATGTGTATCAGGGCAACATGAACAGCTGAGTCAAAAAAATCAAGAAATGCTGCAAAGAAACCCTGCCAATATTTGTGTTTGTGCTCAATGAGAACCCTCTTTGCCAAGATATGGTCAGTGGTAGACTACATAGATGTAAAATGAGACTCTTCTGACCAAGTGATCACGGATACTGTAGAGGATGACCCTAGCAAGGACCCTGACCCGACACTGAGAGCTGTGTTATTCCCGTATAGTTACCACAATCCAGGCGATCACTCATCCTTTTCCAAATAGGACCAGCAAGTTAGTTCCTGTCAGTTGGAATGACTCCCGTCTCCCAATGGGAAGCAAAGACTGCATGCAATGCCAGGAGGACAGCTTTAAGCCTAGTTCTTACTTTACTTTTCCATGTGGCATTCGTACGCTTTCAGACTGAGGATGGTCATGCACACAGCAGTTTGTGTTCATACTACATTTTACTGCGGATGCAGATGGTTTCAGTCAGTGCATGCAGACAGCGCTGATATTCCACCAGACCAGGAGACTGCAGATGTATTGCACAAATACAAGTACAAATACAGGCAGTGTAGTGCAACAGGCTATGAACAGGTTTAAAGTTATTGGTCAAGGTTTGGGTGGTTTTATGCTAATAAGGTATGCTACAGTATTGTGAAATTTTTATGGCAAAATTAGCTGGGACTCCAAATTTTATTGCCAAAAATGCCAGAATAGTGCTGCTTTTCAAAATGCCTTTGGCAAGATAGGTGTGGAGCCACTTGGTTGGCTTGTACAAAGCCCGGACCTCAATCCCACTGAACACCTATGGGATAAATTGGAAAACCTATGTGTACTATGAGCCAAAACTACTCGCCTGACATCAATGCTCAACCACGCTAATGCTGTTGTGGCTGAGCGAGCTCAAATTCCTACAGCCACACTCCAAAAATTGAGTGGAAAACCAAGTTTAGGAAACTATAGCGGCAAAGGGGGGGCCTCGGATTAGTGCCCCCGGCTTTGGAATAGGATGTTCAGCACACACATATCCTGTAGGTGTCATGGTAAGGTATCGACATACTTGTGGCCAGGTAGTGTGGCTCAAAGTACATTTTCATTATAAAGTACTGATATGTTGATATATTCATTTGTTTTGAATCATTTACCATTAATATTGGTACAGGTGACTCAGGTATTCTTTTTCCTATAGGCATTCAAATGGAATTAGAATTAGATGATATAAAAGTGGTTAAGGTGTACTTATGCAAGTCCAAGTCCGCACTATTAACAAATTCTGCTGCTAAAATCAGTATAATGAAAGACACGTTATCTACTGTACTTAACCAAACTCCTAAATGGAAAGTTGGATTCTGAAAAGTAGTGACCCAATTTTACCGCTAGAGGGAAAAACTCACTTGAGCGAACAAAGAACAATGTTAAATGGTGTATTTGTGGAGTATTTAACACGAAATACGAGCTGACACGGAAATCTGAGCTTTTCTTTATTTTGTATTTTAAATATCCCCTCAAAAAGAACAAACTGATTTGTTTGTAGGTGTAATTCAATAAAATAACTTAATGGTATTGCTTATTCATTTTGTTTTATATGTGCATTTCTGTTACAAATTGTGATAAAAGTCTAATACAAAATAATTACATTATTAATCTAATAGTATTTTTTTCACATACACATAGCGATGTAACACGATATTTCTGTCGCCATTTCATTTACCCGGCTCCCGTGCCGCCCCCTCCCTTTAATAAGTTTCTAGGCTACCATCCCCTTTAAACGACTCAATTTTCACTAATCCTGAATTGATGGTTAAGAGGAGAAGACACATAGACATCAGAACCGGAAAATACGTTTGTTAAAATGTTTGGGACCCTCTACAAACGAACCAAAATAAGTACCGCTCTCATCCATTAAAAAAAAAAATCCACAATTCTGATGAAACCGCATAGTAGATTAATTTCCCTTTTCATTTAATGGATGATAATTGGGAATATTTACATTGTAATGCAATTCGGAGTCTACTAAAGGACACCATGTGAAGCATGTGGAGTTGGAAAAGCTTAGAGCACCTTGCAGAACTGGGAAACTACAGAAAACTGAAGTGAAGATCATGCATTTTTCACCGTGAGGTAACGGTCCAGCTGTGAGGCTCCGACATGTACGACGAAAACCGAAAAAGTAAGACCCTCTATACCATTTTAATAATTTGTCTATTTTAAAATTTATATTGAATTTCAGTACATTTGTGCAAAATTGTCAGTTAAACTGACATGTATGACATAATTTAACAAATGGTCTGGTCCTCCGGGTTTAGGGTTACGGTCATCGGGGCGTTTGCGTAAAGATTACTAACCCGTCTTGTTATTTCCAGTTTAATGATGTCATGCTATCACTTTTCACTTTAACAGTTTTCGTAATTCGTCTTCGGTATTTATCTTTCGCTTCTATAGATTTTACTCCTTAGCTCTCAATGCGCATCCTTATATGGCCAGTATTTTTCTGTATTTGTTTAGATTGGTTATGCATATGTTGACTGAATAACTTTAATGTACTACTACAGATGTAGTTGCGATATTTATAAATGTTTCTTTCTTCTGTTATAAAGTGCAATTGTTTTTGTGAATTTAAAAACACGTTAAAGCTTTTCAACGCATGCACGAAATGCACCAGACCACGAATCAACAGATCACGCATACCGTCGCAACAAAGAATTGGTGGCATAGGCTTATGTACATACATACATATATATATATTCTACATTATTGACTTTTTTCACTTGATTTTTATAAATATGTTTCATAGCAATCCATAATTACTATATGTTGAAACTAATCACGTAATATAATAGGGATAATACTTGGAAACAGAATAAACCTTTAAAATTAAGATATACTTAAATGTGTACTTAAAATTAAGATGATCTTCTTTGACAACACAGTCTGTTTTTTTATATTACTATTGCAAGATCCTCCTCATGGTCTCAGTTAATTCTACAAAGGTTGGAGCACAATTAACGCACTAACAATCCTGAGTAATGCTGTTTTTTTCCGTAAGGTATAGCTTTTATGTGAAATAATAACATGCAATAACACAAAATTTCACTGAAATTTCATTAAGTCCATAAAAGTTGAGTGCGTATTGCTGGATTTGTGAATGGAGACAAGCTTAAAATACATTAGCATGTATATTTCCAACCCAGCTCCATACTCCCAACTCCTGCCATCTTTGGAGCAGCGCATGTTGGATAAACGTCTTTGCATAAACCGGTGGTTTTATGTTAAGGTTATGGCCTTCATCCTTCTTTATTCATGTCTGTGGCCCCAGTTTCACATTTCACAGTCTGCTCCTTTTACTGTGTCTGTTCACTATGGTGTTGGTTCGATTTTTACGGGATGGGGAGGGAGGACATTCCGGCAAATTTATAATATTGATAAGCAGACCCATATATGTCCCACGAAGAGACGGACTCCTGCTCTTTTTTGGTAAGTTAGATTTCTTACTAAAACCCATTTGTGTGGTGTTGCTCATTTGATAGCAAGGTTATTCCCCTCCATAAAAGGAAAAATACAGCTTTCCTCATTCGCTCATTGTTCTGCTCCATTGAGTATAGCAAAAACATCACATAGCACACAAAAGTCAGACTGTTTGTATAATTTTATGCTTTTCCAGCTTTTTTGGTACAGTTGATACACATGCTGATATAAGAATGTTGTTTTAAAGCAGCTAGCTATCAAAGATATTATAGAAAACAAAAAGACCATGTTTTTAAGTAGCCCTGTAATAAAATTTCCTTTTGATGCGTAAGAAGTCACATTGGAACAAGCTGAATAATTAGTGGATTTTGTAAAATACTGGGTGGTAACGTGTTGATGGAAGGTTCCAGACTGATTGTATGGGTGTGCATGGCATTCTGTGATGTCTATGGCGACTGACTGCTTCCATACAGGTGCATTTCCATTTGTTTTCTGGGCTTTTGGGACAAAACTGATTACTAGGTTAGTGTCAAGTATTACCTTACACAATCTGCAAGTTTTGTAAAAATTTTCCCAGAATATTCCAGAATTTTTCTTGAAGTTGCTGGAAGCATGTGGGTAAAGTATAATGAAAAATTCTGCATTTTCAGAATTGTACTGCTAGAAGAAATGCTTTTATCTCAAACTGAGTGCCATTGATGTTCTCTGAAAGTGCGTGTTTGTTTGCGGCCTATCCTGTCCTTTGCTGTCAGAGTCGTCCTCTTTTGAAACACAGCCTCCATGCACAGGGTTACCAGCTTTAATCAGCTGGCTGGCATGAGATTTTCAATTCGAGACATGTTTGCACATGTATTTACATGTATGTAACAGTTTAATTGCATCGTATATAGTGTGCAGGGTTTTCAAACTACTTCAGCACTTTTGATGTAGCTAATATTATGTCTATAAGGGAATAACTATAGACTTGTAGTAAGATTTCTTGCATGAGCGTGAGTCTGAAAGCGTGAGATGCATGAGAGTTGGTGACCCTGCATACAACATACCTGGGCGAAAAACACATCCATCTCTATACACATTAAAAGAATTTCCCTGGAGACACAGCTCCCTATATTGAAGCACCAAATTGCATCTTTATTAAGTGGGTTGGATTTTGAGACATCACAGCTTCCTATATTATCACAATACTTAGATATCAGATATTGAAGTTCTTTCATTTACACCAGAGTGGTCTAGAAATGCAGCTTCCATATCTGTTATCAGCTAACGGCTGTCATCCTAATTCCAAACTGACACTAGGCTAGACATGGAAAGTACTTCTAAGTACACATTATAAATTGAAAGAATATAATTCATTTTGACAAAACAGATTTTACGGTACCAAGTTCACCCTTTTAAATAATATTATCCTTTTTATAATTTCTCATTTCTGAGCCATCACCTTAAAGGTATGACAATGCCCAGCTCTGTCCCTTTAAGAATTTGGTGCTGCAGCTGCTCATTCTGTCCAATCCCTCATCTGTGAAATCCTCACTCAGATGTGTGCTTGTTTTCATAACACTGGGAAAATGGGTGTTCTGGTTGCTGCTTTGTACACGGATCATATTTAGTAAACCATTCTTCCAGCTTCAAAATGCTTATCCTGGTCAGGGTTTGAGGAATGGGGTTGAGGGGGGAGAAGGGGATCTTATTGCACACAGCAAAGAATAGAATGTGGGTTTACACTCTAGAGGGGACGCCAGTCCATCACAGGACATATATACACACAGTCACACATACATGCTACATACACTATGGGCAGTTTAGATTGGTGTTTCTGAACCCGGTCCTCAGGGACCCCCCCCAGACTATCCACTTTTTCTGCTTTCTCCCAGACAGTTCACATTTTTGCTCCCTCCTGAGGGAGAGAGGGTGCAAAAACATGGATAATCTGGGGGCTCCTCGAGGACCGGGTTGAGAAACACTGGTCTAGAGACCTCAATTAGCCTAACCTGTCTTTGGATCACAAGAGGAAACCAGAGTAGCCAGAGGCAACTGAAATGACAGAGGGAGAACGTGCAAACACACACACACACACACACACACACACACACACAAGGCAGTGGAAGGATTTCAGCCCCCAGCCCTGGAGATCTCCACTGAGCCACCATGCCACCCTCATTTAGTAAAATGACTCTTTTAAAATCTCGTAAATCAATGATTCCTGACTCCCGCAGAGCCTTCTGTCCTCCCACTTCCCCTCATTCTCATGGGTCCAGTCGCTAGGAAATGCACCATTACTCTTCAGTGTTCACCCGTGTGCTACTTTTAACTCCAGCGTAAAGACCCAGCGATCCAATACAAATGTACTCTCGACAATATTTTTGTACTTGTACTGAGATTAATGGTCCTTAAAGAGTTTTAACGGAACATCATTTCATTATTCTCTAAAAGGATTCCCCTCGATGCCATTCAACCCATATGCCATCGTTTAATAATGGCCAGTGCCATCGTCTCTCTGTCTTTTTGCTCTAACCTTGCCTTTCCTCCACTGGGTGCCATTGATGGGCCGGGTGCTGAGCGGGTCCACAGGCACTAACACACAAAACGCCAGCCCAGAATACAGTCTTACCGCTCCCACGCAGAAGTAGGTCACAGCTGCTTTCGGCTGCACCACACCCTCTCACCTCCACACTGAGCCGCCGTGTCCCCCGGAGACCCGCGCTGCTCAGCCGTCTCTCCGATCTGTCCGCCTGCCTCATTGGACGGGTTTTCCTCCCGTTAGGCTACATTTATTACTTTTTTTTCCCTTTACATCTTCCTAGAGTTCTTCCACATTTTAGTTGCTTTAAGTGGTTTTATAGTAATTAAAATGCAAATAATATTAATGCAACCATATTCTGGGTAAGCAGTCATGCTAGGTGGGTGGATGTAATATTACTATTTTTCCCCTTCACGCTATGACGATCCTTGAATATATAAACCTGGAGCCTCGTCAAAGTCTAGTCATTTTTCTGCTTACCTAAGCTGCTCTGAATTCTAAATTAGTTCTTCTTAGCAGAGCATACTTGTTGTCAGAGACTAGCTTAGTTATTCCCCATTTCTAATGTGATATTTCATGGATTCTGGTTCACAGTGTAAAATGGTAAAAGTGGGTGCTTAAACTCCTGGGTTTAATTATATGAATTAGTCACCATTCATATTTATTTTGAAAAAGAACTTGTCCCTGTCGGCTTGTATATACAGCATGAAGGGGAGTTTGTAATGGTTGGACAATGTTCTGCAATTTGTGGCGTTTTGATAAAATATTTCTGATGGAAAAAAAAAAAAAAACATGTTGTGTCACAGTCATTTACTGTAAAACCTGCGTTAAGATCCCTCACTGTATTTGGATTGTTAAAGTCTAAAGTGGCCTACAGACACAAGTGTGAAATGAGCAGCACTCTGCACTCAAGCTCGCTGCTCTGTGTTTTGGTTCGCTGTCGTTTATTTTGCCCTGCGAAGTTCTAAAACTGCATGTATGTATATGATGTGGTGGTTACGTAAGACATTTAACTGAAATAATTCAGGGGTTTCTTTTTCTCTGTTTTGCTCATTTTGTTTGAGATTGCCTTAAAAGACTTGGCATTTTAAAGGGTTTTTCTGATTTAAATATTAAAACAATGTCAGTGCTTCTTCTTTGTGTACTGTAGTTCCTTAAATAGAGTAGAGTTTTACTCTGCATCAGTACGGCAGGTCATCATTATCATTTTCTTTTTGCAAGAAATCCCTTCCATAGCATCAGTACCGATCCTGTAATAAGTGTGGCTTCATCTAAACGGTCCAGCAGATGTTAGTCACTTGCGGTGCTCTCTGTCCCTTAGGTGACGCCCAGGATGAGTATTCGAACCCCAGCGAAGCAGAGGGGGGTGGATTGGAGGAGGAGGAGGAGGACGACGACGAAGAGGAGGAGGAAGAAGAGGACAGAGGTGAAGATAAGGACAAGGACTCGCCATGGCAGGACTCTGAGGACACGGAGGGGAATGAAGGGATGAGGATGAAGAGGACGGACACACTGAACTCCACCAGCAGCTCCACGGCTACCCAGCGCAAGAAAAGCCAGCATGCCAAGAAGCAGATTCAGGGCTGCAACACAGTGCAGCGAGCCCCCCGCGCCCTCTTCTGCCTCCGGCTCAGCAACCCCATCCGGCGGGCTGCCCTGTCCATTGTAGAGTGGAAGTATCCTCCCCTGCAACAGCCACTCTGCCAGTAGTTGTAACTCATCCACAACATGAATGCTGTTTGGTTTGTTGTGCTTTTTAATTGGTTTACTGCTTTTTAGTCATACATTGAAAAATATATTTTTTTCTTTAAATGTTTTATTACTGGGCAGCACGGTGGTTGAGAGTGTAGCACTGTTGCTTCACATCTCCAGTGCCGGGGGCTCATTTCTCTCCGCTGTGTGTGCGTGGAGTTTCCCCATTCAATTTCCCCCTGCGGTCCAAAGTCATGCCGTTATAAACACTAATAGGTATGAGTCTGTGTGCCATGAGATGGACTGGGACCCCGTCCTGTGTGGACCCCAGCCCCGCCTTATGCCTCATGCCTCCCGGGAAAGGCTACGGCCCCCCCCCCCCGGCCTCCACCGGCCCCAGGCAGCGTAGAGCGCAGTGCAGACGTACACACTGGACAGGAGGCTCAGCATGCAAAGCTTACATTAATCAAGACTAGATGGAAAATAGCCAGAAACAAAAAAGTATGTTTAGGTAAAAATCACGTAGTACATGGTTTCAGTGAGATGATAAAAAAGAGAAACAAACTCTGTAATGAAAAAAAACACAAAGCTTGGAAAAATGTTTAAAATGTTTTTTTTTTCTGATTTGTTGATGGGGTCACAGTGGTATTAGGATCACAGACTAAACTTAGACCCAAGGAATAAGGACATTTCTTTGACAGTTTTCTGTTATAAATAGCATGGATACATGGCTGTCATAATGTGTAGGTTCAATATTCAACACAGGCATATGATCGTTTTCTATCACTACAATCATTTCTTATAACTGTCTCTGTACAAATTTTAAAAAAATGAATTTACCTATAATCAGTCAAGCATCAGACTTCCATCTATGTCCATTTCCGTTGGCCGTCCTCCTGTTTAGTGAAGAGCCTCCATGTTTGGTTCTCTTCATCTCACACAAGCGTTCAGTGGCAGCAGACTTAAGGCTGTTCACTTTGAGACAGTGCACTTCACATGCAGCATGAAGAAAGCAAAGATAATGGACAAAAGTCTTCTGGCCCCTTCTGCATATGTGTTTTAGTGTTACTTGTGTGCTGTTTGCATTCTTTAACCGATCTTATGCAGGCCTTTTGATGTATTCATCCTACTAGCTATCTTTGCCAACTGTGTGGCTCTTGGCGTGTCCAAGCCCTTCCCTGAGGATGACTCCAACGCCACTAACCATGACCTGGTGAGTTTGTGGGTTTTTGTTAGCATCTGGTATAAGTTATAACACCCTCACAATATGAATGTGCTCCCTGGCGTTGTGCCCTACGATGTATCCGATAGGCTCCAGGCCTCCCCCTGTCCCCAGGTACTGTGTACTTTGTGTGTCTGGCATCTGTGTTCACTGGATAAACGCATGTCCATCCATCCACCTTCCAAGCGCTTATCCATTACAGATTGGTGAGATGAGACCTGCTGCCTATTCCAGGCAGTATCCATAAGGTCTGATTATTTAGGTGAGTGTGTGCATGTGAGGCATCTGCAATAGACTGCTATCCTGCATGTGGCATTCCCCTGCATGTGGCATTCCCCTGCATGTGGCATTCCCCTGCATGTGGCATTCCTCTGCATGTGGCATTCCCCTGCATGTGACATTCCCCTGCATGTGGCATTCCCCTGCATGTGGCATTCCCCTGCATGTGACATTCCCCTGCATGTGGCATTCCCCTGCATGTGACATTCCCCTGCATGTGACATTCCCCTGCATGTGGCATTCCCCTGCATGTGGCATTCCTCTGCATGTGACATTGTGCCCTATGCTGCCAGGAATAAATGCATGCGTCGCGGTAAAACACTGAGTTATGGGTGATCAGGACCATGGACAGAGACTGAATGAGCGCCTTGCAGACTATAGATCTCGGGTCTTACTCCCATTTACCCACATCCTTAGTAGAACTGTGTTAATAGAAAATGTTTCCCATTATAAATTGCTGCCATTGCCTCTATTTAAATCCAGTGGTTTCTTTATTTAGCCATTGGCGGTACACATAATTGATGATGAGACTTTGTCAGACGCCTTGGGAAGTATCTTTTATGAGTCCTTGGAATCCCTGGAAGCTCCCTACTCTGTTCTTTTCGTCTCGGTCTTTCTCTCCACCTTCTTTGTAGAAGAAAATGAGCAGAAAGAGGTGTTCATGCCCAGTTCTGTGTGTCCGTGTGTGTGTTCTTGTTGACGCATGGGAGCCGAGCCCCGGTGATGAGCACCGATGCAGTTTCCCCCGATGAATGTGCGCTGAAGGCCCAGCCTTCGATTCCTGTTGTCTGCCTAGACAGCGTTCCCGCCACAGCTACATGACCTCAGTGGGTCTGAGTCAGTGGGTTACATGACTGCTTGGTAGGGCTGGGCCTATAGCTTGGCATGTACTAGAGAGACAAAAGACTTGGAAGCCTGTGACTTCAGTCGCCTTGGAGCCAGTAAGCTGGGCTGGTCAGAGTAGATGGTAAAAATAGAAAGAACGAATTAGTAACCGAAATAGCATAGAGAAAGAGGTAGGAAATGAGAGGTTGAAAGAGACTGTAATGTTCTTTCTGTTTGTACGGGTGCCCTAAATGCTCTTGGTCCCGATAAGCAGCTTACACACCCCCATCCCCCACTCCGTCACCCTCTCCCTTCCCGCCTCTTTCTCTCCTCTGCTCAGAGACTATGTGTACTGTGCTTAAAGGTAGAGTTTTGGTGTGTGGGGGGAGGGGCAGCCTTGCGTGAATGTTCATGATTGCTGCTGTTGTGTTTCTGCCTGTGTTCTGTCCATATACACAATACATAACATAACTAGATGATAGTGGCTTGTTTGTCTATATTTTAAAATGTAGCACTAGTTGCAAAACTCGGTATGGTGAAATTAATACGGATGACATTATGTCATGTCAACATGCTATATTTCTAAATGAGTACGCGTAGTTTTGTAATAATTTGCCCAGGCCGGTGCATAAAACACTACTTATCCATTATCTGTTATTGTTCCATTTGTCTTTCCTGTGCATGTGTGTCTGTACAGTATGTGTCTGTGAGAGTATGTCTGTGTGTGTTTCTGTCTGTGTGTGTGTCTGCATGTGCGCCCACGAGTTTTAGGTCTGGGGCAACATGCCAATCTGTACAGGGCGGTGGAGTGAAAGATGATGACAGATTGGCACTGTAATCCTTTGAAACGCTTACAAATTCAGTTCACCCATTTAAAATTCCCCTGGGCTCTCATGCGATTTTCACATAACTGTGTCAGTCTATCAAGTTACTCTCCTTATTTTAGTTTGGGATTTGGATTCCACTCAGAACTATCTCTTGGCATGGTTAATGTAAATAAATGTTTAATTGCAGTAAAAACGCATTTGTGCACTCAGTGTGCTTGGAAGTACGACACATATCAGCATCATAACGTCTGTCATGTGTCGGTGCCATTGTCAGTCTTGCCAGTCAGATTATCTTTAAATTCCTATGTTACTGTCCTGCAGCCAGCTGGTGTGATGTCAGCATGTCTTTATACTGTCCTAATCGTCATTTTTAAATATACATTAAACAGAAATAGGTGAAGTAAATAGTATCTAGAAGTCTATTGCTCTGTCTGTCTCTGTATACAGGAGCAAGTGGAGTATGTGTTTCTCATCATCTTCACAGTGGAGACTTTCCTGAAGATCCTGGCATATGGTTTAGTTATGCACCCCAGCTCATACATCCGAAATGGCTGGAACCTGCTGGATTTTGTCATTGTTATTGTCGGGTATGCCGGCCCCCTCGCGCTCTGTTTCACGCTCTCCTCCACTTTTGTGTATTTTCACTTTCCTCCATTCCTGCACTTCTCACTCTGCCTTTGTCTTTCACCGTTTGCGGCTTTCATCTCCTCTTCCTCTTCACCCTTTTCTCTCCCTATCCTCTGCTCCGTCTTCAACTTTTTACACTCTTTCTTGGGAATACCAATCTTTTTTTCTATCTCGTTCTCTCACAAGCACACTGCCATTCTATTTGTGCGTGTGTGTGTGTATTTGTGTGTATGTGTGTGTGTATTTGTGCGTGTGTGTGTGTGTGTGTGTGTGTGTGTATGTGTGTGTATGGGTTATGTATACATCACATTCTGGGGACCAAATGTGATAAAAACCTGTTATTTTGACCTTGTGGAGACTATTTTTTCATCCCCGCAAAGGGAAACTAAATTTTAGAAAAATCTGTGGCTGAAAACAAAAAACTAAACATGCCAAAAGTCTTGTATTTCGTTTGGTTACTTATGGTTATGGGTAGGGCTGGGAAGGTTCCCTAATACCATGTTGGGATTAGGGTTTTTCCCATAGAAATGAATGGATGGTCCCCATAAAGATATGAATACAATACAATACAATCGTCTGTTGGCATGCAGACACGCATTTAAGAGCCAGTGCCCTGTCCTTGTTCGTTTTTATTCACTGGACTCGGACATGTCATGCCTATCAGCGCTACAAGAGGTTTCCAGAGAATTTCAGTCCTTAACACAGATTTTTGGATGTATTTTTTTAAGGCACATGTCTGAGTAATACGCAGCCCGAAGTGCCCCTGCGGACAAGGTCAAACGTGGATATCTGTGAAGCAGGTGGGAGGCAGGCCGGCTTCCTGTCACTGAAGTGTGTGTGCTTGGCAGGCTGTTCAGTGTGCTCCTGGAGACGGTGACCCACAAACCCGGGGAGCTGCCCCACATGGCGGGGAAGCCGGGGGGGCTAGACGTGAAAGCGCTGCGGGCCTTCAGGGTGCTCAGGCCCCTCAGGCTGGTGTCAGGCGTGCCCAGTGAGTACCCCCGCCCCCTGTGATCACTGCACCACACACGAGGCCGTATCACCAAAGTGAAAACACGCAGTGCCTTCATTTGCTTCCTGAGTCTGTCATATGCATGAATGTACTGGTACACCAGCAGTGCAGTGAAATTGCTTCTACTCCAGTGCAACAAACAAGCTAGAAGGATAACAGAATAAAAATAATGTAAGGAAATTAGGGCTGCTCAATTATGGCAAAAATCATAACGATAAATTTGGTCAATATTAAGATTACGCATTGACTTTGGAATTATCGTGCATTTATTGAATTTATTTTTAATAGTTTGGATTTCCTTGAACTCTAAATACAATTTTACTGAGAAACAATTTAAAATGAGTTGAAAAGGACTGTGTTGGGTTTATAACACAAGACAAAATGGGAGCATCACTACAAAATAAAATAGTCCAATAATCTTTTTTTTAATATACAGAAGTAAAGAATTAAAAAAAAGAAAGCAATCCTACTGTACGTGTTTTATATAGTGAAATTCTGTCAAAACTGTGCCTGTTTTTAGCCCCTGTTTCAGAATATGTAACTAACTGGATTTAGGGGATTATTGGTTATTTGATTTGAGCAACATACTTCTTAAATCAAGTAAAACTGTGCAGAAATATCATACAAAATGTTTGTTCATGCCTAAATTGAGAATCTGCATCATGGCCATTTGTTTACAGCTGTATGTAAAATTCAGTGCATTTGCACGCATGATGAGTCTATGATCCATGTGGATATTACACGTGAATGTGCCGTAAGCTGGTTACACGTGAATGAAGCTGGGATGAGCCGCTGCTCGGAAACATGGCAGGTGTCATGCGGGTCTTTATGAATTCTAAGGGCATGTGCTTGCACGTGTATGCATCACTGTCTGTGTATACGGTGTCCCCACCCTCACAAAAGAGCTGCACCTCTGCAGGTCTCCAGATCGTGTTGAACTCCATCATGAAGGCCATGGTGCCTCTGCTGCACATTGCCCTGCTGGTCCTCTTCGTCATCATCATCTATGCTATCATCGGGCTGGAGCTCTTCATCGGCAGGATGCACAGGACCTGTTACTACATTGGCACAGGTGCTGAAGTCCAGCGGCACGCTCCACCACTGTTTGATGGCCAGGGTGGTCAGGCTGAGTCCCCGATGTTCACCAGGGTTTCTTACTCATGCACCATTATATGTTTTCAACAATAAAGTAAAATATTTTTTGTTGGAATTCCTTTCACATTAGTAAAGCACAAGACTTTTTCTTTTATATTCCTTCCAGATTCTGTATTTTCTGGATTTGATGCAGTAATTTTTATTTTGCTTCAAAATACATATGAAGAAGGGGTAATATATGGAAATGTATTTTCAAATGATGGATAGTGTATGTACTCTCTTTTAAATTCTAGTTGAATTTTAGTAGTGAAACATGAAAAAGGCTGAGTGAGAGAAGTGTTTATGCTTCATGTAATGTGAATGGTGATAAAGCTTGTAATTACCACAGAAGGCTTTATGTTTATGAGCCACGTTGATCTTCTATCAGTCGTAATGCTGATGTGCCCAGATGATTCCTTGAACACTCTTCCTGCACTCTGTCCCTCAGACATCTTCGTGGGAGAAGATCCGGTGCCCTGTGCCTTTGCTGGCCACGGTCGGCAGTGTGTGGTGAACAGCTCAGAGTGTAGGGGCAAGTGGGAAGGCCCCAACGGGGGCATCACCAACTTTGATAACTTCTTCTTTGCCATGTTAACCGTCTTCCAGTGCATCACCATGGAGGGCTGGACCGACGTGCTTTACTGGGTAATGTCACAGCCTGTGCGGTCGAGAATGTGAAACGTGCTGGTTTCTCTGCTTGGACTTCACCCCTCGCCCACCGCCATGGTTTCTGTCTCCCTGCAGATGAATGACGCCATCGGGTTCGAGTTACCCTGGGTGTACTTCGTCAGCCTGGTCATCTTCGGCTCCTTCTTTGTCCTTAACCTCGTCCTGGGCGTGCTCAGTGGGTCCGTAACACGACAGTGGATACCCTTAGTGTGTGCTTGTCTCAGTGTATTTGTGACCCCAATGTCCTGTCCACGATACGCACAGAGAATTCTCCAAGGAGAGGGAGAAGGCAAAGGCACGCGGAGACTTCCAGAAGCTGCGGGAGAGGCAGCAGATGGAGGAGGATCTTTGCGGCTACATGGACTGGATCACGCAGGCAGAGGACATCGACGAGGAGGATGAGGATGGAAACAGGCGTGAGTTGCATAGAAAGAAGGGCGCCCTAGTGCCTTTGCTTCTGTGGATTCTGTGGACCATCTGTTTTCACCTTGTTGTAACTGTTTTGCCACTGTAATAACACAGCTCTCCCCCCAGGTGTCACTCTGGGCGACTTGTCTGACAAGAAGAGAGGAAAATTTGGCTGGTTCAGTCATTCCAGTGAAACACATGGTATGTCATGACTGTGCAGAGGCACCATAAAGGACGATTCCAAGGGGGCCCTAAAAAATTCTGGATGTAATGTATCTTTTTATTGTTATGTATTTGTGACTTTTTTGTTGTATTTCTCTTTGTTTATATGGTTGTTAATGTTCTCTTTGTGTTCAGACTAGTGGTTCCCGAAAATATTTCATCAAAATGTTTTCTTAAATTCAACTTGCCCCATTCAGTGACTGCAAGCATCTGTACCTTTATCTCTTTGCCTTTTGAGCTCAATAGATTCCAATGTTTGTGCCTTCAAATGCATCTTGCATGTCTAGGTGAATTTAGGTTTGTCAGGTGACAGTCAGGGCATGTTCACACATCTCTAATGTAATTCCTCTCTTTTGAGGTGATGCTTGATCTGCTTGAGTACAGAAGTAGCTGCTTTGTGACTGTTTCCCTTTTTTGTCTTTGTACATCTCCCTCAGCGAGTCTCCCTGCCAGTGAGACAGCATCTGAGACCACAGAAAATATAGAGGAGGAGCACACCGACTGCTGCGCAGCCTGCTGGTAATACTGCACTCTCACTATACTCTCACTCTTTCACTAGACATCATCTGACCTGTCTCACTCTCTCACTGCACATCACCTGACCTCTGTTCCATTCTGTCATTGCATGTCACCTGACCTCTGTCTCACTCTTACATTACCTGGCCCCTGTCTTACTCTCTCATTGCACATCGCATGACCTTGGTCTCACTTTCTCACAGCACATCTTCTGACCTCCATTCCACTGTCTCATTGCACATCACCTGACCTCCATCTCACTCTGTCACTACACATAATCTGACCTCTGTCTCACTCTATCACCACACGTCATCTGACTCCTGTCCCACTCATTCACTACTCATCA
>JAODKF010000116.1:12313314-12339870 GCA_026779585.1 Mormyrus proboscirostris | reverse complement strand
ACAGCTGTCAGTGAATAAGGAGTACTTCATCAAAGGGCTGTACTCTTTACTAAGGCGACTGTTGTCCCTCTGAAGTTGTGTGTAATGAAGAAACTGCACAACACCAAATGGTCAGCATAGGGCTACAAATACACATATGTACACATACAAGGGATAATGATTTATTATTATTATTATTGGGCTTCATTATTTTCTTTTTATTTAATGTTTTTTTCTCTCTCTCTTTTTTACTATATATGGCGAAGAGTACCATATGGCACAATGACCACAGGGTACACGACATCCTTCACCAAGTAATACACAATGACTGCATATGCCACTACAGATGTGGGCAATCTTATTCAGAAAGGGCCGGTGTGTTTGCAGGTTTTTTGGGATAACAGTTCGATCAGTTGCTCAAACCCAGTTGTGCGATCTCTTCAGTCGATCGGTCCTCGGTTCTACTCTAAGCACGGAGTTGCAGCGAAAAGCTGCATGCCTAACGGCCCTTTCTGAACAGTCACCCCTGTGCTAATCAATACTTTGCAGTCTGAGATTTGTCCCCATTGCTCACTAGACAGTTACCGTACTTATGACCAGAGACCCACGCAACAATTACGTTTCAAACTACATTTTCTGACAACTTCACATTATATGTGATCGTACAGCTAAATTGTTCCTTATTATGTATTAAAGATTATTAAATTTCTTACTTACACGGTGACTATACCCTTATTAAACTGTATTTTCCACCTTCGCTGACGAATTTACATGGAACCACGCTTCTAACTACAGCTCGCGAGCTGTCGTTCGAACTATACAACTTACTGTAACAACAGTGCTTGCGAACGTTCGTTCGAACTATGGCTTCGAGAAACACCTGCGTCGTACTTACATAGTTCGAACGACGGAAGTTAGCAACGATGGTTTCGAGAAACGCACCCCTGACCAATAAAGCCCATGCATGCACACTTAAGGTATTTTGTGTTACGTAACAGGAAATGGCTATTCCCCCAATACCTACATAGAAAAAAGCTTTATTATCATTGGCTAGATAGTGGGCGAAGTCCCGCTCTTGTTTCCAGTATCTAAGACGGTTTTTGGATCTTTTTCTGTAGGATGCTCCATTCGGCTGTTGCCTTTTGTCGTCTTAAAACAGCTTGTGACGCAATATAGCTGTTACTGACTCCTTCCCTTCCCCCCCGTGGGCTATTCCGTATACGAAAACAGCCTCCCTCCACTCTGCCCATCGTCTAATCTCCAAGCAGGCGGCTACAAAATGGATATAGTAAATCAGGTAGGGTTACAATTATATTTCATTTCAGATATTTATTTGCCTTGGATTATAATATCAGTCATATATATACGTTAAATGATATATTTTATACGTGCTAATTGCGCTGTGGAACTACTTGATGAAAAAATTATGTGGAGCAAATATTAACGTATCTGTGTTGAAATGCCCAGTTCGTATTTGCCGTAAAGCCTAGTCTAGTTAGGCTGAAAACGCGATAAACGTCGAAATGAAACATATTACGGATAGTAAATAAAAAAAATTAAATTGCATAGTATTGCACTCTATTTAATATATAAAATGATTATTATAACGGCATATATGTAGATAACATGTTTACTATATAAACATATTTATTTATATAATACGCGTCTATTAAGTTTAGCGAATAATATTATATTAATACTATTTAATACCATAAAAGAAAATAAGGAAAAAAATCGAGTATTCTGATGGATGCATATAGACTGTTCTGATAATATAATAAAAGATATTCTGTTCGAAATAAATACCTTAAACCAGGATATGCAAATGCAGTAAAAGATATAGTCCAAAATCAAATATGCCAATATTCTGCCTTTATAATGCTAGCTGTTTTTACTCATAGTACAGGATTTTCATAAATCGCAATGTAACACGCTGCGGCAGCGTCTATGTTATTCATGCAGATACCTTGTTGTTTTGCCGGGATGATAATTGGAAATGTGACAGTGTGAGGATTCAGCACAAAATTTCAGGCAAACTGTATACGTGTCTTAATCGATTAAACGCCTTTATCCAACGATAAAAAGCCTTGCAGGCTATGGCCAGAATTAAATGTATTGATATAAAATACGCAATCAGCCAATGACGGTGTGCTTTGCATTACAGCAAATAAAATTAGACATTAAACAACAGGAGAGATGCAATGTATTGTACGTTTTGCTTTTTTAAATGGTGGCGAATAAGACTCACAGACTTAGATGGGCGTACCTCTCCCGGGATGACTGTGATTCAGTCGCACCTTCTACGTCACCCATAAAGAAATTAGATGGACACCGTCATACACAATTGTACAGTTAGACCATTGTACAACCATTGGGCATGGCAGCATTGGTTTTGAAAAGCGTTTATATCATATTCCGTTTTAACAGGATCTTGTTTGTATTTACTCTCTATAGGTGTCTTTTTCCTGGTTAAATTAAGGTCGCCATAAGGTTGTTGTGCCGTCGTCAAGACATGTGCTACCGTTTTCTTTAAAGCGACCTTTTATGTTATATCTAAAACGCCTCAGAGTCGATAGCACGGCTGCTGTTTGCAAAAACTGCAAATTTGACTTGAATTAAACAGAAGAATGTCAGCAGTCTTTATTCCCGTGACTTTTAATGAGCTTGAAATCACTAAGCAGATTCAATTATCTTAATCATCTTGGCTCGTCGCTATTTTCCTTTCGAAAGAGAAATTAATAGTATATCGAATTTTTCTGTGCTGTGTGTTTATTTGGTATCGCTTTACTTTCCTTACACGGCTTCACATTATATGTTACGCATAGAGCCTAGCAACTTTAAAGAAAGCATTGTCCTTTACCTTTGATTAATGAAATTGTGAATCCATGCTAACTGTTAATTTTGGTGTTGACAGTTGGTTGCCTCTGGGCAGTTCAGGATCCTCAAAGTGCCCTTGGGGTTTATGAAAGCGCTGGAATGGGTAAGTCTTTATCATACTGGGGAAAGGAATTATGGTGCATGCTCGGCTAGATCTACATATTAATGTCTCCTATTTGATGAATTTACAAGCAATACATATCCACTTAAGTCCCAAGATTACTCAAGTCTATTAAGTCCCTCCAAGATTCTGCTGTTCAACATTATATGCAGTACCAAAGACAGGGAGCTGTTCTTGGATGGGCAGAGTGGAGTGTTTACAAATAAATGGCTGAGATGTAAAAAACGAGGTGCCTGTAGATTGAGTGGAATGTAATCCTTGATATTACTATTGTTTTTACTAATCTTACTTGCATATTATGTAACAGACACTCTTACACAAGCGCAGTGCTGTTACAGTCCTGAAACTGGATGCCTTGCTCACTGCCAGTGGCTCCCACAGAGCTTGGCTGGGTGGCTTCATTATTCCCACTAGAGCTGGAATTTCTTATAAGATAAACATGATCTACAGCAAAATGCCGCGGTGTTACAAGAGACTTGGGGTGTATGATGAGAACTAGATGAAAGCATTGATTTACTTTGTTTATAATCTGAGTGAGCATTACTCATATTCTTATTCTTTCTCATTGGTTTATTCCAATACTCTTATTCTTCCTCATTTGTTTATTGCCATACTCTTATTCTTCCTCATTTGTTTATTCCCATACTCTTATTCATTCTCATTTGTTTATTCTCATACTCTTATTCATCCTCATTTGTTTATTCCCATACTCTTATTCTTCCTCATTTGTTTATTTGTTTGTTTGTTAGATACAAATCTAACCCTTTAACTTTATTGATTGCTCTACTGAATCAACCAAAGTTACATTTCTGAAATTCATTACATTAAAAAAATGATTGCGATACTTCTGCACCCTCTGCATTGTAAGGGAGAGACCATTTTGTATATAATGCTTGCATAATACTTTACAATGGTAATTCAATTTTCTATAGTGTTTCTTGAGCATTCAGGTTGGATATTAATGAAATTTGATAATGTATCTTATATCACTCCTCATAAAGAAACATTTCAGGTCCTTCACATGGCGTGCTATAGATTTTTTTCATTTCAGCTATAGATTCCAAATGTGTTTCAAGGCTACAGACAAAATGTTAATTTTGAGCTTTTTGTAGATGTTGATGTGTGCTTGGAGACATTGTCTAGCTGGAAGATCCATTTATGATCAAATCACAACCTTCCTTCACATGCAGCCATATTTTTGGCGAAATTCAGCCTGATTCTTGGTGGATATAAGGCTGACCTAACGAGGGCCCCAATGAAGGAAAATAGTCCCATACTATTCTTGCAGCCAGGTTTTGCCAATCTGTGGATCATGCATGTTTCCTGAGCTCCTCGCAGTCGTTCACACTGTGCCCTGGGGCAAGATATATCATTTAACTGGCAAACTTAGTACCATTCCACTGACTTAAATTATTGTTTTAATAATGGTAAATGATTGATTTTCCCTTCTAACATCTGTAGTGATTAGATGTTTTTCCATGTTAACAGAAAGATTTAAATGCGTGTCATTATTTTTAAACCTCAGTGAAACAGGAGGCCACAGTGTAGCTCTTCAAAGCTGAGAGGGACGTAAACAGCAGGATGCAGAACTATTTGCTCTTTATTTATCTTTTTCTTCCTTTGTGACTTTCATGAATCTTTTTATTTGAAAGACATTTTGTGTAAATGTTATCTCCTGTGCACAATTGTATTAAAGTATGGCAGTATCATATAGTATTTTAAAAAACGTCTAATAAATCTTTGAAAAAGCAGAAATGTCTTGTTAGAGCAGGCCTGCATTTTCCTCTGAGTCAGCACCCTTGGCTACACAGCTACCAGTCTGCCAGCTTTGCACATCCTACATCACCCTGCTTTCTGTTTTTTTTTTTTTAGGTTTAATCACATTAAATGTGAAGAGTTTATGGCCAAAGATGTTGGTGTTTTAGTCATGTGCTTCAAATCATTCCTCCTTCTGAAGGGGTTTCTTTATGTCTGGTATTTGGTAGTATTTCAGAGAAGCTAAATTATATGTGTGCGTGTATGTATATATGCATGTATATAAATGAGTACGACTGAGGGAATCACAAGAAAACTGTAATTCAGACAAAGACAGAATCAGGCAGATAATTAAACACAATAAAGTAAATGATAACAACAATAATAATAACAATAATAATAATAGGAATAATAATAATAATAATAATGCAATGAGTCAGATCCGAGTTGGTTTAGTGTCCTCTGATCAGGGTTAGGGACATGGAGGCCGGAAGCGTCGCGCGAAGCAATGTAGCGCAGGAGTCTCATGCCTTTATAGCTACAGGCTTGTTTCCCAGACAAGTAGCCTGTACTACAAAGCGGGGTTACTGGTTTATCGGGGTAACTTGTCGGATTTAAGGTACCACAGTTTAATTGGACTTCCTATTTGTTCACTTACATTTTGCCCAGACTACCTTAAATCCGACAAGATACCTGATAAGCCAGTAACCCCGCTTTGTACGTAGTATAGGCCCCAGGGACTGTTTCATCCAAAAAATTCCATTTAAGTGGATCAGAGTCTCTAAAATGCCCATAGTGTGTGAGAGTATGACATGAAATCAGTGTTTGGGGGTGTGGTGCATGGTACTGTATAGGGCAGTGTATACCCTCAGGATTAGCACTCTGTACCCAGGATCTAAAGGTGAAAACCTGTGACTGGCAGAACGATTTCACTGGGGGGCCCTTAATCCCAATTACTCCTGAGGACTGGCTGACCCTGCTAAATATATATAGATATTGTTGGTGCCTAGTAATTTGAATGCAAATCATATGCAAGTGAACTATCAAGCACTGACAAACTGAGAATAATATCCTTTTTACAGTATAGGATAGTTCCCCACTTGCCCTAATAATAGATTTTAAGTGTCAGGGTGCCTCCACTGAAAGCCTGTCGAAGAAGAGGCGTATTGCTGGACAACCCGCGAGGATAGCAGTATAGCCTTGTTACAGCAAACCATAGGTTTGCTCCAGACCACACTGTAATACTGCATGAGAGTGACAGTTCTTTACATCCATTTCCTTTAACCATTTGTCCTCTTCAGGGTCACTGGGGGTCCAGAGCCTATGGGCACAAGGCAAGGAACAGCGCAGGATGGGGTGACAATCTGATCACAGGGCACACTCACTATGGGCAGTTTGGTAACTCCAATTATCCATGTGTTTGGGCTGTGGGGAGTATCCATAGGAAACCTCACAATGACACATAGAGAACATGCAAACTGCACACATCGAGCAATGACGGAACCCAGAAGAAACCCCATGCCGACACATAGAGAACATGCAAACTCCACACACAGTGCAATAGCGGAACCCAGAGTATACCCCATGATGACACATAGAGAACATGCAAACTGCACAGATCGAGCAATGGCGGAACCCAGAGGATACCCCATGATGACACATAGAGAACATGCAAACTGCACACATCGAGCAATGGCGGAACCCAGAGGATACCCCATGATGACACATAGAGAACATGCAAACTGCACACATCGAGCAATGGCGGAACCCAGAGGATATCCTATGATGACACATAGAGAACATGCAAACTGCACAGATCGAGCAATGGCGGAACCCAGAGGATATCCTATGATGACACATAGAGAACATACAAACTGCACACATCGAGCAATGGCGGAACCCATAGGATACCCTATGATGACACATAGAGAACATGCAAACTGCACACACAGAACAATGGCAAAGACTTGCACTTTGGTCCCAGGGGTGTGAGGCAGCACTGCTAACCATCGCAACACCGTGCTGCTCAATCATTTTATTCATATTACAACATTTGTTCAGTGTTTAAATACAAAACTTCTGAATTGAAATGAGGGACTTTTGTTCCGTTCGGTGTTTTTTTGCCAGGCCGTGCACCTGCTAGCGGTTATTGGGAATGTGGGTTGTTTTGAATGTGGCATTCGTGACTCAGGTTGTGTTTTAGCAGATGGTCGTGCCGTCGTTGAACGATCCAGTGGCACAGCAGCCCTCCGATGGCCTTTAAGAGCCTTTTCCTTTAATTTCACTCTGTAAATAGTCACCATTGTTGATCTCTTTCGAAACTGTCTGGCTCTCTAGTTTGCATATTCATCACAACTTTTCATGATCCCCCCTCACCGTTTAATTCAGCAGCATATTATATTAATATTATGAACCTGTATTAATATTGAATAACACTTTTATAAAAGCACCCATTTATGTCAGGTTACGTAGCACTGACATACAATATGCTATCAATTTACGGTAATGCTATTAAAAATGCTAATGTGATGATCTGTGATGCTTTGCTCATATTCCACATGAGCCATATATAACACAGAGCCTGGTTGAACTAAATAAAGACCTTTCTGGAATGCTCTTCCAGTGGGCATCTAGCTTCTGGTAAAACTGTGTGACTGAATTCTTCCTTTGTGAGTGCTCATGCAAATTTTTCTAGCGGAATAGCTTCGAGCTATTCCAGTGAAGGTTAGCAGCACAAAGAGGACGAGGGGGTATCTCTTCTTCTTCAAATCACAATCGGTCTTAACTTTGCATCAATGCTGAATTTTACTCATTACATTTGGCCTGCAAAACAAGAATCATGATTAATGAGCCGTGTCTCTGTCACATGGTCTGTTACTGAAAATAATTGTAACATTTAGTTGAAGCCAAATAACATGTTGCCATCATAGTCATATTTAAATGGGGGTGGTAATTCCTGTTTAATTACATACTCTACTTACTGGCAGTCTTTGTGCCTTATCTTTCTTCCCATAGGTGATAATTGGAGTTCACTGAGACAAACCCAGACAAAAGGCACAAATAAATATTACTGTCATGTAAAGATTTTGTACTTGACCTTTGTCCTGTCAGGACCAAGGGAATTTTGTTTACATAAACGAGGGAACCTTTTTAATATTAAAAAAAGAGTAATATTTGGATGACATAGCTCATAGGGTTGTGAGCTGGATTTTGGTCCTATGCATTTGTGTTTCATCCGTAGTCCAATGCAGTTATAGGTAGTTTGCTGTTTCTAAATGATGTTTGGCATGTGGCTCCTGGGATAGTTTCACCACACTGGATAAGTGGTTCTGGGAAACTGACTGAAATGAATAATTAATAAACATGAAAGACATACAGAACTGGCAACACACAGATGATATGGTGTCACGAAGGATCTGATGACTGGAGTCTTCATCAGAGTCTGTGACTTGAGGTCTGTTCTTTGTCCGTCACCGCAACAAGTTCCGTCGCTGGTGGAAAAAGTCACTCAGCATCAAAAGTCACTCAGCATCTGTAGCGATGTGATTTTAAAATCTCACACGAGTGCAGCTCTCACACAGTGATGGGTGCCCCAAAAGTACGACTGTACTGTCGATTAAACAATTGAGCTGTCACTGAAATCTATCACCATCTGATAATGCCTGACACTGGGTGACCCTGCACTGGGTGAGCAGCTTTATTCTCCCCTCTGATAAAATCAGAATATTAACTGAGTCAGACTACTGAGAAAGCTGCACAGTGATGATATCTATCCTCATCCCCATCATCCCCGCAAACATCTAAACCGTCGTCAGTCCATCCCCATGTACACCGTCCCCCATTCTCTCCATCCTTCAGACTCTAGACATTTTATTGTCATTGTACGGTTGCCTGGACAACGAAATTAGCTGGCAAGACCACAAAGATGCAAGAATGTGACAGTGTCAGTACAAGATATAAGAACAATATAAAAACACAGTATAAAAAAAATATATAAATACACAATATAAACACAATAGATAAAATAAATAGCAGTGAGGGGATGATAGAAGGAGTGATGTTAATGATCTGGTGCATTAGGAGTTCTGGTTGCCCACGGGTAGAAGCTGTTCTTTACTCTGTTGGTTTTGCACTTGATGGATGATCCAGTACCCACATGTACCAAAATTGTCCCCATCCTGTCCCCACGTGTACGAAAACCATCCCCACTCTATCCTCACGTTCACCAACACACCAACAGTACATTGTAAAATTAAACATATCCATATTTGTCTTTAAATATCTTAATAATCAAATTACTCACTTGACAGCCACCAGGTGGTGTTTGGGGTGAGAACAATTACTAGAATAAAAGGAATTATAATTAATATAGCAGATATGAGAATATGCCTATATATGCCTAATTTCATTACCGTTACTTCTAAGTGATAATGACTCTCAGTACATCACCGTCTTAACTACACTTGGCGCTAACGGTCTACATCATCAGCCATGTCCCAGAGTCAACAACACTCAGCAAGAACCCAAAATCTTTAAGGATCAAATCTGACAGCAGATTAAGTCAGACATGCCTGATAAAATCTAAATAGTGATTGAGTGAGACTAGTGGCAAATACAACTGCTTACCTCTTAAAAGTGTGAGCCAAATAACCCATGTGGCTATACAGTACAATAAAAATATCAGAAATAAAAGGGGACATAACTAAATGTAAAGTGTAGTATGCATACTATTGCAATAATGATATTATGCTATTGTTATTGAACTTTTATATTTAATAGACGACTGCAGTATATAGAATATGTCTGCGATGGAAATGGACATGAGTCTTACCTTCTGCCAAAATTAGGCAACAGGGACGGCGCAGGAGGTGTAGATAAAGGGGACTGGAGTACTAAAGACCACCTACAAGTAGCCTCCCTTTTGCTGCAGTACAGATCATTAAGAAAAAAGTAATCAGACACTATACCCAAGTTATCATGTAAATATATTACTATATGCAATATTACCTTAACTATAAGCTGATTCAGGCGTGGAGAACCAGCAACAGTACAGGAACACAGCAGTAAGAAGCAGGTTTCAGCAGCAGTTGGATGTTGAGTAGGTTTCTGGGCAAAGCAACAAATAATACAAAATCTGCCAATTAGTCTTAAGAAAATAGCCAAACGTATTTTGAACTCATATTTTGGTGCTGAGCAGAGTGTTGAAGCATACAGGCAACCTCAACCTGAAGACACCCATTTATACATTTGTTTCAAATAAACATTAGCAACAGGCATTGGGGGAATTCTGTCCAATGGACCGCATCTGAGGAACCCTTTTATGTACTGTAAGGTCTGTGAGCGGGCTGGCCAGTCTGCAAAATTTGTAATGCATTTATTATGGTAATTAGGTATTACCAGGGAATGATTTTGATGATGTCGGCTTTCTGGACTTGGGATGCAGACAGACAGGGCTTACTGCCATTCTTTCTGTTTGTAGTCTATCCACCACCTGGTACTGGACTTATAAAAAATAATATAAAAAATGTTACTGTATATTATGATTTTATCCAAAAAGACCACTTAATTATAAGGCAACACAGTGATAAAAATATGGCCCATTAGTACCAAAAATGTGTCTAGCGTGCCATGTGTTGATAAATGATACCACAATGGTCCAAAGATTTGAATAAAATCAAGCAATTATTGACTTCCTGAGCAACTCGTGTGTACAGGCCACAGGAAATACATCAAGTTTCAGTACCTTGTTAACTTTTTGGTATTCTATACATATTCTGCACATAACCAAACAGCCCCCCCGGGGTTTTGGAACGATCACAATGAGGCTACTGTATCACCTCAATGGTGTCTAACATTATAATGATTTGTCTCCAAGCTACATTTTTTTTCTTGTGCTCAGAACAGACAGTACTGACAAGACCCAACCACCATGCTGAGTGGGTAATGTACTGTATATAGCATTCTTTGAGGTCCCTGGCCCAGGCTCTGCCCTTACTAGTACAGTAACCCTGTCACATTTGTGAGGGTTAGGGGCAGGAGATCCCTGCGAATGTTAAACCCCTAACCATAACCCATAACCATCTGCTAGCATGAATGATAAAATAAAAAAGTCTGTTTATTACCAAATTTTAAACGAACTGTACTATTATGTAGACCTTGTGCATCTGATTACTTTTTATATAAAAAAGAAACCATGTAAATTATTCCCCTGTATGTACTACTGTACACACTAGGAACGCTACATTTTTTTTAACGGCACTGAAAAGTTTAAAACTTACTCGGAGAAATGCGAGATTCCACTGTCACCCAGGACTGGAACAGGGGTGGGGGGGCACAGGCAACAAGAGGGTTCGGTGTCAGTGACTGAAATGGGGATGACAAGACAAACAGTGACTTATATACAAGGGCCATGCTAGGGAGGAGACAGGAGGGCCAGGAGTGCATAACGTGTACCCCCCCCCAGAAGCATGACTTCTGGTCATGAAGGACAAACAGGGGTGGGGACCGGACACCAGGGCGGACATACAAGGCTGGGGACAGAAGGAACACTGGGCTGGACAGAGAACGGCAAGACTGACAGGGTACAGAGAACCACCAAACATGACAGAACAAGATGCATAGCACAACCATGGACACAGAACAAACAGGGGTCAGACCAGGAACCAAGAGGACAGCAGGAGAGAACAACACTGAATAGACCCATATCGATGAAACAAATCCAACACGGGACAAGACTAGGGGCCAGGAACACACTAGGAATCAGAAGGACGGGCATTAAACATCAGTGGGTACTAGGGAGCAGAAGAGACAGAGACAGACAGAACATGCCACACCAGAACAGGGCAGTCAAGCAGAGTAACAACGGAAACAAAGATGGAAACACCAGAGGGACATGGGCTATGGTGAAACATAGGCAGGAGAGGGCACTGGGACAGGGATTGATGTGCGATGAATGAAACCAGGGGGCATCCAAGAAGTCTTCCAAACCCTTGGGATCTGAGTAATGACCTTGGGGCATAGACCCTCCTAGGCCCATTCACTGGCAAAGTGGAGCTTGTCCGGACCACAGGAGAGCATCAAGGGAATTGCAGAGCAGGAGAGTGCTGAGGGGACTGCAGGACAGAAACAGCAGAGTGCCGACGGAACTGCAAGGCAGGAGGGGGAGTGCACCACGGCAATTGCAGGGCAGAGCAGGAGGATCCTGAGGGAACTGCAGGACAAGAACAGCAGGGCACCCAGGGAACTGCAGGGCAGGAAGGTGCTGAGAGAATTGTAGGGCAGGACAAGAGGCTGCCCAGGGAACTGCATCATAGGAGGGGGAGGGCGCCATAGGCTAGCAGAGCAGGAGGGCACCAAGGTTCCTCTCCTCATGGCCGCAGTAAGAGAGGTGTCCAGACAGACATTGTTGGGTAGATGAGAGTCTGAGCAGCTGGCATGGATAGTGTGCCCCCTTCTTCCCCTCCTGAGGATGAATACTCAGTGAGTCCCTCTTCGGGATCCCAGCTAACATCGCTGAGTGCACTGGGACTCAGGACAGGGTCAGCACGGAATTCGGGCCAAGGTGGGGGACCATGGAGCAGCACTTGGAGCCAAGCCCTGAGGTTCTCTAGCAGGGCATCTTCTGGGGAGTCGGGTGTCAGCCCAGCAGCGACCTGCAGGAGACAAGAAGATCACTGGCATGGAGCTAGGAGGCTGCAAGTAGGCTGCCACTGTGACAAGAGGAGATGAGCACCTGTGTAAACGGGAAGCCAGGAGACAAGATGGACGCCAGCAGAACACCAGGAGGTGACAAGGCAGGAGCCGACATGACAGCAGGAGACAAGAAGGCAAGAACTGATGCGATGGCAAGAGACAAAGAGGCATGAGTCAATGGGGCATCTGGAGGTGAGCGCAATACGGCCAGGGTACCTGGAGGCAAGCAGGGCAAAGCCGGGGCACCTGGAGCAACCACGGGTAACAGTATAGTAACCGGTGAAGTGGTGTGACATGGGTTAGGTTCAAGCAGCATGGCTGCTGCAGGGCCAGGTGCAGGCAATGTAGCCTGAGACTCTGGCAGAGCAGCCCTCTCAGAGCTTTGTGGCTGAAGTGTAGGTGGAGCGGCCCTCTGTGGACCGGGAGCCAGGAGGGTAGGTTCTGGAGGCACAGCAGAGGCCAGGATAGGTAGGGAAGGGCCCCTGTGGGCTAGACTCTAATGGCTCGGGCTCTTCAAATCTGGACCTCGATTCCAAATCCAGGTCGTGTTTTCACTTTTCCCAGGTAGTTAATTAATATTTACCAATTCTGACTGGCCAAAGGCTTCACACCTGACTCACAGGCAAAGGAAAGTTTGGAAAATCAGCAGTACTTAGACCTTGAGGACCATGATTTGAATAGCCCTGCCGTATCCGGACCAGGCTTTGGAGGCTCTGTGGTTGCTTCCTCAGGGCAGGGCTATGGAGGCATCAGGTCAGGCAATTCTGAGGCAACAGGCATAGCCCGCTTCTTCCTCCTGCGAGTGGAAGCTATGGATGGAGCTGTGGCAATCTGTGTGGGTCCAGCAGGCAGATCTGTGGCAAGTTTTGGGGAGCTATTTAGCAGAGCACCTTCACGCTGTGGAGAGGCGGCGAGCAGAGCAGCTTCATGCTGCAGGAAAGCGGACGTGGACCTCCAGAGGGATCAACACAGGCATGCCATCCTTGGCGTGGAGATGAGCAAAATATGACCTCCACATGGGCTGGGCGATCTGCACGCCAGGAGACTCCCCAAGGTCGTCCTCCTCCTCCGGCTCCTCAAGGTTGATCTCACTCAGAAGGGTTGATCAGTGGATTGTCCATGAACCACTGAGGTGAGCAGATAATAGGATTGGGCTGAGAAAGGAGGCTGGGTGCAGGGGAAATCATGTAGGCAGACATGTTGAGCATAAGCAGTTCCTGGGGATAGCCACTAGGCAATTTGTGGAGTCCGGTCAATCGATCATGATTTTAGGGATGAAAGACTCGAGGGGAGGTGTTGTCGCGAAACAAAATAGGGGTTAATTGAACAGAAATTGGTAACAGACAGGATCAAACAACTGGTATGAAAATGGGAGGACTGGAACAAGGGACTGCACAGGCAACAAGATGGTGACTAGACTGGGGGATGCTGAGACAAGCAGGGACTTACATACAAGGACTACCAAGGAGTACCAAGCACCAGGCATGTCTCATCAGGGCCACATCAAGGAGGAGACAGGAGGGTCGGGCATGCAGAACATGACTAATCATTCTCACTTTTGTTTTTGGCTTGCATGTCATCTGCAAGTTTCTGTGATCTTTTGACAAGCTCCAAAAATATTCCTGCTTAATTGTTCACTGCCAACACGTGAATAACCAGAGCCACAAATGGCAAATGCACAAATGTGAAGGGGTCACAGTACATTACTTTCCTTTTCACACATCATCTATTGAGTGAGTTTTCGCCTGTTGGGTTCGCTGTCTGTTCCGAATCAATGCTCTTGTGATGCTACCTTGTCCTCTGAGGTCCAAGGTGTGTTGTTTTTTAGGCTTATGCAAGCTTTCTCCCTCACTTTCCTTTGATGAGGTCCACAGAAATTCATATACAGTTACTTCACCCAGTCACCAGATATCCTTGGAAACAAATTTGCATTTCATAAAAGAAAAAAAAAATGGAAAAAAAATCAGAACAGTGCTTCTGCAGTAGTCTAAAATACAAAATAGAGGCACTGAGGTATTGCATCATTGCCGACTAATGTTCTAGTGAGCTTCTGTCCTATGGCCCAAAAAAGTCTATCCTAATTCTTTCAAAGGAGATCTTCATCAAAGCAAGGGGGTGCATGTGATGGCACTTCTGGTATAGCCCCAGGATTAGCTAGTTGGCAGTCTTAGCACATAACTTACTTATCTCTGCACAACTGTCTGGCCAATAGAATCACTCCATTAATCTGTGCAGTGTTTTTGCATCCTCCCGCCCCACTGGATTAGGATGAGCTGCCTGAAACGACATTCCCTGGCAGCTTTTTGGTACGAACAACTACGACGCCCACAACCCACAACGAGTGTTATGGCACTGCACGATTCAGAAACAACTGCCTCCTGTATGCTGTATTTTAATTTCATCAACCAGATTATTGATATTGCATGACTATGCATATCCGGGAGGCCAAAACATCAGGATGCATTAATAAAACATTGCTGTAATACAATACTTTAAGTTTGGTAACCTGTATTGAATAAACCGTTTAGAAGTTAAGCAGATGCTGTACAACCTGCAAGATCTCGAACGTGTCATGCACAATTGAGGAAGCCAGTGATTTTAATTCCATGCACTTTCACACTGATTAATGAAATAGCAGTAATTTTCCCATCAGCCTTAAAGCTCAGAGGATAAGGTGGTATTTTTACACTCACAGCTTCTGAACCGTTTTGATAATATACGAGCGGGATAAAGGCTGTCACTAAATCAAGGGAAGCTGAGCTGATATCCTCACATTGATATTCCATCTTCATGAAGTAGAAGTGCTTTATCTTGCCGATCTCCATTGGGAAACAACTCTCAGTAACGTTCATAAATAGCCCATATAGTCAACGGACATTTCAGCTTAAATAAACAACAACACTGCGGTTTTCTGCGTCATTTTCCTTTTTCAGTGAGGCATCTTTCAATGTGCTTGTCTGTCTGCATCATTGGGTGAGATACTTCCGCCCTTCATGTCACCCCACCATAGATATTATCTTCATTTTAAAATAGTACAGGTTCATCTCCAAATGCTCCTCATATATATGTATTTGCCCTCCTTGAGTTGTACTAGAACAACTGTAAGATTATGATTATTGCTCTAACTAAAACAAACCCCTTGCTTGCTCTATAAATGTTGTACTTTAAAAGAGTAGTACTCATAACCTCACTATTATTATTTATTTGTTTTGTTTTAAATGTGACACTCATGATATCCATAGAATTATTAATTAGTATTCAAATCTTTATTGGCTCTGTTCTTTCAAATTAAGACTCTCACAACCTTTTGTAGCGATAACAAGTTACTTTTCTGGCTGAGCAATTTGCTGTTCTTGTACTAAAGCACCTAACGAATGTGATGAATTTTTGATTCTTGATAAGCTGAATAAGTTCTTTCACGCGGCTCATCTTCAGTCGCAGTCACACATCTTCAAACAAAGAGTCAGTTGTGAGAAACATGTGACTCGTAAGATATGCTTACATGCATTTCCTGCTGTCAGTTCAAAATAGAGTCACAGATCTGGTGGAACTGAAGGCACGGTTGATTGGAAGGATGCATTCACATGCGTTTCCGGTATTTAGTTTAGAGGACAGGCCTACTGACGTTTGATTTAATTTTTAATATATCAGTATTCATTAGCTGTTGGACTTTGTGAACTTGCATAAGATATCTGCACACTACCACCCTCTGGAGGCGAGAATGATGGTATTTTACTGCTTCAAGATCACTGCCATGTCTTGCATTATATCCAGCACTGCCATTGTTCTTTAAAGTGATGTCTAACTTCACTGCAATGTCTATATGCTTCACGTTCTGTTTTTGTTTTTTTTTTGATGTTGTTCAGTTGTTCACAAGGTGTTAGAAGTATAATATATGTTCATGGTATGGGGTGGCAACGTTACAGTAAACAAAGTAATACAGAGTGACACATGGTTGAGCTCCGAAGTAAGATTAATAAATGGATTTACTGTGGGTTGCAGGAACCAATCTGCGTGAGTAAATCAAGCTGATTTAAGAAGATGCTGAGAATTCTCTATTGGTGACTGCAACAAAAAATGCAGATATTTTATCATAGCCACAATTAAGTGCATTTGATTTGTTCATATTTCTTTAGCATTGTGTTGCATATATTCAATTCATCTGTAAGCATGCAACAACAAATTGTTATCAAGACATGAAAATCCCCGTAAGATGTTTTCTTCCTGTCACATTTGAGTAATATCTTTGGGTAATTTCACCATTCTTCTAAAATGTGGACAATTCTCTACTTATATTAGTGAACGGGCAATCACCAAGTACAGGTACATCTCAAAAAATTAGAATAGTGTGAAAAGGTTCAATATTTCTTATATACTCAATATACTCTCAACATATGTTTTGAGAGTATTTATGTAGAGTGGCCTCTAATGTAGTTATAGTATATCTGAATTTGAGCATCACTAAAACCTGTTAAACAGCCAATTCTCAAGATGACTGATCTACTTCAGTCCTGCAAAAAGTAACAAAGAAGCGATGATGGAAGTGATGAAGAAAATATTTCACAGAAAGCACTGTTTCAAGCACTGCAAACCGCAGTTACACTTTGTGTATCTTTCTGTAGCCCATTATCGCCGTGACAATGTCATTTTAGCAATATTGTTTTCCTAAATGAAAAGTGAACTACAAACAGTCTCTCTCTCTCTCTCTCTCTGCATGTTAGGTGTTTTCGATCTTTGCTTTCGCCACGTGTGGCAGCTACTCTGGGATGTTTAAAATGAGTGTGGAGTGCAAGAACAGGACTGAGAGTGACCTCAGCATCGAAGTGGAGTTTGAGTACCCGTTCAGGTCAGTGGCACCATGTTCTGTCTCAGGCACAGATATAGGTTGCGTACAAGTTCTGCCAGTCGATGAAAAAAATTTAATCGCATATGTGGATACAAACAATGATGATGACATAATGTTCAAGGGCTGTCAAAATTTGCTTGTAAATGCGTGTGATTAATTAAAAACCTAAACATGTAAAAAAAATGAAATAATGCCATTTAATTGCCCAGTTTTCTTCTCCTACAGTTGGTGTGAGTACTGTGGAGCAAAATGTCACTGATTCAGACAGTCAGCAGCACATTTGCTTTAAACAGAGTAAATAAACACTTCAAAATGTTATACGTCTATACTTGGGTGCACAGTGCAGTGATAAACTTATCATTGCAGCATAAGAATGGAATATACAGTATTTTAAATGTGTGATTAATCATCATTGATTGCATCCAAATATGCGATTAATCGACCGGCAGAACTAGTACGCCCATACGTGAAAGATCGTTCTTAGATCGATTTCACAATATGACGTGTAGAAGCAAACCTTTCTGCTCCCCCCCAGGCTCCACCAAGTGTATTTTGATGCCCCAACCTGCAAAGGAGGCCCACCGGAGCGCCTGTTCCTCGTGGGTGATTACTCATCCTCAGCAGAGTTTTTCGTCACCATCGGCGTGTTCGCCTTCCTGTACTCAATGGCCGCCTTGGCGATTTACATCTTCATGTTTGAGAAGTACCGCGAGAACAACAAAGGACCTTTGATCGTGAGTTGTGCCTCTGTGTGAAAATTTGCGTGTTTGAGAAATGAAAGGCGCAGCGCCCGAAGTATGCGTCTTTTTGTGAGATGAGGTCGATGTGTGAGACTGTACGACGATGTTCCTTAACAGACGACGGTGTGTCATCTCCGTGCTGTTTTAGGACTTTGGAGTGACCTGTGTATTTACATTCATGTGGCTGGTGAGTTCAGCAGCCTGGGCCAAAGGCCTCTCTGATGTCAAGACAGCCACTGACCCTGAGCGAGTCGTCACTCTAATTTCTGCCTGTGAAAAAGAAGAGAATCGCTGCCGTGAGGTCCATGACCCTGTCATGTCCGGCCTCAACACCTCTGTAGTAAGTTTCCACTTTTGCTGATTGGTCCATTTTCTCTCTGCTTTTACTAACAATACATACAAACTGAATCCATGGGTAAATGTCCATTTAAGCTGGAAATCATGGTGCCAAGTCGATGTTTTCACCTTATTCTGAACATTTGACATTAATCTTAAAATGATTATGAAAAAATTGCATTAGGCTGGGTTTTAAAATTGATTGTGCATGCAGCACCGATGCATGTAACTGCCAAAATAAAGGAAACATTTTTGATTCTACAGTTAATTACTTGATTAATATCCTATCATGCTCACATTTACATATGATGATGTTCTTCTGTTTATTTTTTTTTTACTCAATTTAGTATGTTAGTATGACCCTTTAGACCAGTGTTTCCCCACCCAGTCCTCGGGGAACCCCAGACAGACTACGTATTTGCTCCCTTCCAGCTCCCAGCCAATCAGAAACACCAAATACCTAGTACAGGTGCACTGGGAGCTGAGAGGAAGCAAAAATGTGGACTGTCCAGGGTTCCCCCGAAGATTGGGTTGGGAAACACTACATTAGACCAATAGCAGAGCTGGAAATCATAGTGTGGGTGAGCTGACAGAAAATCGGGGGCGTCAGTCCCATAACAATTTGGTTAGCGACAAAATCATACTACAGACTCAACTACATGTTTTTATTGGTTTTTAAATGGTCTGCAGCATTACTAAGACCACATTAAAATCTATTTGCCTCTATTTGTACATTTGCTCTCATTGAACCTCGCACACACATATCTGTCACACACAATCTGTACTGTATTGCTCGCTGTGAACGCTGAACAGGTGGGCCTGAGTTCCACCCGAGCCCATCCATGTTGCCACGGGAGCTTTAAACTGAGGTGTGGGAGATATATCATTCACTCGGAGACATATTTTCATTTGATGCAGTTCTTCAAGAACTTCACAGAGGGGTATTCAATTGTTAGCTTGCAATACAGTCGGCCCTCGTGTCATTACACATCCACGAAAATTTCATCGGAACCGAACTTATTTGCATCCGTGATTTTTTTGCACATCTACGAAATCCTCGAAAAAACCCTGTAGAAGTGTTTATGTTTCATTTTTGTAGTAAGTTTTCATGCTTTTAAGTGTAAAATTGGTAAGAAAAATTTAGTTAATGAACATTCTATTATGTTTTTGGGGAAAGTTGAAGACACATACCATATAAATCAGTTTAAAAATCCCTTAAAATACATGGTTTTCTTATGGAAACGTTTCTTTTTATGTACATACTGTACTGTACTTTTACAAGACACAAAGTTTATTCCCTTTGGAACGCTAATGGTTACATAAATATTAGAAAAGAGTTAATTTACTATTTTGTAATAGTAAGTGCATGTTAACGTAAATTCAATGCACAAAAATGATACATTTCTTGAAAGGTGGCAATGTTTACGTGCATAGCAAATGCATCCCAGGTTTCCCTCTCGAGACAGGTTTGCAATAAACACTGAAAGGGTTCCTTACCTCATTTTACCTTACTGTGAATGCAAACGAAAACGGCAGCCAATGCCGTGCTCTATGGATTAGTAGGGGTAACGTTAGTATACTGTACTGTAAATGTGCTAGTGTGACAAATATCCGTTAAGCGATACTGTACTCTATTTTTACATCTAGTATTTGTTACAAAGGTAATGTATTAAGCTAACTTTTTAATGAAATTAAAGTGTATTTAATTTAAAGCATATTTAGGGTTTAAACTATAGACAAAAGCACATATTACCATTTTTAGTGACTCTACCAAACATCTGCAAATCCTCCTCATTTGCAAGGGGTTCTGGAACGTGACCTCGCAAATGTTCGAGTTCTGACTGTACTCTAGCAGTGTTGGTTGTATAACTTGTGTATTATACCGAAAAATACACATTTTTGAGTTTAATGGTCAGATGAGTGATCCTTCATTCTGCTCTCAGCAAACGGGCACATATGTGTATATCTGAATGGTTTCATCGGCATGAAAATGACATAAACCATATGCCATAAACTGACTGTGCCAGTTACAACCGATTCCAAGTGTACAATTCTGAGACATTGTTGAGCTGAGCCTGACACAGCATTTTTCGATTTACATCAACATGATCATGGAAGTATGAGATTGCCTCCCTCCAACGCTGAGTTCAGAAAGTCTGCGTGCACCAAAGGTGTTATTTTGGTCTGTGATGGTACAGAACTCTACGTAGACATCTTGTTTTGGTGTTTCTGCTATTTTGGCAATCAACTGGATGTTTGGAATATACGACTATTTGTTGTTTTTAAATGCAAGTGTATTTTAATCTAGTTCTTTACATTCAAATCCAGATATGATTCACAAGGTCTGTGTTAAACCTAACATATTGTCTTCACTTTACAGGTGTTTGGCTTCCTGAACTTGATTCTCTGGGCAGGAAACCTTTGGTTTGTGTTCAAAGAAACAGGAATTATTGCCCCCTTTATGCGTCAACCCCCAGCCCAGGAGAAACAGCCGGCCCCTGAATCTTTTGGCCAACAGGGAGGAGGATACGAGCAAGATGGCTACTCCCATCAGGATCCCTACGCTGGCTCCCAGGGAGGATACCAGCCCGAGTACAACCAGCAAGGATACACTCAGGGCGGGGACTACGGACAAGGAGGTTACGGCCAGCAGGGGGCACCAACCTCCTTTGCCAACAAGATGTGAGCTTGGCAACAGTGCAGCAACCCGTGGCTGGTGAGTAAAATGACAGCTTACATTTTTACAATGCCCATTTTAGAACATTCTCAAGTTACCCTTGGAAAAATAAACTTAAAAGGTCAACTTAAGATTTGCAGCTTTGCACTGTCAGATATCAGATTTCAGGCTAACTTTGAAAATGAAATTCAGCAGATAAATACGGATTTGGGGAACTCAAAGTTTTAAAAATGTCTTTTAAGTGATTCAGAATGGAATCATGTGATTAATACATATCCAGTAAGCAATAAATAGCCATTATCTTAACCACAGTCATCCCTTGATTTACAAATGTTCGAGCTACAAACATTTGCTACAACGAGAATCTCTTTTTAGGGCAACTATATCGATGTATGAAAGTTTTCTAATTAATACCGGAAGGCCAATTTGATTTTCTCAGGCTAAACCATTTTTAGCACTAGTCATGGAAACTGTTAAGTAAACTACATAACTAAATTGTGGGCTGTACATCACTATGCCAATGGATGTCATAAGAGAAGCTATGTATTGTAAATTAATGTGTAAAACAAGGTTACTTTTTACCAGTTTGTGTCAGCATGTGTCTTATGCAACGTGATATTGATCAATGGAATCTTGCCCCCTAAAGAAGGTTTTGTATTAATGGATGAATTAAAGCACTGAAGTAACTGACAGTAAATTAAAATGTTATGACTGAGGAAATCTGTTTTGTGTAATCAGTTACAAAATATATTTCGCAAGAAGAGCTGATACAAAAGATACAAAATCATAGGTAAACTGCACGTTTAGGGTAAATAGCAACGAAAATTGCCTCATTGTTTGGGATTTTGGAACCCTTAGGTATAATTACCAATAAAATGAACTGGAATTCAATTTTCAGCATGAAGAAAATTTCTTAGGAACGCCTTACCTTTGTAAATCAAGGGATTGCTGTCCAATCAGGGTCGGCTATATCTATAGGCAGTTGCCTTGGCCCCCATAATTAACTGTGTTGAGGAGGATGTTAAATAATCATCAGTTTTCTGGGTAGGGGGGCCTCCCGATACAGCTTTGTCTTGGGCCCCTGGAAAGGTAAAGCCAGCACTGCCAATATTTGAATAGTATTTTACTTTTTTCTTTACAATATCTTTTATATTATAAACAAAATAATAAAAACAGCATCTAATTAGTAAACCTAAAAGACATACAGGGGTTTTCCATATAAATATATGTAGGTTACACCTGAAACTTGCATTAGTCAAACCTTAATCAATAGTTACTAATATTATTTAGGCAGTTTTCCATAAAACGTTTACTAGCCTGTAATGGCATCTGAGGCCTAACAGCATGGCTAAGGTGTCATCTCACAGAATTAAAATGTGATACGTTTTATGAGGATTGTTAATGTTGGCAAGGTTGTTAGAGTAAATATTTACAGAATCATCTTTGTTTTTGGTCATGTGACATGAAGGCAGTGCAGCAATGACAAGTTTAACACTGGGGATATAAATGTAACATTGTAATTTAAATTCATTGTCGTGTTTTGCTGAATAACTCTTACATATAATATCTGTATAATTATCCCCTTTCCACACATTTTCCATTTCAATAAACTGGATGTTTTGCATATTTTCTGTCCTTGTTTTTTCACAGAAGGAGCTGACAGTGTGATTTGAGGAGTGTGTTGCCTGAACCTTACCCATAATTCCACACTCCTATCTGTTTGTCAATATTTGCTTTTTTTGTTGACATAAAGAGGAAGGGAGGGAGGGAGGAAGGGAGGGAGGGAGGGGGCTGAGAACACAGACCCGAGGGAGTAAATGTGTTTTCTTTGTGTTTTCTTATTGTGGTGTATTCACGTGGAAAAAATATATACATTTAAAAAAATGGTAAAATAACCTAAATGCTGAGATATTATGGATAAGAAAGGTATTAATAATAATAATTGTTAAATACTCATAATAATAAACAGTTAAATGACTATTGGGAACTTTACCTGTACTTTACGCTGGTAATAACTAATTTGCACTTCATGTTTCATATGTTTTATTTTTCTTTTGTCTTTGTTTATTTTAAGATAAGACCAATTTTTAAAAGGAAAATGTGTCTATTGTCCAGTTGCTTTTTTAATATTAATATTATTTTATCTGATAAGACTATGTTTACCGTGACTAACATGAATTTGCAATATGCTGCATTTATTGGGACTGCATAGTACCTTTGATGTTTGATTTCAGTTTTTATATTTATAGTTTTAGCTTTTTTACACCTTGACTTCTGGTTTATTTGTTGCGTTTTATGAGCATCAGATCATCATGTCTTCTAAAATGGCATTTAAATAATACTCATACCTGTACTCTCACATGCAGAGATGCACAAAGAAAAACACTCGCTTTATGTGAATTTTAAATCCTTACTGCAGTATTTGAACATTGGATGTGCAACAAAATGAGACACATAGAACTCACACGCACATATTACTGAAATGACAGGTCATGATTAAAATATGTTATGAAATCTGGTCCAGTTACTTAATTTTTTTCACATTCTAACAGTTCTTGTCCAAAGGTCTGTCATTTCAGTAACATGTACTATAGTTGTGTGATTCCTTTAAATAAGAAGTGTGGCCAATGCATGCATAGTCAGTTGGACTACATAAATTGTATATAAAAAACTTTTAATGTATGTAGTAATAAATATATTTCTATTTTCTATCATTTTAATGTTATGATTGCCAGATCAGGCCTGGAGTTGCAATACTGAAATACTGTAGTCTTTCTACATGAGGTTGGTTGGTACATACTGTAGCCTTAAACATTGCATGGACAGTCAAAAAATCTTCACTGCAAAAGTGTAAAATATTATTCACATAAATGCATATAAGTAAATATTTACTTTAAACCAGTAATCAATGCTGCATATCATTACTGCAGTCTAAGTGCATAAAACTAATAATTTATTTCACCATTCTGATCATTAAAGCTCACACTTACTGTCTTACTAAGTCTTACGCTGAATTACAAAGATTGTTGGACTGGTCCATGTGTATTTTTTAAATCGATATATTATTGCTGAGTACCATCTAATATCTGCACCCTGCTTTGCTATGTTCTGTAAGTATGCCCATGTTGTGCATCAGGTATCAGACATTGAAAAGAGTGATTAGGATCCAATGTACAGAACTTTTTAGACTACCAGCAGCGTTGCAATCATCTTCTAAAGATTTACACATTAACGCGATTATATATGTTTGTATTGCCACTCTTATTATTCTGGATTCTAGATAAAAGTTGTCGTAGTGAACATACATGTTTCAGTGCATGATGATGATGGGATTGACATCACTATGGCCACAGATTCAGAGTGATATAAACAACATTTTTACTGCACACTTCTGCTTCTGGCAATTCAAGGTTTTATATTTTGGGAAGGCTGGGCTTTCTGTATGCGTTTCCTTCTCTCTTTATTCTTCTCTCCCTCCTTTCAATCTCTTACTGATATGCTATTCAATTACTCTGTTGTTAGTGGTGTATGGTATGTCTTGTGATCCTCTCAATGCCTCTGGGTAGTGCTGTATTTCTTGTGTATGATATATTCTTAGAATTAATGATGACAATTAAAATGACTATGATGATGGTGATGACGATGATGACAATGATTATGACCATAAAGAAAACTCACAGTTTTGTTGTATTATGGAATTCATGTTGGGAAAAAAAAATAAATATTTAGTCTGTTGATATTTAATATGTGTTTTTTATGCTCATTAAGGTCATTCTTTCTATTACTTATCCAACATGAACATCCGTCTGTGTCACAGAACCACTTACCCGAAGCGAGGCAAACTCAGGATCTTCCGAGTGCATAGCAGGCTGATGCTTCATGAACCGTATGCTGTATTTTCTGACCCCACTTGATGGCGCTCTCTGTTTAATGAAGGGCTCAAAGCATGGCCCAAAGCAAACCAAGAGCACCATCTAGTTCTTGAAGTTCCCAGAGAAGTCAGTCCGGCCCTCTGAAGTGTCAGGATGACCTCCCGATCACTTCAGAGGGCCGGATTGACTTGGAAATTAATTATGTTAGGCTTAATCGCATGACTCTGACCAGGATAACCGGTTGGAGGATGGATTGATATTAGTCTTTCTGATATCAGTACATTGGTGATGAAAGTGAATTAAACAAATCAGTGCAGTGACAGAGATCATTTCCTTCACTTAAAAGATTTGTTCAAAAATAATCTCAAACCTACACATTTGCTATACAGTGGTACCTCAGTATACATTCTGAATCCATTCCAGATCCTTGGACTTATACCAAACAGCACATATACCAAACAAATTTTTCCCATAGGAAATAAAGGGAAAATGATTAATCCGTTCCCATAAAAAAAAAATCCTATTGTTATTGGCATATTATACATTGATGGGGTCGTATGAAATCATTTAAACACTGCTTAATACTAAAATACATAAATACAAAAGCAATTAGATAAAATAAATGAAAAGAGAGTTATAGCATGGATTGTTCACTGAATGGTAGCAACTGGTGAACTGATGCTTGTGGGCAGTCCTGGCTTTGACTCGAGAGAGAGGTAAACAAGGGTAACCTGTGGCGTCGTGACTCATTTTGACCCACACAAGTTCTAGCACACGGGTCATATTGCAAACAAAGGTCGCATACCAAGCAAAATTTTTCGTGTCCAAACAGGACGATACCAAGTTGGATTTATTCCAAAGCCGAGGAACCACTGTACTTGCATAGCTGAACTACATTTCTAGTTATTAAAAGAATTTAAAAACATCAGCTAATATTTCATTCAAGATTTCCATTTTCCAAAGTTATTTGGACCCTGTTTCAATGCCCAAAAGACATTGTCATCTATTGTGTCGTTCTCATGATAAAAAAAAAACATCCATTCCCAGGGAGTTTATCCAGACTGCAACCTCATCCTCTGCCTCGTCATTTTGTACAATCATGCACAAGTATGAATGTCAACCAATGTCCCAACGGACATGTGATTGTGCCAGTCGAAAAGTTACACAGGCTCTATCCGTCCCTGCGTGGCCTGCCCCCGGCGCGCTGCCGCCCATGGCCGTGGGGTTCCTGGCTCATGCTCGCCGGTGGGGGGCACCCGGGTACCTGGCTGCTGTGGGGCGGCTGGGCCCGTGATCCGTCGGGGCTCTCCCGGCCGTCTGGGGGCCCCGGGCCGGCGTTGTTGTGGCCTCGCACATGCACTGGGAATCATTCCATGTTAACGTGCACACTCATACATACACTCACAACACACAAACATATACACATACACATATGCGTACACACACGTACATATGTACACGCACACACATGCACACACTTTCATATCAACACACATACTGTAGACATGCACACACACGCACACACAAGAGAGCCTAGGGCTCTCTTCCCCTATTTTATCCCTTTTTCTCCTTGTCTGGGTGTGTGTATGAGAGTATGTTTGAAAGTTGGTGTGTGGCTTCCACTCCCTCCTCTCAGATGCAGATACGGGTATGACGATATT
>JAODKF010000116.1:12303074-12313214 GCA_026779585.1 Mormyrus proboscirostris | reverse complement strand
CACTTGGCAAAATAAAAGTGTTGGCACAATAAGGCACCCAGACTAACATCCTGCTTGCTAAACTGCCGGACACGACAGGGGAGAAAAAAAAAAAAAAGTTACACAAGGCTGTGATCTTTAAGCTGGACCTTCATATTGCACACAACCTGAATACATGAAGATGATTAGTGGAAAACATCGCTTATAACCCATATGGTATCATTTGAATATCTGGTCATGCCTGGCTAGTCCACCCATATTCCAAGCTTTCATGATGGAAGTTCTGTCTGACTATCTGAAGAAGTATGTCATCCTCTACATAGATGACTTTCATCTATTCTTCCACCCCGAACAGCATGTGGTTCGTGTCCGCACGGTTCTGCAACAGCTGCATGACCACCACATGGAAAAATGTGAGTTTCATTGTAATACCTTAAAATTCCTAGGATATGAATTTCACAGGGGTGGGTACTGTCACGCCCTGAGGGGCATAGAGCACTCAATAGGCTTTTCGCCCCTTCCCTTACTACACAAGGGTGCACCCACAAGGTGAGCCTTGCAAAGTATTGTTGCTAGATACGCACTACTGAGCAGTCTTTTTTCCCGTCTTCTGTCTTGACCTTCCTGCTCCTGCCCTGCCTGCTCCTGCCCTGCCACCTTGTCTGATGCTCCGGGTCCTGGTCTCGTGCTCCTTTGTTGGATGCCCCCTTGGCTTTCGGACCTTCTGGATCACCCCTGAAGACTACGCTCTTGATAGATAGATAGATAGATAGATAGATAGATAGATAGATAGATAATAGGTCTGAAATGTATCGTTGAGCTAATCCATTGAGAGCTTTAAAAGCAAATTGCGAAATTTTAAAATCTGCTCTGTGTTTCACAGGTAGCCAATGCAAATGAGCTAGAACAGGAGTGATATATTTTCTTTTCTTTGTTCCAGTTAAAAGTCTGCATTTTGAATCATTTGAAGTATAGAAAGTGTGAAACGGGACAATCCCATGTAGAGGGAACTACAGCAGTCAAGCTGAGAGGTGATAAAAGCACAGTGATAAAAGCATGGATGAAACAATTTCCAGGTCCTTATGAGATAAAATCGGCTTACTGTAACTTGGCTATAGTTCACAGATGATAAAAGCTGCTCTTTACAACGCCGCTGACTTGTCTGTTAAAATTCCAAAAACACACCAAGGTTTTTAACTTCATTATGCAAATTTGGACCAGGCACGCTGCTAAGGCTAGTGACAGAGTTTGGGGGCTAAATATAATTACTTCAGTTGTGTTTTCATTTAGTTGAAGGAAGTTCCTCACCATCCAGCTTTTGATGTCATCGAAGCAACTGAACAGGTTCTACAGAGAGGCCATGCTATCAGCTGTAACTGGTAGGTAAATCTGTGTGTCATCTGCATAACAATGATATATGATAAGTCCATGTATAAGGGCATGAATGACAACGGTACAAAAAAGTGTCTTTTGCTGTCTTGCAATCTAGTATAGTCAAGTATAAATCAAGAAAGTGTGATAAGAAAAGAAAAATTTGCAAGTTTTAGAGGGAACGGTAATATGATGTAATAATGCTTAGCAGGTACTTCCCTAGATAGCACTTCATCCAGAATACATGCACGGACTAGCAAGTCGTGCTTACAGCACTCACACTTTAGTCTTTCAGAATAACATTTTCTTCCAAACATTTAAGATTAAAAATGACAAAAGTGTGCAGCGATATAGGCACTCACGCCACACACAAGAGAATTAAAGATATCAGTAACCCTAAGGGGAGGTTAGGCTTTGGGCTCACAAATCCATTCCTTTTTTGGGATTTCATAAGGATCCACATTTCCAATAATTTTCCAATGATTTTTTTTTTTAATATTGCATTTCTTTGCTTCTGGTAGGAGTCTGTTTCTGTACGATCCCTTTCCTTTCTGACACATTTTAGACAGGCTTTCAAACAGCATGCAGTGCAATCAATAACAGTGAGACTAAACAAACTCAACAAACATCTACACCCCAGCAGGAATATAACTTCATGGACACTTACCTAACGAAATTCCAAATAGCAGAATGTTGCTCAGAGTGATTCAGAGTTCTCAAGGCTTTGGAATGCGTTGCTAGGCTATACCTAGAGATAAGCAAACTAATTCAATGTTGGGGTAGTAAAAGAATGATACCATAACATCTATGTAGTTCCTAACCTCTGACATGAACAAATCCATGTCTCCGATGGTTTGGAATGTGAAATAAAATGGGGCCCTTACTTTATCATCCTCAACAAATGTGCATGCAGTTGTGCAAGGGCGAGCAATGCATCTTATTTGCTCCTAAGCAGATTCCAACCATTAAGCAACTGCTCTGAAATTTCTGATAACATCATTGAAAATAAAAAGCAATAGAACATTTTAACAATTCGAGGCAAATCTTATAAATGTGAAGAGTAAATATCTAAACACTGTAAAGAATTGAACTGCAGTGAAAAGGTATTCCTATGCACACTGTACCTCAAGACTCAGTGGGGGTGTGTCTGCTGCAGTGCGCCTCCCTCATGCACTGTTTCTCCTGTTCCATTCCTTGAGTGTAGTACAGTATATCTATTATATATAGTATATATACAACTGTGGAAAAAATTAAGAGACCACAGCACAATTTTTTGTTGCACTCATTTCTCAATTTATAAGTATGTCTGTAAGTAATAATGGTTAGTAGGTACTTCCTTAGATGGCACATCATCCGGAATACATGAAAGGGTTTCCTCTAGGTGCTCCAGTTTCCTCCCACAGTCCAAAGACATGTAGATTAGGTTAACTGGCTACTCTAAATTGTCCATAGCTGTGAATGTGAGTGTGTTTGTCTGTGTTGGCCCTGTGGTGGACTGGCGCCGCCGCCCCCCCCCCCCCCCCCAGGGTGTACCCTGCCTCTCGCCCAAAGATGCTGGGATTGGCTCCATCTTCCCCATGACCCAAAATGGATAAAGTGGTATAGATGATGGATGGGACAAGACTTTTTGATTTATTATGGAAAGTGGCCCTGGAAATGGCAAGAGGCAATCCTCAGATGTTTGGGAACATTTTGAGTTGACAAATAAATATTAATAAGGCACAGACTATGCTACTGTAGTGCCGAACAGACCAAGGGATTGTGGTGGTTGTGAAGGAGGGGAAGCTTGTTTGTCTCCTTTATTACAGCCCTTCAAAGGACTAACACAAGCACCCAACGAGCACCGGACTAACAATAACGTGAAAAGATAGGGAGGTCAGAAACTGGACTGTAAGACACACACAATGATTAATTTCTACATGCTAAAGACACACAATAATTGTACAGTGTTCACAAAAAGATACAGACAAACTCACAATAGGAGACACAAAAAGTATTAACAATAACAACTACAAACAGGGCTATGTACATGGCTTGACAGCATGCTGAGAAATCCTGTCGGCGACCAACACCCTCAATCCCCACCTGAGTTCTGGGAGTAGGTCCAGTGGAAGTCGCCAGTGCGTCCATGATGCATCACAGGTCGCCCCTGTCTGCCAGCCCTTACCCTTTCGAATCTTACGGGGATCTGCTGCACCTCAGAAAGGGTCATCCTGACTGGGGAACATTACCCCCAGCAACTCCTGAGCTGGTAGTGTGGGGTTTCCCGCAGGAAGTGGCTGTACTGCTCCTCCCGCACTTTGCAATCCCGAGCCATCTGGGAGCTCCGACTCCCGCCGCTCTTGCTCCATGGACTCCCGCAGCCGCTCCTGGTCCCGCTTGTCCTGCTCCCACTGCTCGTCCAGCTCGTAGCGCTATCAAGTCAGCCGGGCCTCCCAGCCGTGACTCGCTTCCTCACAGTCGCACAGAGCAGTCTCTGCCTGTTGCCTCTGATGGTCACGGCCGCAGCTGGGGTCAAGCCACAGCTCCTCACGGTTAGTAAGTGGGAAGCATTTGATAGCCGATGAGCAGTCAGAGTCCATTGCAGAGCCTGCCTTCCACGCTCAGTGATGTCATCGCCTGCGATGGCTGTCCGGTGGGCTAGCAGGAACAGCTTCAGACTGAGCTACATGGGTCCAGGGCATCTCGGACAGAGGGGGAGGCATCTTCCTCGCTCCAGTGCTCTGTGCCTGTCTACTGGCTACTCTTGTGCTGGCTGCCGGGCAAAAGCGCACAGAATGCCCCTGACAGTGGTGTTCCCTTTTCTGCGTGGTGTGGTACCTTCTGATTGGAAGCATGCTAATATAACGCCTACTGTATATTCAAAGAAGGGGACAGAAGTAATCCAGCAAACTATAGGCCAATCAGTTTAACGTACAGAACTGGAAAAGTAACGAAAGCTATAATCCAAGTGAAAATGGTAGATTTCTTGGATTCAAAGAACATTCTGAGGGATAGCCAACATGGATTTATGAATTGTCTCAGTTTTTTCGTAAATATGTGACATTATTGAGGGGGACGATCCCCCCACCTCATTACTGGGGGGGGACATGTCTCCCCCTAAATCTACGCCTATGGCTACATTATAATTATTATTGTTTGTTCCATTCCTTGTTCATTGGGCAAATTCTTCCCTGCCACGCGGGAGGCCGGGTTTCCGTTCCTTTGCTGTAAATCGTTTTGGATAAAAGCATCTGCCAAAGTAATAAATGTAAATTATCATATTCTTATTATTTATCATTATTGTACTGCCAGGTTTGCATTGCTCCAACCATCTGTCACATGGTAATAACACACGCTCAATGCGCTCAATATATCTTCATTGCCCCCTGAAGACTGTCAGGCTGCACCCCAAAATGTTAACACCTTATACTTTCTCTCCATAGTGCCCTACTGTACCTGCCCGGATTAAAAACTCCCCTCTAAACCCCATCAGGTGAAATAATAATCACAACTTTATTGATCCCCGTGGGGAAAACGGTCACATGCCAGCAATCAGTCCATTGTAGCACCTAATTGGTAACAACTGAACAACAGTTAATAAGTTCATCCCAGATCTATCATAATATTTTATTGTAAATATGTAATGACATGTAAGTAAACTGAAAAAACACTGCATTTCTCATAATATTTAGAATAGCACAATTTGACCCTGCTGTCAATTGATAGCAGCTATGCTTTTGGTGAACATACCCCAGATTGTTCAAAGTGCTTTTGAAACCCACTAGGTGTCTCCCTATGTTACAAAAAGGGTCAGAAGCCTCAAAACACGTTCTGATACAAGATTAAACATTGGCCCAACACTACAAAAAGTGTAAACTGAGTGTTTGACAATTACCTCTTGCCAAGTCTGTAATGCATGACTGTGGAACACATTCAATTTAGTCCCTTAAGTAACTTGGCTGTGATGAAAGGGCAAATTTTAAAACAAAACAGTAGTAAGGAACATGGGTTGGCGTTTCAATCGGCTATCCGTTCCTATTTATACTATTTCAAGTCCTTGCAGCCTCTCACACTCAGTCACTTACCAGGTGACGTCACTTAAGTCTGTGAGGATTCAGGGCTTTAGGTCTTGGGGGAGACACTGGGATTGGGCCTATGAGACCTGTATACATACTGTAGTTCTTGCTTAAGCAACATTGATTGGGCAGATAGACTCTTAGTCAGATATTTTAGACCCACCTGGCTTCTCTACATTGTGTTTGGAAGACATCTCAACAACACAGAATCAACTACCAGTAACATTCATGCTCACACTTGACGAGTTTCACATGTGGTTGGTAGTATTCATTGATCCTGTCACTTGCAGAGGCACAGAAGCAATTCATTGCGACCCAGAGTGACATTTTATTGTTTCGTAGATCATTTTTCACCAGATTTTAAAAATTGCAATTAAAGTCATTATCATTGAGTTTTTGAGCTTGATCATTTGTTTAACTTTCAGTGAACGTTCAGTGATTTTTAGTAGAATAGTTTTGTAGTTAGCTGGCTAACTAAGATACTTGTATGTTCAAATGGTCAAATTAAGGACCCATGCTGGTATGACAGGATTACAGATACAAAAAGAAAGGAGAACAAAATTTACATAAATTTACATTTACAAGAAGACAATTTTTAGTCATACCGGCAACTGTTGACACTGCTTCCCCCATTTTAAAAATCCCCATGTCACTGACTTTGGCTTGAATGCACCCATTTTTTTTTTACTTCCCCCTAAATGTGTCTGTAGCCTTACTTTTTAATGCCAGTCCTTACCAGACAATGCACTAAAACTCTGCTTGTGTGAAAATCAGTACATCAGTGTGAAAATTGTCATGTCTATGTCAATTACGCCTTTGGCACAGAAATCACTAGAAATTACTTAGCGCACCTCTGCTAAAGTCTGGAGTTCCCATGCCTGAAGAAATCCAAGAAAGACAGATAAACGAACAGAACTGCATGACAAGGACTCGTTCAGCAATAGATAGGGTGGATTTCGGCTTCCTGGGACAAAGAATAAACAGTTAGACTTATATGTTTGATTCTTCAGTTCAGTTCAGTTCGTGAGCCTTCAATAATACTTTCACGTTTTAATATTCATAACTATTAGCATATTTTTAAAGTGAAAGTGAAAGGAAATTTTCAAAAACTTGCACCAGTCTACTAATATCCATCCTACTGTATTGCACTGTAGTTTGTACTGAAGAAGTCTCACACCAGACATTTCTCATGTGTGGTTCCCTGAAGGAATGTTCTGCTGAACCACATCCAGTCATCAGATGTCATCTCCACCTACAAGGCCATCTGTTCCAGGATTTCCGAATGTCACACGTTCTATGAATGTTCTTAATGTTGCATTTTCATGTCATTGAATGGCAGTCTGATTAGGTTCTTGCTCTCTCTTTGCTCCTATATAACATAAACTTGTAGCTGGGCATTCATTGGAAGCTTATCCTCACCGATGCCTTGCTGACTCCTCAACAGCATGTATGTTTATAATGTATTTGTGCCACTTTTGTCGTTTAGGACAAAATGTTCTGCCAAATAAAAGAGACTGTTAAATGTAAACATGCAGTTAAATCATCTTCTAACCCGTTATGCTGAGCAAGGTAACACAGAACACTTAAATGTACTTTTTCTCTGAGTGGTGATCAGACAAGTCAATCTTTAAACCCTAAGAAAATATATTATTCTGCAGGATTCATTCAAACCACCCATTCTGATTGCAGATTTTCTGCTCAGGCAGCTGTGGAGTTGGCTCTATGTTTCAGGAGGTTTGTGGTGTCCACCGTATTTCATTAATTTGGTTAATATGTCATGGCCATATATTTGTATTTTTCAGTCAAAACAACAATCTCTCTCAAAGCTATAATGTTCCATCATGCAAGCAAAATAATGACAAAAAGGTGTACAAACAACCTGCAATGACCCCATAGTGCCAGAACTTTATGTTAACTCTACAGGTATGTTGTAGAACATCTGAGATTGACATATGTCTGTTGCATATCTGTCAGGCCCTGCCTGAGCCGCCTGTCCAGACCCCTGTTTCCTGTGGAGGCGTGGCTGGTTTAAGGCCACGCCTCGTACTGATTTGTCCAGCCTTTTGTTCTGCCCTCCTGTTAACCACCCATAGCTGCCTTGCATTTCACCCCTTGTTAGTTCAGTACATAAGTGATCCCCAGGCCTGTGCTCCCCGGTCCAGTCATTGTTACCTATTGTCACTTCTGAGTTTTGCACCCCCCCGATAGTTCCTTGCAATAGCAGTGAGGTTTTGGGTTGTTCTTCTTTCACCCAGCGTGACCTATCACTACGGCTGTCACTATCGTTTATCTAACATATATTCTGACGGCTCATCAAGTAATCGTTTATAATATAATATACATTGCAGTTGGTGCACACCCAGTCACACATACGCTCAATTTAGGCACTCATTTCAGTCGCATGTTTTTGGACAGTGGAAGGGAACTGGAGGATCTGCCGAAAAAGCAGACACATGATAAACATGCCAACCACAAAAACAAAATGAGGCCGTGTGTGGCAACAGCGCTACCCACTGCATTACTGTGCAGGACATTCGATGTGCGGTGTTAATACCGACATAGCATTTGACATGCAACTATCACATCACAAGGACCACAATAGTCTGCTGGTTTCAAAACATCAATACGTTTGAAACATCAAAACATGTAGTATCTAGTACATCTAGTATGTGCTTAAAAATAATCAGTCTTAAGTTTACCGCTGCTGCTTTAACATGAGCTTGCATGAGCTTCCTTGTTGCTGTTGGACTCATAGATTTTGTGGCACGTTTGTGAAAAAATAAACAGACATAGGCCTAAATAAAGAAGAGAAAAACGAAGAAGAACTGGTCACAAAAAGACTTCCACTTTTGTATTCCATAGAGACGCTATTTGCTGAACTGATTTGACAGTTTCTGTTGATAGTTAAGTTCTATATGTATTTGGCTATATTATTAATTTGCAACTAAATAAAAGGGAAAAATTCTAAAAAAATTGCAGTGCGATTTTTTTTCAGGCCCTAACACACCATACATTCACAAATAAATAAATAATATGAGGTCAGATTGGATATCGTCACGTCCACACGGGCGAGGCAGGACAGCTGCAGGCAATTCCCTACTAATCGCTCTGCTACTTAAAAGGGAAGTAACCTCGCTGTCATTGTGAATTATTGTTGCCATGCTATGGAACTCTACCAAGCATTTCTCTGTCTTTTATCGTTCCCTTTTGCCCTGCCTGCTGCGTCCTGCCCCGATTGCCTCGCCTGCCCTGCCTACCTGCCCCGGCTTACACTCCTAACCCGTCATCCTCGTTCCTCCCTTCCCGTCATCGCCTTTTCCTGTCCCTGCATGTTGGACTGACTTCCCTGGCTAACCTTACGGCTCAACGTCTCTATTGGATCTCCCCTTTGGCTTTGTTTGCACCTGACTATCCTAATAAACCTCTGTTCTCCCACATTTCGGGGTCTGTCTCCTCTCTGATTGCCTGGTATCACAGATTACTTCACCTTAGAAGTATGGACCCAGCGGAGACCCAGAGACTACAGCAGCAGGTGGATCAGCTGACTTCACTCATCTCTCAGCTGATGGAAGGACAAGTAGCTTGGGTTAACCTACCTCTGTCAGCTCCTGTCCCAGTAGCCATACCAGAAAAGTATGACCGGACAGGCACACGACTGGGTGACTACGCTCTGGATGGATGACAGCCTGCTCTTGGATTCCACACGGGACCTTCAGAGAGCGTTCAAGGAGATCTTCAATCACCCCACCGTGGGTAAGCGATTCCGCACCATTGCAGTGGGGCTGCGCTGGCTGGAGGACTGCCTCCGGATCCTCTATCACCATGCCCTGAATCTGGAGATCCAGGATGAGCTGATGACCTTCTTTTGAAGATTATATCACGCTCTCTGTCACCCTGGACAACAGCATAAGGGAGCATCCATGCCACGGCAGAGAGACGCCAGCGCACTGTGCACGGTCTCTGCCATTTCTGCGGAGAACCTGATCATGCCCTCCGCTCCTGTCCAGTTCGCCCCTCCCGCCCAGATAATACCTTAAAGGTAGGCATCTCCGCTTTTTTTGGAGTTTCTCATGTTCAGTTTACCGCACCAGTGATTGTAACATGTGCAGGGGAGGTGCAGTCTACACGGGCTTTAACAGATTCAACGCCGGCCGGGAATTTCATGGGCCAAGGGTTAGGGTTAGGGTTAGGGTTAGCCTCGTGAGTGGGGGTGGTCCATGTGGAGACCATGGACTTCATGGTGGTCCCCACGACTAAGGATCCCGTGATCCTACTGTAGGTCACCCGTAGTTGCAGGAACACAACCTACAGAATGACTGGTCTTCGTGTGAGCTTACTGCCTGGTTCTTCCGTTATATGGCTTTACCATGCTGTGCCTCCTCAGTGGCAAGTCCGGACCCTGAGGATCTGTCTGTCATCCCAGCCGAGTACACGGACTTCCGGGACGTGTTCAGCAAAGACTTCTCCTTTGAACTACCCCCTCACAGGGAATGCAACTGCGCTATTTACCTCCTTGAGGGAGCACCGCTCCCTAAAGGTCGGCTCTATATTTATAGATTTCAGGAGAAGACCTCCTTAGCATGCCTCACTGGCCATCGACGGCGTTGCTGTGGAGAGGGTGACAAGAACCAAATTCCTGGGGGTGTATATCTCTGGGGGGGCGGCATGGTGGTGCAGTGGCTAGCACTGTTGCCTCACACCTCTGGGGCCCGGGTTCGAGTCTCCGCCTGGG
>JAODKF010000116.1:12279214-12296441 GCA_026779585.1 Mormyrus proboscirostris | reverse complement strand
TGCAATACTTTTCTGTGAGAAATACTTGATTTTCTGGAAAAATTTCAGGGGTGCCAACAATTTTAGCCATGACTGTACATTCAAATGCTGAATTACTTGCTATGTGCTCACTATTCGCTGGTATGTCTTTCCGTAAGCAACTTGCCGCTTTTTCCGACGCAGGTTAATTAGTGCAATGATGTTACATTGTTTCTTTTTCTGTAGAAATCTAAAGATCGATCTGTGGGCCAGATTTAATAATGACTGAATTATGAACATGTTGCGGGCGGCGCTTTGAGACCTCTTATAAGTGGTGAATGAGTCGACGAGATCCCTCGTTCCCACTACAGAAAATGTCTGTTCGTCGATTACAGTAATTTCAGTAGTAATGAATTTAGCTTTGGTGCTGCCAAATTTGAATATTGGTAAAATGTATAATAATAATAATAAAGAGAGATCGATGGATATTTTACCTACAATCGTGCAGTCCTATTATCCATTCATATTATCATATTATCCAGGTTCATCAAGGAGTCAGGATGATTATTTATGCTAATAATTAAAGCTGTTAGTTATAGCTATACGTGTACTTATGGTAACAGCACGGTGCTGGAGAACTTATTAAAATATCTTTTTTATCTGCCCAACGCCTCCTAGTGCTCCTCCCTGAAGGCGTGGTTGCCAACGCGTTGCGAAGAGGGGGAGGATTCGCGAACTAGTTGTTTTTTTAGATCAACTTTTTAAGTGTTAATAAGAAGTTTGTCAATTCTGTCTCGTTTCATTTTAATATTTATATATGCATACTTTTTTTTCTCCGAACAAGTTTTAGTTAAGCTGTATTTCGCTCCGTCGTTTTAAATTTGGCTTGTAGATTCAAACTGCTTGAGTGTTCAGTTTTTAAACTACTGTACAGTATAGAGACTGTAGTGCAAATAGTTGATTTGAAACGGTTAAGAGAACCGAACAATGGCAGACGGCACAGAACCTAACAGTTCAGCGAGCCCTAAGGACAGATTCATCAGTTACTCGCGGTCTAAAAAAGGAGGTATTCTACTCGCAGAAACTGTAAGTAGGCTACCGACTTGCCATATCCTTGATAAAAGTGAAATAACTTTTTCTTCTTTTGCTGGGTTAAATTTGCTTGCTTGTTGGATCATTTATTACATGGTTACGAAACAGCAAAATAAAAAATAGGACAATAACACGACACAAGTCAGTATTCAAAAGCTCTGGTAGCGAATTCATAAAGTGAGATTTGTGTAGATAAATTAAGAAGCATCTCGATAAATGCTGTTTCGGTGCGAAAGTATGCCTATTTTATAGCATCCTCTATAGTTTCATAAAATAGCAAAATACTAAATAACGAGAATAAGGTTTGTTAAAAGGCAGCACGCCAGCACAGATAGAGCAACAGCACCGGAAAAGTGGTTGAATCGTTATGTGCAGGGTGTGGTTTTGGCCCCGGGCGTTTTAACGTGGGTCTTTCGTGTTGAATTCAGAGGGAAAGTTTTCCGGTTAAAAAATATCAAGCGTTCAAATAGCATTTCTTAAACTGTGCCGTTTGAAATGTTCCTACTTAACTATAAAAGAACGCTCATTAATGAGATGTGGAAAATATTTATATTAAATGCTAAGTGAATATTATTTTCCGATTTCCGATTTGAAACTAAAGGCGATAGGGGATGGAGTACCCATATATGCTTTTACCCGAATCCATTTACATGAAACGTGTGTAGTAGGTGCTGTGATGTTGTTATGATTTGTTGAAGAAAACTTATGCTCAACTGGTACAGCTATACTAACACGAGTCCCCATTAGAATATGTTGATTAGATAAATCGAAAGATATCTACAAACATTTGAATGCATCTAATACACTGATTACTGTAGGTTTACTGATAAGGAAATGCAATGGCTGAGAATAGACGATCAATACTAAATCGGTTTACTCTGGGGTAGTAAATCGTGTCATATTAGAAGGAAGGCCACAGCATTAAACACGATGCACAAGTCCTTACTTAAACCTCTGGATTATGCTGTTTTTAGATTTTGAAGTAATCACTGATATCAAAAAAAGACTTCATCCAAGGTGGAGCCTTGTCTTTTTATTAAATATGTCTGCAGGATTTCCACTGGTACTGTTCCCAGTTTTATCTGGTTTTCTTAGAACACATGTATGGTGGGAAAAGGAAGGGAGCCGAAATGGGCAAAACATGGCCACATGAATTTACAGCAGCAATTTCAGATTTAAAGGATTCCTGTTGGGTAAATGCTGCAGTTGACCAAGGTGGACAGTTTTTGGAATGGAAAGTCCCCCTTTCTGTGGAAAGATGTGTGAGTCACTTCAGTTTCATGCTGCTGTTCTGGCTGGCAGCTTTTTTTTCCATTTTCAAGAACTACATACATTACAGCAAGTGAATGTGATCACTCATTGGTCTTGAAGCACTTTTTCATGCTGCCAGTTTACAGTGCTGAATGGCAGAATTGTCTAGTTACGATCTATGCTTCTCTGTAAACTAATAGATTAAATTGAGTGTGAGTTGTTTATGAAATGAGGTACAAAAACAGTTCAAATATTATTGTAGTATGACAGATCTCCATTTGTGACATAATAGTATATAGAATATACAGATTATAATAATGCTCTTTAAATAACGTAAGTGGCACATCCGAATTTAGAGGATGGCTTCCTGACATTCTATGCCAACGGGTGAGCTATTTCCAAACCCAGCCACTTACTTTGCTGACCTTCTGGTAACAGTTTCCACTCAGCACAAAACCCTACCATGGCGGTCATAGTATGAAGTAAATGTATACATGACAGCATGAGTGACTATAGTGGTACGGTCTGTAGAAGCACTATCTGTAATTACGCTGAAAGTGTGCCATTCTGTAGTAGCCAAAAAAATCTTCACCATACCACCAGTGTTGAACGATAGGCGAATACACAAATAAAGCAGGTTTTGTTGTTGCCATGTACTATGCAATTGGCCGCCCTCAGGTGCTCGTGTGATTTACTGGGAAGCAAAAACTTTCTTAATCCACCGATTTATGATTCACTGCAACCAGCTGTAGCTGCAACTAACTCACGACGGCAATTAGCATAATGTTTCTCATGTTAGACATCTACTTGTGAGTTTAAGTTCCACCCGTGTCAAATGTATTCATTCATGTCATTGTGCGTAACAAACCGAAAAGGATATAGCTGAGCAGCAAATGGCAGATATGTGTGCTATCACCCGTACAGTCTGCATGAACGGGTATGCCCTTCTCCAGTCCTTCCTGAGCTGCTGGAATCACGTTTCTTCCTTCTCTAATTCTCATTTCTCAACCACATCATTCTGTTAACCTCTGCATCTCTACAATGAAGTGTTATGCAAAAAATTACAGCATAGTCACAATTAGTCAGAATGAAACATTACTGATGGTTGTCATACCATATACTTTGCTAATTACTGCTTTTTTTAAAAAAAAAATTGCAACCTAACAGAGAATCTCACCTGCACATACGGATCTCCTTCCCCCCCAACTGCTTGTCAGACTCAGAAACTGACACTGCCATGCGAAATCTCTTCCACTGTGTCCAATCCATGCCACTTGCTCGATTTGTACGAGCGATGAATCTGTTTAACGACAATGCAGTGTTCACATTTCTGTGAAATTGAAAAGGAGGCAAAAGCGGCTGTCATTGGACAGGTTCCTTGTTAAAGTCGCACAAAAAGAAAAGGATTCCAGTGAGCCAACAGATAGCAGTGATTCCGTTAGTTACAGTGAAAGTCGTCCTACAAAATAACCCTCCTCTCCTCCTCTCTCTCGTCTCCCTCACACCATCCACGATTCTTTACAAAGGTAAAGTGCAGGTTAATTTATTTTAGTAAGTAAAGTTTATTTTTAACGCGCTTCTCACAGGCAGTCACAAAGCTCTGTACTGTACATATAACGAAAGAAAATAAATATACATGAGATAAAAACAACACAACTGCATAAAATAGATCAAATAAATCAGAACAATTAATATCAAGAAACAGAACCAAAGGCCTGGTTGAATAAATAGGTTTTCAGCTGTGTTTTAAAAGAGTCTAAAGAAGCAGCACATTGAAGTTGTAGTAGAAGCTCATTCCAAAGCTTCGGTGCAACAGACTGAAAAGCTCTGTCCACCAGAGTCTTTAGTCTCATGTGGGGAGTAACTGACAGGTTCTGAGCCTGGGAGCGAAGAGTACGAGCAGCTGTATATTTACGGAGAAGCTGTATCACATATCCGGGAGCCTGTCCATTTTGTGTATTCGTGTGTATTTTTACTTTATATTTTGTGTTAATCATTTTTACATTAATATTTTTGGGCTGTGCAACGAATCATCTTGAGTTTTCATTATTTCTAATGGGAAAATTCTCTTTGATATACGAGCGCTTTGGATACGAGCACGTTTCCGGGACGCATTCTGCTTGCAATCTGAGGCTTTACTGTATACGTTATATTATATTATAAATGATTACCTAATGGATAGTCAGACTGATCGGTCGATTACTGGACTATTGATATATTTGATACTGACAGCCCTAATTGTGTGGTCAGTGCTGATTCCCAGCCCTATGCAATACCTGTATTTTCCTCAGAGATATTATAATTTATGTTTGGGGACATATCTTTAAGCTAGAATCCTCATGAAACATTGCCTGTGCGTTTTAGACTTGCCCGTTATTTTCAGCTGTTATTTTCAGTCATTTTTTAGTCATAAGTTTTTTTTGGCCTTTGAAAGAGACAGGATGGTTTTGTCTATAAGAAAGTATACCCACATGTTTTTTATTTATATTAAAAAAATAATGGTATACAAACCTTTGGCCTTTCTTTAGTGGCTTTCACAATTTGTTTCCAGTGATTTTGCATTTGTAAATTTGCAGTCCTTTTAGAGCATTTTAAACATCTCTCCCAGTATGGAAAGCTGCTATATAGTATTTTATATCTTATTTCTATCAGATTGATATTGAATCGGATTTGAATCTATTTGAATCGAATCATTAGCTTGTAAACTGGGATTCATTCGAATTGGGGCATCTGTGCCAATGCCCAGCCCTAATGCATATATACTGTAAATATAGTGTAAAGTTTAATTGTGTGTCACTTAAAATTTGATTAGGGATTTAGGGATATCCTTCTCAGCACCAGAAATACTGTAAGATTCACCTAATTTATATGACAAAAAGACCATTGACCATTGTTGTCAATGAGGTTTTGTAACATCGGAGGCCAAATTAATATCAGAATCTATGTACTGAACAGAGTTTAATTAATCTCTGCAAATTTCACTTTTAATGTTAAAATTATTGGGCAGTGAAATGGTGGATTCTACCCTAAGCCTAACTTAACAAAATTTACCTAAAGGAACCTGAGTCACAGAAATGTACTGAAGGGGACTCTCCCCCCAGACCTCCTCTGCTTACCTTGGCTTGGTGTGGCTGTTGAATTTGGAGCTTTGGGGATAAACAGAGTAATGCTTCTTACAGGTTATTGCTGCTGGTTTAATTCATACATAGACTTGAAAAATGAAACTCACGCGCAGGGTTTCCTTCCCTTTTTGCAAATATAAAACTAAAACTATTTAGTGCTGACATTTTCATTATTGCAAACAGAAGTTTTACAAATAAAGGCAAAAATAAATTATGCCTAGGCCTAAGTCTATGTGCATGGGTCCAATAAAGCAGCCTCAACAGAATACCGTTTCCACTCCACTATGTCTAACAGTATTTTTTTTGTCAGTTTATGCCATTGGTCTTAAAACAGAAGGTGAATGTTCATGAACAAAAAAATAAATAAAATCTAAAACTTGGAAAATGGCTTTAAAACAATATCAGACTGGTATTGATATTGAGGTACTGCAGCTAGTATTGGTATTAAAGCCAAAATTTTGTTATTGATCCAACTCTGTGGTGTGCTTTGGATCTAATACCCACAGTCATGGCCAAAAATATTGGCACCCCTGCATTTATGTCAGAAAACGCTCCACTTTTGCAATTACAAATGCTTTGGTATTGGTGCATTTTCTAAACATGACTGTATCTTGCAGATTGGATTGAGACAGCCATATTTCTCAAAGTAAAGCTGCTCCTTAAGTTTGCCTTGCTCTGTCATCCATAAAATGGAAGTCTGAACCCTTATCAGCCTTGTAACATCGGGGTTTGTGTAATAATACGGGGAGCTTATGTGGTTTAGTTCCTGTTTTTCATTTGGTTTGATGAACAGCATGCAAATTGTTGCACAGGAAATATTATAGGGTAGAAACAAGCACAAAGGAAATGCAAGAAAAAAAATGCAGAGTACCATGGTCTCTGAGGTGTGTGTCGTAACCATAACAGGATCATTGCAGGTAAGTGTTATTTGAGTAAAACAAGGTGCACATGGGAGTTATTGATGATTTTCCACTGGCATACAGGAACTGACCCGTACCCAAGATGTACTGCAAAGAGAGACTACTTACAGCTCGGTTCCAGCTTGGTTCCAGCTCGCTTCGGTTGACGGTTCGGCTCGGTAAAGGCGTTGCCGGGTTTGGAGAGCAACAGTGACCTAAAACCGAAGACACACATATATACTGTCCACACAGTGTACATCATAATTTACTATGTGCACATTTTTTATTTTTTATTTTCTTTACTTTGTGCTAATTTCTGATAGCACATTCGTAAGATTCGCTATGTTATGTTAGTGTGAAACGCAAATGAATTTAGCATGTGCATGTGTAAATTTGCATTATGAATCTATTCCGTTCAGCTGTTCTATAGTACATTTTACTACTGATAATTAATAATATATGCTTATTGATGCAGGTCACTGGTATCACTGCGCTTTCAACCAATCATATGGTGGTGACTAGGTCTGTTATATGGCACATGCGCAATCATCACCAGGGCTTTAGATGACGAGTGAATCATTTGTCCAGATGCCAGCTATTATACAGACTTTTGCTTACACCCACAGTTGGGTAAGCAGTTTATTAGTGTGCCTAACATATTTATGAGATGCATATTGTGATGCCCAAAAGTTAGTGATCCGTATAAATCTGGTGTATCCTTGTTTAATAAACGTGTCGGACTTGAAACTGCAGAAAGTACCACCACACCACCGACAGCTTTTTACCTCGTTTATCCACAATATCTCCTCTTTTAAAAGATGTTGTAGCTGTTGAGCTGTTCTTTTCTTCAGTGCCGCTTCTGTGCTTCCGTGATTTAATAGAACCATAGCATGTGGCAACCAAACTTAATTCGCATAAGGATATGCTGAATTTATACAGACTACTGACTTTTGGGCCTCACAATATGAATCTCATTAATATCTCAGGCACGCTATTGATCCGCTTATCAAACTGCGGGCATAAGTAAATGTCCATAAAGTACCAAAAAGCCAGCGTCTAGACACATGTTTCACCTGTCATCTAAAGCCCTGGTGGTTATTGCGCATGCGCCATATATTCACAATTACACGGCCACAGCCCTAGTGGTGATGCAAATAGCTCACTTTGGTCACACCTATTAGCAGGCCCATGTCAGCAGGCCCATGTCAGCTCAGGTATGGGCCGGTTATGGCTTGCATACTTTGCACTGGAAAACCGCCGGTTCATGGTACAGGCTGGGTACATCTCAGTTGCTGGTGGCAGTGGAAAAGCATTACTCTGCCACTTATGAGATACAAGTGCTCTCTGTGATAATGCTTAGATTGTCTTTCTAATGTCAATGGATCTTTGACTTCTTCCTGCCTCAGGGCTGGTCTTGGTTCACCTAAAGCACACCATCATTGTTGCACACATTTGGGAACCAAGGCTTGGTTTACAGCACATGACCCACAGCCTGGTGCATCCCGTTTCAGGCAGAACTTGCCAATTGTTCCTGCTCTGTGTTCCTGGTCCACTGCTCCTTGTTAACTGTAAACTGTATGGTTGCTGATGTGTGAATGTAACCATGGCTTCTGTTTCTGTTGATCATTGTTCAGTCATTCTGTCAGAATTTAGTCCACATGCAAAATTACTGTAGGTAGTATTCCTCAGACACATTAATTTGATTTAGGGTAGGGATGGACAGTTTGATTGGATCGGCTCCTTAATAATTATCCACTGTCAGCTTCATTCATAATCATTAATTTTTTGCCCTACAATTGTGTAACACCATGTAAATGATTAGTACATTGGATGGAAAGCGGCACATGTGAATGCCAAAGGTATGCCTGCTAAAGGATGAACAATAGAGTCCTTGTGACCCATCCATGTGAAACGTGTATCTGTTAGCTCTGGGCAGTTATTGGAATGTGTGGGGCCATACACTGTATTACACACTGTATCATGCTGTTAAGGTTATGCCTGGTTTACTGCACATCCTTTGCACAAAATAAAAGTTTTTTATTATTTTTCTTTTTGAATGATGGCAGTGGCTTGCTTTGGGTAAAGTGGTATTTTAAAAGAACTGTGCAGTCCAGATAGTTATAGCATAAATTACATTGGTTTGACATGTATGTGCTTTGACAGTCACAATGAATGTTTTAGAATATATATTTCATAAGTTATAAAAGGTAAAATCTGGAGGTGGTTTATGTAGCCTTCCTCGTGTAATCTTCAAACATTTTGCAGCTAGATATATGGCAAAGATGTTCTTATAGGAAAAGTCTTCCTATAGTTGCTTAATGCAGTATTTTCATATTTTCATATCATATGCAGTATCATATTTGTTTGTACAATCCCTTTAAATGCTCATCTTAGGGGTGTACACTTTCATTTTCTGTCACAAAAATTAGCCAAATTAACCAGCTTTCAGACAGAAATTACTAGTGTTTACTACACTACATTGAGGTACGTCCTATATTAATGTAACTACCTACAGTGTGGTCAGGGTTAGGTCGCTGATGTAGATTCAGAGCTAGAGATGTAAAAATGTATGGAAGGATGGAATGAAACACTTCAGATCATCTTCACACGATTCTGAGTGTGTGGCTTTGGAGATCCCACAGTCCGTGATAAAGCGGTTCTTCAGTATGAAGCCTCTGCTCTTGCGGTGGCCCTCAGTTACTGTGTATTCCCCAAGGATTCTTTCTGAATAATAAGGATCTGAACAAGAAGGAAATCACAGTGCCCAAATTCAGCGGTAACTTCTCAGGTATATGCACAGTTTTTTCGTGAGTAAAACTTTTTTTTTCCCAGTTGACAGTATCCTGTTAGCGCTGTAGGTTATTGCCTTGGTAACTTAAGTTGGTAAGCATTGTCATGCTAGTTAGAAATTGCTGATAACACTATATATTGTTTACTTTGCCATGTATAAATTCTTAAATTATATATAAAAATCAAAAAGGTTTTGGATAATAAGGATAACTAATACATTTTTTTAAATGCTTCCGATATCGATAATTGACTGACCTTTGAGCTCCACAAACCTGTAATGAAACTGATGTCAATAACATTACTTCAGAAGTGTTTGAAGTTATGTTCATTTTATACAGCCTCCATTTAGCCCCCAGGATATTTAGGTTTTAGACCCTATGACACTTAAGATTATGTGAATTATGGTTTGCTGGTTTCAAATTTTTTTTTATACCATCGCACTGCCCGACATTATACTACTTATAATATAGTACATATAAGTATATGGTATTTTGATGGTACTTTCAGCTATCTACTGCTACTTTCAGCTAAATACTGCTACTTCAGTATTTTGAAATCTTGAAGATAAATTTCATTGACTGAGAGGGTGGGGGCTTTTCCCCATGGTATATTTCTCTGAACAATAAATTTTGTCCCCCCCCTCCCATCCCCATGGCCAATTTTTATCTCCATTTTTTCTAAATATTGCATTATACTGTACCCACATACCATATTAACGTAATACCGCCCAAACCTAGCGTGACTCTGAAGCAACCACATCATACATGCAGGCAGGGAGACATCAGTGTAGTAGCACTAATTTGTAGAGACTATAGCAAGATTCTAATCTGACTTGGTTCTCTGGTCCTTCTCAACTTGTCTACCCTCACTGGTTCTGGAGGCAGATGTGGGTCCTGCCTGGTTTTATCCAGGTATACCCAATATATAAAATAAATTATATTACACCTTCCTCCTGCAGGAGGAATTGGTATCTCTAAATTTCCCATAGTGTGTGATTGTGTGTCTGTGTGTGTTTGCTCTGTGATTGATTGGCATCTTGTCTAAGGTGTACCCTGCCTTATTCCCTTGGCTTTTCTGGGGTGAGCTCCAGGTTCACTGTCACCTTTTACTTCGACTATTTTTTTTTATCATTTATCATCCGTTTCACAACTCTTTTAAGGTGGCTGTCGTATTGTGTTTAAGAGGCAGGCTACTCGCATAACCAATCGACATAGAAAGCACTTCAAGTCCCAACCTAAACTACCGAAGTACCAAAGAAGTACCCCAATTGGTTGGGCACTTCAGGTACTGGAACTTTTGGTACTGGTACTCAAGTACTCAACTGGAAGTCAATGGAAAAGGGAAAGTACCAAAAGTCCCGTACAAAAAGTATGATACCTACCTGGTGCAGTGGAAAACCGCCCTTAGAAATGAATATAATTATATATTATATATAATATTAGATTAATGATAAGGCAGAGTAACCCAGACAGAAAGGAACCAGAAAGGCTTGATATGAGCAAAGGCATGGAATGATCCTAAGGCCAAATCCCAGCCAGTCTTTCTTTCTGCTCCCAGTGGCATTTTGACAATGGAATATGGCTTAGTGTGTAATAGGGAGATGAATATGGATTTTCTTACTCTCCCTCTATTCCTCATTCTCAGGTCATCAGCCTGGTGGTTCTCATCTGCTACTCAGCCTCAATATACTCTGGCTATGTGACTGTGGCCGCCTGTGAGATGGTGTTTTCCGGCATCTTCTTCTTTGTCTTTATGATGGATTGGGACAAGCAGCTCCCATTTATCAGCTGGGTCTGGAGCGTAAGTTGTTTTTCGTTGGAAAGGTGCCTGCAATGTACCTGTCAAATCAACAATTACTTTAATGCCTGCCTGTTTAAAATGTTGCATAGACCAAAAAGGAAGGACACACTCTCATTTTCCCTGCAGGACTTCTTCAGAGCTGTGGTCGGTGCTGTACTCTACCTTATCACCTCTCTCATCTGTGTGATCAGTGGATCGAAAGATTCAGCCCTTTTAACTGGTGGGGTAAGAGTTTACCGCTGTCCCCTGGATTTAAACAGCCAGGCCCATGACATTACTTCAGCATACCTGTTTCTGCCTGCTCCTGTCCTGCACATATGTAATCCATTCTCTACATTGATTGTTCTTCTCTCTCCCTCAGGTGTTCGGTTTGCTGGCTGCTGTCTTATTTGCATATGATACCTACCTCTCCTTCATGGCCCTTAAGAACAGTCGTCAGCAGTCCACAGCTACCACGGTATGGGCCGTGTGTGGTGTCAAAGGCTGTGTCCAAATTCAGAGGTTGCATCCTTCGAAAGATGTGGTCTTGGTAGTCTTTGTAGGCTGTGTCCTTCAAAGGTTCGTGTAGTGAATCTTGGGATTTTGTCAAAAGAATAATACATCTCTAGGTTGCACATGAAGGAGCCTTCGAAATGGGATAGCCTTGCTGCTGTGACATATTTGGTCTTCAAATGCAACCTTTGAAGGATGCAGCCCCTGAATTTGGACAAAGCCAATGTTCTTTGGGTGACTGGTGCTATCATTAGCCTCTTTAACTGGTTAGTTTTAAAATGTACACCCTTGCAATTTGAGCCGACAACATGTCCCTGATGAAGATGAACTTGATTTTTACCTGACCAGCTATGCGTGCAGTACCTAAGAGAGAACTTTTTTAACATATTACTCCAGGAAATCTAGTGAGATGAATGGGGAGTGCAAAGGGTGTAAATCTAAGTGAAAATAGTGAAAGTGAAAATAAACCATTTAATCTGTAGACGTTAACCTACATTTCTTCCAGGATTTCCCTGCAGCCTTGACTGCAATATTTAATCCAAGTCCTCCATCCAATATTGATTGCTAACCGTCATTTTTTCAAGGGATGTATTTGTTGTTGGTCAAGAATTTAAAGCAGTTTTTCATCTGCCTTTGAAAATATCAGCAAATTTAAATGTACACTCCGTGGTCTGTACGATTGTGACATGCACCCTCCACTATATAGTCCAGTATAGCTGATTTGGCTTTTCCAATAAAGCACAACAAAGATTGACATAGCAAATTTACTAAAGCATACACACCCCAGCAATCAGATAGGTGATATGCACCATTAAATCAGTAAAGGCAGCAGAAATGACTCAGCATTTTAAAGACCATTTTTCTCTTTTACAGGTGGCATAAATTAAACACCCATTTGAAAAAACAACATGGAGAAAGCAAACGATGGCGAGACCACAGCCGACGATGGACACAAAATGGGCAAAAAGTGGGGCTTAGAATAGTATATAGTAGTAGTTAACAGAATGGAATGGTTAAAATTATCCATAACATGAAGGGAATCATGCCAAAATTTGAGAGATACTCCATGTATATTTAAATGTTTGAACAATATATGTATTTGCTAGCCTGAAGGCTGCTTCCTGCTGTTGTAGTTTATAGAAACCTTGTCTTAGTCCCTTTGTTTTATATCCAGGTGTATTATGTACAGCAGGGTTATTCAAATCACGGTCCTCGAGGTCTGAGCACTGCTGGTTTTCCAGTCTTCCTTTACCTGTCAGGTGTGAAGCCCCTGACCAATCAGAATCAGAAAAACTAGCTACCTGGGAGAACTGAAAACAAGGCATCGAGGTCCAGATTGGAAGAACCCTGATGTACAGGATAATGTATGACAAGCTCAAGGTAAAGAACCACAGTGTTTATAAAAACATATAATGCACAGCTTGGAGTTCATTAACCTAATTATACCACGGTCACAAGATATTTGGTTTAACATTGGAGATGATTTTCACAGTTATGACATGAAAACACATTAATTAATACAAATACTATGGAAATACTTTCTTGGCCCAAAGATAAAACATTTCCATATATTTTATTGTAATTTGAAATGTACCCTACATGTGGAATTTAAGTAACATTAATTAGAATTCAAGATTATAATTTACTTATGTAATTTGCCTGACTGGCACTATGTGTACAGTTGTAGAAAATGAAACACCATTCTAACCAATCAGGTTCGAGAATTCAACAATGCCGTGGTATAAGTTTTGTTATTCTGACACCTGTGCATAAAAACATATTTTGACCATTTTACATTCAGTTTGTTTTGAGAAAGGATACAAAATATTATACTTTAAAAGTTTTCTTTTTACTCTACATTTTTACAGCAACATACACTGTCTGTCAGTGATCTTTTTTATGCACAGAAGAAAAGAGGTTTGTTCCTTGTTCAAGTGTTTGTTTTTTTTTTTGGTTTAAAGATATTTATAATTCACAAAGAATACAGTCAATTTACTGTAGTCTGGATAATTACATGCTTTTGAAATTCAGTCTTGTGCGTCTGTTTTGTTCTATACATATTATAATATGATTAGATATGGGCCAATCTACATTTTTTCAGTACTGATCCGATTTTATACACAACTGCCTATACTAATATAAATTCCGATACGAGACTTCTTTGTACTTTAATATTTTAATATACTGTCATAAATGAATATATAAATATTAACACTTTATATAGAATGCGTAAAATGCCCCACTATTTTTCTGCCCCTGGCAACAGCGTCACTTACACTTCATTGCGATAAGCAGCCCCTCGTGTATCACAAGCTGTAGCACCTGCGCAAAACAGCCCAAGACAGCCACTCCCTAATCATCTATTGCTTTTTTCCATATTACTTTGTCTAGCACAATCGCATGAGCTTTGTTTAGTGGGATTTTCTTCTAAACTCTGCTTCCACCAATCAAAACTTTGTTTTTACCAAGATCAAAAATCACTGTGCTACTAGTAGTTGTTAAGATCATAAAATACTTCCAGATCATCATCCTCTTATCTGATGATGTTACGCCTCTCGTACTGAAAAGGTATGCAGGTGATGTCGATAGGCGGAGGTCACTGCGCTCATTACTACAGTGGCAGCGTTAGTGTTGAGATTCAGTGCTGCAAAAAACATCTAAATTGAGAAAGAGCACAAATTAATTTAACAAGAAATAGGAACAATCTTTGTACTGCCAAAAACTAAATAAGTAAGTATGTGGATCGGTCACTTATGGTCGTTACTCAATATGTCTAATAGGTCTAAACAGGTTCCCATAATGATCTGAATATCGGATCTGTGCTCCTCTAATTATGATCTAATTCATTCCTGAACACATCAGTCGGAACGGTGCAGTTAATTGACCTCACCTACTAATGAATTAAGTTTGTACCTCAGTAACCCATAAATTAAGACAACACAAAACCTGCTTACGTTAATTAATTACAATTAAAAATTTGGAAAATAACTGGGTTGTTTTGGAATGGGAGACCCAATATCTTTAGCAAAACCCTTGAGTGTCATCATATGATCTCATCATATGAGGCTTAAGTAATGTAAAGTATATAATTAACAACATCAGTCAAAATGGATCTTCCCATACTTTGTTGACTTATTTTTAAATGCCGGTCATCCCATTTTTAGTGTTTAGAGTTTATTCAGCACATTTTATTTTTTTATCTTTTACTTACACAAAATCTTCATGTGTTCATATTGAAGTTTTGAATACTTATTACCAACTGAGTATTTATTGCAATGTTTATTTGACAACAAATAAGTAATTCCCCATCTTGTAATTAACTACAAGCTAAATTTAATATGCCATCCCAGGACAAGTGATACAAGGCACAAGCTACTCTGAATGACAAAACAAATAGACCAAATTCAGCAAATTGCTGTTGTATAATCCATACATATTTTGTGTAGTAATTACTTGACTAATGTTTGTTATACAGAGTACAGCATAGTTCTTTCAGCATCAGTGGAGCTTTACCATGAAACATTTGATAAATTAAACAGTAAGTTTGCAAAGTGAACATAAGCCAATGCTCCAAAAGTACGTCCTAAGTATAGAACAATGAATATTAGCTGGCTTTATTGTAAATCTTCAGCAACTGATTATTGTCCCAGTCTTCTTGTAATGGTATTTTACTTCTAAGGACCAACAAGGTAAATAATCATCTGAGAATAATCATGGCATTCATGTATAGTTTGCAAGTGTTCTAGGCAGCTTGCAAATATATATATATATATATATATATAAATTTCTGGATTGAGACTAAATTTATTGGAAGCTTCTAAATGTGCTTCTCAAATTGTAAATGCGGATTAATTAAAAAAAAGATATTTCATGTGAGGAGCAATATGATGCCTTTTTTGCCTAATAAATGCGTATGACTGAGGTTCTTCTTATTTACAAAACACATGCACAGAGCCTTGTTGACTTGCGGAATAAAACAAGACTATGGTTTGAGCCTGTTGTGCACCTTGTCAGCTTCTTTGCTCCTACACATAAATGACGACGCAGTCGTTGTGTTTGAACATTAGAGCCACACATCAGGGAGATCACTGGAATATCACTGGAATAATCAGAACAACATTAAAGCTACTGGTGCCAACAAAGCCCAGTAGGGATCAGGGAGATCACTGGAATATCACTGGAATAATCAGAACAACATTAAAGCTACTGATGCCAACAAAGCCCAGTAGGGATCAGGGAGATCACTGGAATATCACGGGAATAATCAGAACAACATTAAAGCTACTGGTGCCAACAAAGCCCAGTAGGGATCAGGGATATCACTGGAATATCACTGGAATAATCAGAACAACATTAAAGCTACTGATGCTAACAAAGCCCAGTAGGGAACCACAATCAAACAAACGACAAAAAAAAGAGATACTTGACTCCATTCTGCTCTCGTTTTGCTTTTCAGTATTAGACAATTTTCCAAAATCTGAAAACACAACTCTTATATTGCCTTATTATGTATGGGTTTAATGTTTAATCTGTTTAGTCTCTGAAGAATGCCAGGGATGTGTCTTGGAGATGTCATGTGGAGGCCTTATTGCAGGTCCAAGAGAAGCTGGAGGAATTATGTCTGTACCAAATGAATTGAAGTAACTGAACTTAGAGAGACTGAAGTCTGGTCTCACGCCATAGATGTGCTGCCACTGCAGCATTCAAAAGAAAAAGCAGACTGAAAAACTGGTTTGAAGGATGGTTTATTGTATTCAATTTAACAGTAATCTGCTTATTAAAGAAGGTTACATTAGGCCAGTGCAACCACAGCTAATGCATAGCTATGTAAAGTAAAGTATGATTTCATAAGTGTTTGCAGTGTTCAAGGTGGATGGACTCAAGCATCACATCAATGACAACAGCACTGGGAAACCTAACGACCAAGGCAGAGGAACACAATGTTCATTCAAGCTTTCCCAGGTTATCCCAAGAATGAGTCACAGATATCCACAAGGTGGCACCAGAGGCTGCTTGTGTGGGAGCTCAGTGCCTCCCTCTTCAATGCTAGGTAAAGACGCAAGATAGAAATGCACCATTTATACAGATGTACTTCTTACAAAGGTATTTGGGGAAGCTACTGTGAAAGGGAATACTTGAGGAGGTTCCATATTTAAACTGGCATGCAGCTTTGGCTGCCTTCTTAGCTAACATACTAGCCCACAGCTCACATGAAGTCACCTTATATTGTATGAGGTGTCAGTCAGTTCAATGGCTGATCCTAAATAATTAAGTCACTGATCACAATGAATAGCAGAGCACAAAGAATCAAGGCCTGGGGTTGCTGATCTCTGCTGAACTGCCAGTTAGAGACGGGCACCTTAAGTTGAGCACACATATAGACACATATAGGGAGATGAACCAGCAAATACAGCAACTCAAGAACAACCCTAATGGACCCATTGCCTCAACATGCTGTACAATAGGATTTGGTGTGCATCTAATTTTTGATGTATTATAAGAAGACCCAGTTCACTGGAGAAGGCCGGCGCCTTGAAAATCCAAAGAAAAAAAATGAAGAGTCCAACCAGCAACAAGGTGGTTGCACTCAGGTATCACCACAGTGAGCAAGACACTGGGAAACCTGAAGACCACAACAGAAGATAGGACATTCTGGAGCAAAACCATCTATGTGGTCTCCGGGAGTCAACATCATTAACTTGACAGCACCTAATAATAACAAATATTGTTTAATAAAGCACAATATTGTACTAATATGCTATATGGCCTTCTTTTGCAGCCAATACAGTATCAAATTGTCTTGGGAATGACAGATACAAGTCC
>JAODKF010000116.1:12224488-12268711 GCA_026779585.1 Mormyrus proboscirostris | reverse complement strand
GCTCAGAATGCGCAGCAGAGGCATCGGGTTAAACATCACTGGAAGGGAGCTTCTCTAGGCGGGGAAGGAAGAGGACAGTGTGAGCTGGGAGGGAGCAAAAACCTGTGTTGTCTGGGGGTCCCCAAAGACCAGATGAAGAAACACAATGCTAGACGGCACAGTAATAGAAACAAGTGTATGTGGAGCTATGACAGCGAATGAAAGAGGAGACGGGGCTGAGGCGGTCGTGTGAGGTGAGCGGAGTGACGCGCGCTGCCATCGGATCCGCGTAGGGAGCCTCGGGCTGAGGCGTGCCAGGCTAATTTTTTAATTGTCAAAGGTGACGTTTCTCTCGCATTAGAGACTAAGCGTGTCTAAAAATAAACCCCGGACACCGTTTACAGAAGCATGAAAGGCCTCTGTCACCCGCACATCTCAACACTGATGGTTTTCAATAAAATAAGCATCCTATGTTTCAGTTCTAAATATCAGAAAAATATAAAACAGTTTCCACCCATCTGTCTAATTACTTATCAAAGCTAGGGCTCTTAAAAGTTTTTATTTCTATTTAAAGGTAGCATGTTTTTTTTGGGGTTCCCTCTCCTTCCCAAACGAAAGGCATCTGAGTTTATTTGTACAGAAAAGTGCCTGTTAATGGTAAGACCATGGTAAGTCATTCATTAATGGCTCAAGGTGAAGAGAACAAACCCTGGAACACTAACCCCCCCCCCACACATGCAGCGAGTTTCCATTCATCTGTCACTCATTGAGGTCAACTCACACAAATGCTGTCAAATGCTTGGTGGCCAAAGATTGTTTTTTTTTTGCTGGTTATTATCAATGAAAAGCCAGTGTGGCTTTTAAGAAACCACTGTAATGTAATCACTGCATGCCGAGAATTTGCTGATTTTCTTTGTGCTACTGTTTGCACAAAGTGAAAGATGTAAGCATATATCTGTGTGCCAGACAGAGAGACTGACCTGCAGCACTTCAGTCCAGCAGGAAGGGTCCCTGCAGGGCACTAACTTCTGAAGCCCTGTGAAGTGGGCATGTTGCAGGTTCTTGCTAGAAATCGCAGGCAGTTTGTGTAGTGTGTGGGCTGTTAGCCTGTGTGTATTATGTTTCTTAATTGCTATGGGGGAAAGAATAGTCTGGCCAGAACCATAAACCAGCACAATCGTTTTGTTTTCATTATTTTTTTATTTTGGGAGAACAAATGAATCCAGCCTGACCCCTGATCATTTGTCCTCATGCGGCCTTGATTGGCCTCTAGCTTCTTGGTACAATAGCAGTAAAGTGAATGGAGGGGGGGGGTGCATTTTGTCCCATCGTGTTAGTCTTGCTTGGTGCTCTGGATGGGACACAGGTAGCACCTGAAACTTGTGGCACATTTATCGCACTCTGAGATTTTCCAGTATTGTTGACTCCTGTCAGCTTTCGCTTTCTTACTGTTGGCGCACGTGAGTTTCCCAGCTTGCGGTATGTTTCTCAGGGGGGGTGATGTGATGCATTGAACTTTCAGCCGTACACCAAAGTTAGGGACCTTGAGTGTCTCACTCATATCAGACAAAATCAGCCCATAGACCTTGGGGGGCGGGGGTGGAAATATGTATGAGATATGGGCTGCTTCTGCTGGACACACATCATGGGGGGCAAAGCTCCTCTTTTTAATTATTATAATTCGGGCTGCATCTGCTGGTGTTCAGCGCAGTCAGTGGGTGACGGCAGTAAATCACCCCGTCAGCGAGCGACTGTCCGTGTCACAGCCGCTCATCAATCTTTGTAAATGCGGGGCCAGACGGCCCGGTGCGGAGCACAGCGGAGACGTGCGGAGGGACCGATTGAGTTAGCGGTGACCCGCCCGGGACTGCAGGTCCAATTAGCTCAGATCGGTGAGGGGGGAGGGGACACTCTGACACGTTCGCCACGGAAGATAGGGAGAAATTAACGTAACCCTCCATTTTTTTTTTTCCCATTACAGCTGCGTGTGAGCAGGCAGGTCAACAGCAATAGTCCTGATGTTTAAAGCTGTTTACTGTATGTACGTAAGATGAGGCCACCAGGGCGGGAAATGTCTTAGTTACAAACCAGAAAAAGAACATGGAGTAAAATCCTGGTAAATGGTGGAAGGGACCTTCGATCTAAAATGTAAATGTCAGTCTGTTATCCCTGTGCTCCATTTAGAGAAATATTCCATTTTGTAAAACCATTTCTCTTTCCCGGCCTCCTGCATCCAAGGTGGTCGCTGCCGCATTAAGCAGCATTGTGTTCTGTGCTTTCGGCAGGCTTATTAGGACAAATAATGACTGGGAGCGACAGGGCATCATCATTCATTTAATTGTGCATCAGCAGCGCCTGACCCCAAGCCCAGCTCCCATCTGTCTTACGAGGAGGGAGAGCGGAGGCACATGAGTGACAGGGCAGCGAGTAACGCTGGCGGACAAGGGGGGAGGTCTGTGGGAGGTGAAGGAGAGGGAGGCGCTGATGAAGAGGAGCGACGGGGAGATGGACAGGCATGGGGTCCTGACACACACGCTGACAATGGGCTCTTCGTCTGAGGTTCCTGATTGGCAGGTGACTGCAGTGTGATTGACAGTGTGATGAGCAAGGAAGTGAGCAGGAGCCTCACAGCGCCACGCGCCCCCTGAAGGAGTTTTTTAACATCCCTGTCCCTCCTTTACTCTCCTTTATCGAGCTCTTGGTCAGGGTCGAGGTATTTGCCTGACGGTCTTTGCCTGATAATTTCTTTATATATCAGCAGCTACGTTCTCAGAAATGGAAGTGACAGTTTTCACGGAACAAGCGATATATATAATTGGTTCAAACACTCAGGTGTACATTAGTGACACCTTAACTCCTAACTTCAACCTTTTTTCAAGTTGAATCCCATTTGTGTGAAGGTCACGCGGTTCTAGGGTTGCCAACTTTCTCAACCCCAAATGAAAGGGACACTTTCTTGCAGGTGCGCGCGCAGAGCAGCTGACCAGCAATAATGGAAACGCAACCGTGTCTCATAGCAACGTTTGCATGGGTTTTGCCACGCTTACAGTAGTCTATTATTGGCCGACGAGGCTGTTATTGGAATACGGGACTGGAGCTGCACCTGAAGGGACAAATCAAAATCATCCATATTTCGGGATGTCCCGGACAATTCAGGACAGTCGGCAACCCTACGCGGTTCTGGAGAGCGCAAAATGCAGACCGGGTGAATATTGCTGAAGGACATGCCACTGCTGGGTAACATGGTAGGTGGACGTGGTTACGTGGCTCAAGAAACCGGCGCATATTAATGAAGCGTATTAGCAGCTATGCAGAGATACAGTCATACAGTGCTTTTAGGCTCACTTGGTACAGAGTAGCTGTCATGTTGGTTGTACCCATTGTCCTGCCGAGCTTTGTGATTGAGTAAATAGTTATTCAGCCCCTAAGAGTTTGTTTATGGGTGTGTGTGTGTGAGAGAGAGAGAGAGAGAGAGAGAGAAGGAGGGAGGGAGAGGGAGGGAGAGAGAGAGAGAGAGGGTGGGACAGACTGCTGGGGGTGTGCATTGTTCATTGTGTGTCAGCACAGTGTCAGTTTAAGAAAGAAGAGAGTGTGACAGAGTAAGGGCACCAAGTTCTGCTCTGATCTGTGACAGCTGGAGGTATTTCCATGGCACAATGGGCCAATAAGAACCTTCAACGTAAAATACGTTTTTAGGCATTTTATCGAGGAAGATGAAACATAAAAAGCTATGTGGGCTTTCGTTCAGCCTTGAGAAAAGCTAGTCTGATCTCTGTTGGGATGCAGTTAGCTTAGATGCCCCAGAAGACATTCAGCTGGATTTCTGTAGGAAGTTGTTTGCCTTGCTTCCTGACTATGTCGAATGTAATTCAGCTGTTTTTTTATAAACCACGGTAGACAGTTTTGAATAATAACTAGAGCAATCCAACAAATCCATTCTGTTTGCAGCTTAGAAAGGACGGGATTTCTACTGAAGAAGGTAAGACTGTTTCCTTGCTTTTCCTTCTCGCTTTTTGGGACGTTATCAACAATATATAACAGTATATATATAACATCAGAATATAACATTTTAGATTTCTCAGATTTTAGTGGCTAAAGTCTGAGATGCCTGGCCAAAGATCTAGAATGACTTGTTGCCAATTAACTTAGGAACCTACAATCTATTGGGCTGCATCTGTGATCAGTGCCAGTGATACAGCTAATTTGAAGTTCCTGTGATATGCACCAGAACTCAGGTTGTTCCTGGAGCCCCGTCATCTGGTTGCTATGTAACTGAGTAACTAAGACCTACATTTTGTGATTAATTGTATACACTGTGGAAGACTGGCTTTTCATACTTTTGCCATTGGCTTCCATCCAGATTTTCTTCCCCGCCTGCATGTCTGTCTTGCTTCTAGGAGAGAGAAGCCTGACCTGGAATAGTGGGTTTTATTTGTTTCACGTCACTACCAAAGTGTTTGAAATGTAGGCAAAGGGTTGGACAGATTTTAAACAGAGTTACAGAGAGTTTCAGTCCCTCCTCCCATCATCTGCAGTGTTGGCTTTGTTTAGTGTCTTTGTTTTGGTTTAATTTGAGCCCATACTTGACTCAGCCCATAAATGACTGTATGGGGTGGTGTGCGGCTCTGTGGGTTTGAACTCGGAAGGTTGCTGGTTCAAGCCCTGTGGACTGCAGAGTAGTTTCACCTAAGCAAGGGCCTTAAAACCAACTGTTCCAGGGACTGTCTCACCCTGCTTTCTGAATTGTATGTTATTTTGGGTAAAAGGGTCTGCTACATAAAATAAACGTTTAATTGTTGATAGGTTTTGCTTATACAGACGCTCCTCTACTTACAAACTTTCAACTTACGATCTTTCAGACATACGAAGGAAGAGGACTGTAAGTCCATATTGTGTTCTTTGGGCTCCCGTTTCCTGTCCGCAACATCAATTTTTTTTTTCTGCACGCCAATTCCGCCTAGTACGACTTCTGACCGCTGCTCCCGCCGCGCAGCAGTGTAGCGTGAGAACTCCCAGCATCCTAGTTCTTTGTATTTGCGTATACCCCTAAAATGATGTTGAATAACGAATTACGAATATTTCAAGTTATGAGTGGCTGTTAGAAAGTAGAAGAGCGTCTGTATTTCAGTTTAATGCGAAAGATTAAAACCGCTCCTGTGGGAACATTTTAACTAATCTGCTTGTTGTGTTTTGTATTCTTTACTTTTGCCTGATGGTTTTAGGGGTTTATTCCTGCTTGTGTTGACGAATTACACTGCAGTGATGATGATGATGATGATGATGGGTGGATAACCAAATTGCATGAACTTCTAGCTTGAGGGTTGTATCCTGACCTTATTACATTAACAGATTTGATGGCTGGGAGGTGTACAGATGTAACGGTGAAGGTAATCTGAAGCTTTATTTGCCGCAGCGTTTTTGACTGAGGCCAGGTGCCATGTCTGCTCTGGGAATGTGGAAACTTGTAAGCAAACTGAGTTCTGAGACACCTTTTGTCTGTAGGGTGCAAGACCCATGAAAAATTACAGAGGGTTCTTCTGCTCTGCCTGTTCTTCATTACGATGTCCTGTATTTGGGAAGGCAGTATGTTTGCTGTATGCTTTTCAGGCCATGAATAGCACCTTCTAGTAAGTTGGAGAGTACTCTGTGTCTTCGCATTATAGGGCAGCGAGAGGGAACGGTGTTTTTAAGCACAAGCGTGCAGAATGTGGCCAGATCAGTGGAACACAGGAAGTGAAAGGAGATGAGGGAGGCGGAAAGGCCTTCGCGTTATCTCACTGTCACCTCCTAGCTAGGAACCTTTACTCTTCCTGAATGAGAGCCAGTGATGGGGCCCATTCTGACTCATTTGAGATCCTGCAGTCATTCCATCTAGCTGTCAGTCTCATAAATTGTGTGTTCCTTTAATAAATAGGCATTTATGCACTCCATAGGAGTATAAATATTAATGCCAAGCTATGTGATCACCATATAGCCTCCTGGGCCATTGTCAGTGTCAAGGACAAGGTCACAGAAAATGGATTATAGATAGAGAGAAGACTAGACTTGGGCACAACATGTCCTGATCTACTTTGTTTGTCATTATTTCTTCCAGCCTTGCCCATTGTCAGTGTGTGTGTTTCTTTGTTTACACCCATGGAGTGTGGCTGATTATGTCCATCCAGAGGTGGATAGTTCAGGTCCAGAAAGTAAAAATCCAGACCAAGATTTTTTTTCAACCAACCAGTTGAGTACTCTGTGACTGTGATTCTTCATACTCAACTGGTTGGTTGAAATAAAATCTTGGTCGGGATTTTTACCTTTTGGACCTGAACTATCCACTGCTGTGTTCATCCACTTTCTATTTACTTTTCCAGTACAGGATTGCAGCGACATGGAGCTTATGTTATGCAGCGTAAGGCATTAGAACACCCGAAACGGGATGCCAGTCCGTCGCAGGGCTCATACTCCGTGGGAAATTTAGAAATGCGAAAGAGCATGTGTTAGGAACAGAATATGCAACGTGTGAGAGTCGCTCCACAGAGGCCTGAGCTGACTGCGCTGCCTGCTGCACCACTGGGCCTGTGCAGGTTCTAGATTGAATATATTTCTGAGTTAAGTACTGAACTTTAATGAACGTCTAAGGTCCTTTTCCATCAGGCTTTGACTGTTGTGGCTGCATTTGGTGGCCTTTGTCTAGTGTGAATATGGTGGGAGTTCCCCAGAGAGTGGCAGGAAGGTGTGGGGTTTGTACTGAAAGTGCAGTCCAACGGGCATGAAAAGCGTAAGTAGAGCTGCTTTGTTCCCATCTATGTCTCGACATGGGGCGTCGTGCCACCGATGCTGAAACGGCCCACTGTTCCGCAATCAGAGGGTGCCTCTCCAAAAAGGCTTCAGCCAATTCAGACCCAATTGTGGACTGGAGAGCCCAGAGATTCCGGCTGGCTCACTTCCTGACGCGGAGACACTGATCTGGGAGAGCGTGTCACTGTGAATGCATTCCAACTAGTATCCAAAGTTTAAAGAAAGCTAGTAGGGTCCCTTTCATGAGCCTCCTTGTCTCCTCCTTGAACATCTTGTCTTTTTCAGTCAGGGTGATTTATTTTTTGGACTATGTATGATGTTCACTGTAGGTTGTTCAGCCTGTTTTCTTTACATTTCTGAAAATCACCAAACATCCCGCCTAAGGACTGCATAGTGGAAGTATGCCAAATCGCATGTGAGATGTCAGCCTTCTCAGCATGCAGACAGTCGTGTGTTGTGTGCAGGTCCATGCAGACGCAGGAGCGTCTGCTTTAGGTACGGTGACAGACCAGCGTCAGTCCGCGTTTCGTTTCAGCTGGTAGGCATTCCGTGTCTGATGAGCATTGCAGTGATGGAGAGGGGAAAGTATCACACGGAAACGTGTCGCGTAATGTGCTCAAGCTGTAAATCGCGTCATGCTTTGGGTCTGGAATGAAGATTGGAGATCTCACGAAGTGCAGATGAAAAGGAGGTCACTCAAAAAAATATAATTGGGACGTTGTTTACATTAGACTTCGTCCTGTTGGATCTACGTCCAGCAGCAGTTGGCAGCTGATCAGCTGAAGTCTTTTTGTCTTTATGTTTTTCAGATCGACTCACGCTGCTCAACTTTGTATGTTTGCCACCAGTGCGAGTATTAGCTCTGTAACTATGAGGCTTGCAGTAAGGAAGGAGCTTTTCATGTGAATGTGAATGTTAAGGCAGCTTTTATGGGTCTTCAAAGATCCCAGAAAACCATTTTTTAAACTAAAAGTTTACAGGAAGGACACTGGTAGGAGGAGGAACTCAACCTATTAAATTTTATTGAAGGCTTCACATCACACCATATTATAGTCAAGTGTGTGTGTGTGCTTTTGTGAGTGTGTCTGTGTGTGTGAGTGTGTGCTTTTGTGTGTGTGTGTGTGTGTGTGTGTGTGCGCATGTGTCTATGTCTGCATGTGTTTGCGCATGAGATTTGTGTGTGTGTGTGTGTGTGTGTGTGTGTGTGTGCATGTGTTCGTGTGTATGTGTGTGCACGCATGTGGCTGTGTGTGCATGTGTATGTGCGGGAGTCTGTGTGTGTTTGTGTGTGCTCTGTATCACAGGTGCTCCCTGATCTCACTACCCTTCCTACCCTGGAATTCCCTCATTGCCTGTTGAGTTCTAGTCACTAAATCAAACAAGCTGCCTCTTTTTCGGCTGGTGGGATTTGAACCCTCCACTTCCTCAGCCTCTCTCAGCCACTTTCTGTTTTCCTCTTCTGGGCGGAATCAAACGCAGCTGCAGTCATGGTCCATTTCTGTGAATCTTCTTCAGTGCCTGTCACTCTCACTCTTTCCATTGTTGCGCTGATCTGCTGGATGCATACCAACGCAAGCCCCCCCCCCCGCCCCCTCTCTCACAGGAAGATCTGCATCCACTGCAAGTGCGTGCGTGAGGAGCATGCTGTTCGGCCCGCACCGGGCCAGCTGGAGAGGATGATGACCAAGCTGGTGTTCGACTTTCAGCGGCACTCCATCTCCGACGATGACTCGGGGTGCGCCTCCGAAGAGTACTCCTGGGTCCCACCCGGGCTAAAACCAGAGCAGGTCAGAGCCCGACATCCGTCCGCTGGCGGAAATGGAAAGTGGGAGCGCAGGAAGAGTGGGATGGGGCAGGGCGAGTTCTCGGCAGGCGGCACGTGGAAAGGGACACATTCCCGCTGGGAGTCGGACATCAGTTTCTCACAGCAAGGAGCCACGCTTGTGCGCTTTCCTGGGACATTTCAGGTGTCAAGCAGCATGTCTCCGCTGTCCCTGCCCGCCCCAGATCACCGCCAGCATCTCCTCAGAGCTGCAACAGCCACCTTTACTGCGTCTCTGACTGCCAGCTGGACCCCTTAACAACCCAAAAGCAGCCATGAATTTTTCATGGAAGCCGTGCTCCCTCTGTGGCCTGGCGTTGCGTGCGTGTGTGGTGTCAGCAGGGTCCCGGCGGGGTGTAGGGTTACGATCCCGCATCCTGACACTAACTCACTCTGCCTTACACCCCCCTACAGGTGTATCAGTATTTCAGCTGTATTCCTGAGGACAGGGTCCCATACGTAAACAGCCCTGGGGAGCGCTACCGTATCAAGCAGCTCCTGCACCAGCTGCCAGCCCATGACAGCGAGGTAGGGGGCACCAGATCTCACATGTATGCACACACATGCACAGCATCGGGTGTCCCTCTTGCGATCGTGTGCTGTGTGTGTCCAGCCCCAGTACTGTAACTCCCTGGACGAGGAGGAGAAGCGGGAACTGCGGCTCTTCAGTCAGAAGAGGAAGAGAGAGAACCTGGGCAGGGGCTCCGTCAGGATTTTTCCCGTTACCATGATGGGCGCCGTCTGTCAGCAGGTGAGGAGCGGCGTCAGGCAGCCATCGTGAAAGAGCCCTGGGGATGATGAGCGGCAGTTTTTGGGGGCGGGGTGCTCATGTTGTCTTCTCCCCCATGTCTTAGTGTGGCAGGCAGATCCGGGGCGGTGACATCGCGGTGTTCGCCAGCAGGGCGGGGCTGGGCGCCTGCTGGCACCCCCAGTGCTTCCTGTGCGCCCACTGCCACGAGCTGCTGGTGGACCTCATCTACTTCTACCAGGACGGCAAGGTGTACTGCGGGCGGCACCATGCTGAGCAGCTGAAACCGCGGTGCCAGGCCTGCGACGAGGTGGGCGCTCGCACACCGCGCATTTATTGCAAGCTGAATGTCCATGTTTTTTAGATAATGGATTATATAAGGATTAAATCATACAATCAGTTTGTTTAAATATGGGCTCAGTCATAATCTGATTATATTGCTCTGGTTTAAACCCCCCCCCCAAAATTTGTGTTTAACTCCCGCCTTGGCCGACAAAATCTACAGAAGGAGACCACCCCCCACTCCCAACCCTACTGCAGTTTTTGGACCCCCCATGACATTTATTTTTGGCTACAGGCCTGCTGCTCTGGTTCATCATGACGCTGGTCAGGCATGACCCACCTGCCTGTTACCATGACGCATTAAAACACTAAGATTTGGCTGTGTGCGTGAGTGTGCGGATTGTGCTAGTATTACATTGTGGGGACCATTTTTCAGGTCAGGTCTGTGTGGTGGCTTGGCTTTGGTTATACAATATTCTGATCCTGGTTCAGCAGTTCCTGTCCTCCTCACTCTGACCAGACAGGATTAATGAAGTGTGATGGAGCAGGATAGCAGTTCTAATCTGGCATGACTTTTGATATCAAGTCAGTCCAACATGATTACGCATTTTTATAGTTGATTTATGAATCAGAACTGATCCAATTCTGCTCATGTCACGTATTCCCCTTTACTACATTTTCTTTGTAAACTTTAATGGATACTTGCGGCGAGCTTTTCACAGAGTGTCCCATCTTGCCGAGGCTCTTTGTCACCCTGCCTCTCTCTCATGTTCAGATCATCCTGGCGGACGAGTGCACGGAGGCGGAGGGTCGTCACTGGCACATGCGACACTTCTGCTGCTTCGAGTGCGAGGTGGCGCTGGGCGGTCGGCGCTACATCATGCGGGAGAGCCGGCCCTACTGCTGCTCCTGTTACGAGTCGCTCTACACCGAGTACTGCGACACCTGCGGGGAGAACATAGGTGTGGCCTCTCGGTGCTGCCCTCAAGTGGTGGGAGATGGGATAGTAGCAGCCTGGAAGTGCTCCTCTGCGCTCGCAGCATCATTTAAGTGAAAGCTATGGCTGCTGTGTTTTTTTTTTTTTTTTAATGGCTCACTCACTATCCCATGTGTTCGAGAATCTGTGTAGTGCACTATATGGGGAATTGTGAAACAAGACAATGGTTTCAGAAGGTACATTTAAAGACCCCGTGTTGGAAACCTAGCAGAGATAAGATAAAGGCGATGAAGCCTGTAATTCAGCATCAGCATCATCATCATCATCATCATTATTATTATTATTATATTGAATAATAATAATACCTAAATATTATTATTTAAAATTGAAGTGTCAACTTCTTTGCAGAGGTAGCTTTTTAAGTTTTTTTTTTTTTATTTTAAAAATGCGCTGTTCGTACAACATATGTACTGCATTATGGTACACTGGGAGCATGCTAGTATGCAACCTCTGCACAACATTTGCAGTACTTAGTGTATATTTTATTGTTTGCTATAAAGTACCTCATATTTGCCGTTGAGAACTAAAAAAACACTACAGAATGGCACGTGCACTATGTAGTGCACTTTTTAGAGGGTTGAGAGCAATTGAGGGCTCAAGGTTTATTTATTGTCATTCTTAACATGTTGACACATGATGGGAACGAGATTCCAGCAGCACCATTAATATGAGATGAGTGGGGTAGCTAGTCTAAATACTTCGTCTCATTTGCCATATGCTCAGTGAATGTACCAAATGCGAACTGGCTACACAGGCTGGTGATAGGAGGAGCCAGGCTCTGGAACTCGGAGCGGTTAAATTGCAGTGCTCTGTCAGTCACTGCCTGATCTAAACCAATGGGAAAACAACCAAGTAACCAGTGAGAGGAGTGATAGGTCAGTTGGTGATTCACAGTGCATGATAATCCCACCCGTCATTTTCTTCTTTCCCAGATGGAACACGAGGCAGGTTTATGTTTACCCTGAAGCTGAAAGTCGACACACAAGCAGTGCGCATCATATTGTAGCTAAAAGTAATATAACAATACTTAACTATGATACAAGTATCGAATTACATATCAGCAAATAGGGGATCACTGTGCATTGTGCTGTGACATCCACTGCATGGAATGCTGATTTTGTGCACTGCTTTCAGCTGCAAAAATCAAGACCTTTAGTGAATGGCCAGGCTAAGAAAGTTAAGAAGCAGTCATTCCACAAAAAATAAAACAACATTCTGATTAAAGTAAATCCGCCAGTTCCAAGTGTAAATATCCCCCTTTTGTTTTGTCTGCCCTCCAGGCATTGACCAGGGCCAGATGACGTATGAGGGCCAGCACTGGCATGCTACAGAGGCCTGCTTCTGCTGTGCCCACTGCCAGCTCCCCCTGCTTGGCAGGCCCTTCCTTCCGCGCGGAGGTCTCATTTTCTGCTCCCGCCCCTGTTCCCTGGGGGAGGATCCCAACAACTCTGACTCCTGTGACTCAGCCTTCCAGAGCAGCCTCTCCAAGCCCAAAGCACTGCAAGCTGCCAGTGCAGAAGCAAAACCACAGGCCCATCCACAGCCCAGAACGGAACACGAACCCTCAGTGGCACCCGGGAAGACCAGTGGGGATGGGGAATTGGAAAACAGAGGTACAGGAAACCGAAAGAGAGGAGTGTGTGAGAACTGGACGAAGACATCATATAAAGCGCTAAAGTGCCCTCTAGTGTCAGAAGACTGAAAAAGCACATTTCATGTGTCATACCATGCATATACAGCAATATAGTGCAATAAATTTAGTGTCAGTTAATTGACAATAAATAGATTAATAAAAAATAAAGTGACCAGTGTGTGTGTATATTTTTAAGCCTGGAGAGGTGATTATGAGGGCATCAGGGTGTTGAGTTTCATTATGGCCTATTGGAAGCTTCCAGTTTACCGTCATGTTCTCTCTCTCCCGTTCTCAGGTCTCCCTGGTTTCACACCGCAGCAGACTTTGGAGAATGCAGAGACATTACCCAACGGACATAGCAGAACGACGCCTTCCCCAGATCCCCTCAGCCAGCCCTTCCATGCTGAGCAATCGCTTCTGGAGCACTTCTACGCAAACAGCAGATCAAGAGGGACAACAACCGCAAGGAGCTTGGGCAGTGAGGCAGAGCAGAGGGACACTGGTATGTTCACAATGGAAACTGAACAGATAACAATGCTCTTAGGAAAATGATATAATACTGAATGTGAAGTGGACATGGTCCTACCAGTCCAGTAATATCACTGGTTTAATCTTGGATGAACTTCTGTGGAAACAATTTTTTTCCTCTCCCTTTTCCAGAGTTGTCACCTCACCGTTACTCTGTGCCAGATGAGGGTGGTCCTCTCCCTACTGCCAGCCCCCCTCACTCTGCAGAGTCTGGCTACTCCCAGTGTTGCCAAGCAAAGACCACAACTGCTGAACCCAAGCCCACAAACCCTGGGACCCAACCGGCTCGCACCGGAACCAGCAGGGTCTGCTTCAAAGAACCGGTCAGCTGCAGCTACGTGGTGGAAGATAATGAAGAGAAGACTGAGGAGAAAGAAGAGGTGCTTCAGCAAGGAGACCAGGGCCAGGTGGTACCTGGAGGTTTTAGAAGAAAGTTGTGTTTCCAAAGACACTCGATCCAGTCGAGTTCTCCACCTCAGGTGGATCTCTTTGGTAAGAACATGACGCCCTTTTGAATTAATTTATACAAGGTGTGTCATTTAAAGTTTCGTTGATATCAAGTACATTCATGTGAAAAAGTAAGTACCCCTATGTAAAGGTTTCTCTTTTTTAACATTTGGGCACATGATTATTTAAACAGTATCTATAGATATAAATGACATAACAAAAAAAATGAAATTTTACAATAATCTATAAAACATTTAGGTAATATTTAAAGCACCCATGTATAAGGCATTATAGATGCCTTCGTAATGCATTATAATGCATTCATAAAGTATTATAAACATGGCTATAACTATTCATTAAAATTATTATGCATCATGAATGTTCTAAGAAGCTCTCACCTATAATGCACTATAAATGCCATCATAATGCATTTTAATGGCTTATACTGACCATTATAACGCATTACAAAGGTGTCTTCATCAACAACATTCACAATGACCAACAAAGAACAAGGCAAAGACAGGCACATATATACTCTAAGAAGGCTAGATGAAGGACAGTTGTGGGCCAGTTACTAATAATACACAAGGAACTCAGGGCTAAAGGGAACAGGTGAAGGGTATTAACAAACATGACGGACTCAGACACTAGGAGAAACTAGAAGCAAGGATAAATGACATTACTGCAAAACTAAGCAAAGGTAGGAATATCTGGACAGGGGTATAAAAACAAGGACCTATACCAAAATACTCATGACTCCCAGAGGTTAATCTCCACCCGCACATATTAACAAGTGGGAAAAAAAAGTAATAGATGAACAGGCAACATACTTCAGGCTAGTAGGGCAGCACAGCCACACATTTAGCCCATTCGGCCATGTGGCAGGGGACCACACTAAGGACTATGTTAGGCGTTACAACACTGATGAAGGAATGCAATAACCAGAGACACCTGCTGGCCAAATGGGGAAATGGCAGAAAAAAGTATCCAGCAGAGACTGAGCTTGACAATAACCTTCTTTCTGAAGGAATCAGAGAGCTCTTTTCATCTAGGCATGGTAATACATCATTCATCAACAGCAAGCATGTCTGAGGTTTTAATAATCCATCTTCCTCCAAAATCTACTCTAACAATGTAATCATTTGATAGTAATTTTAGTTATTTTAGGTAGTGATAATATAGTTTTTGCGCACACAAAATTTGTAATTGCGATTATACAATGGACTACATCATATAAATAGTGCATGTTATTTGTTGTATCACTGTTGTTGGAGCAAAGATGATGTGGAAATATGTTGAAAAATGTGAAACTTTACGTGGGGTGTACTTGGTTTTTCACTTAACTGTATTCTATATTTTTTTGCTAACATTTCATGTCTATTAAGAAACAAGGAAATGTCAGTTCTGATTTTTAATGATTTATTTGTTCCCTTTGTTTTCTATCTCTTTGTTCCTCCTGCCTTTTCCTTGGTGTTTTCTTGTCCTCTTAAAATTTGTTGTACATCACTTTAATTCATATCCCCCGACGATCCTGTCCCTCATGGTTCCGATGCCCCTCTGATTGCACACCTCCCAGTGGATGGCCAGTTCCCACATCGTAGTTACCGACGAGGGCCGCAGAGCTGCAAGCAGGAGCACCTTGGCTCTGATTGCGCTGTCGCCATTGGCACTGAGACGCGGTTCAGACGGAGGCAGTCTGACAGGCCGTGCCTGGACCCTCTGGACTGGCGGGGAGAGCTTGAGAAGGGCTCCAGCATCCCAGCGACTCCACCCCTCTCCCTCTACCCTGGATACTTTAAGCATGAAGACTGCTGCTCCACCTGCTCCTCCTCCTCCGAGTCTGAGGAAGAGGGCTACTTCCTGGGTCAGCCTATCCCACTACCCCCACAGCTGTGTCGAAGCCAAGCAGGGGTTGGGGAGAGGGAACGAGGGAAATGTGGAGAAACAGATGATGGCTTGCAGAACTCTCACAAGAGGAGGGAACGGGGAAGAACCCACAGCTTCAGTGGGAAAGATAAGAATTGCATCGTCTCATGACTCCCAGAGGTTAATCTCCACCCGCAGCTTTCTCCGCAAAGCATTGTGACGTCGACCCCTTAAGAAGCCAGAAGATTTCACTTAAAAGCCATCCATGTATTTCAGCAGCAAATTAATTCATGGTATTGACATTATCGTTAGTAAAATTAAGTTATAAGGGTGCTTTCTACAAATTCCAAATATCTTCAAAGTTCATGACCTACTCTTAAGGCCTTTATACTCACAGAACATGATTTTATTGTAATCAGTTTCTACCAAATTTCTGTTCAGGTTGAATTGTAAATAAGACATTGCATCCATCCATTTTCCTACTGTTGAAGGTCAAGATTAAGCAAGACATGCCACAACATATCCACAAAGTATTCTGCAGAGTAGCTTATATAACAGAACCGTTTTTGTGTCACATGCGCCGATTTCCATGTTTGACGATGGGAAAACACTTGCATTCAATTGAAACTTGAAGAAAAGCTGATTAACGTGATTGTCACAAAGATGCTGAATTGCAGGATGTTCAGAGAAATTGTGTGAACACGTACACTGAGAAAAGAAATTTAACAGATTTAAATTTCAGTGAGGCCTCGGGTTCAGCAAAATGTATGTCTGCTATAAGTGAAAATTCAAAGTAACTTATTACAGTATTTCCTGTTTTTCATACTCTTCAATAAATGTTAAGATATACTTGGTGGTTCTGGTTCTGTTCACCTGCATTTATAACAAACAAAAAAATCACAAGAATCAAGCAGGTCATTGCAAAAACTTGCAGTAATTTGCTGTGCCCAAGATTTGAACCAGGGTTGCTGTGGCCACAACACGGAGTGCTAACTACTATACAATCACAGCAAACCCTTTTGTAGTGATAAGGTTCTGGGCATAAGATATTGGGCTGGTGGGAGCAGGGGTGAAGGGTGAATAAACAAATAACTAAGGGTGAGTATGTAAAAAAACCCGATTTATTTATGATTTTATTTTTGTTTATGTTATGACAAAACGTCAGCATGGATTTATGGTAGAAATACTGCATCCCTTGAATCGGGTTGTGGGTTGTGGTGACAGTTGGGTTGAAATTGTAGGCCTGGTATGTGGACTCTGTGTCTAGATTGTTTCATAGACACTTGGGTCACATCAGACTTATGGATCCATGTATAATGATTATTCATAGTGTAGTGTCTGGCACTCTGGCATTGCAGCAGTGAAAAATGAGGAGGCTTGCTTGAAGGAGAAAAGAATGTTCTTTTGTTTAGCCCTAAATAGGACTAACACATGGAACCAAACAAGCACTGGAACCACACGTACTGGGGAAAAGCAGGGAGGTCAGACACCGGACAATAAGGTAGGTAATTTACACAATAACTAGAGACACACGAGGATCAGACAGGTTTCACACAAGACACAGGCAAACACACATGCAACAATCAAAAACACAAGTATTAACAATGACCAAAATAAAGGGCTATTTGCAATTACCCATGCTCAGCGCACTTACAGTAGTATAGTTTGAGGACCATGCCAATTGTGAGAGTTTTCCAGGCAAAAACAGCAACACAGGAGGACACTGGCTGATGGCCTTGAAATATAGGAGAAACCAGGGAAAAACTGGAATGTTGGCAGGTATGGCATTCCATTAGGTTTAAACATGCTGTCCTTAAGGACACAGATCTAACTTGTAAGGTTGTAATATAAAAAAAAACGTACTAATTGAAAAATTGTTTTACGTGAACATAATTAATAATTATATTTCTTATTAAATAACTAGACCCCTGGGAAGACATATGGTCATTCGGCAGTTTTAAGATTTGATACCATTTAGACGATAACTCAAAAAGTTTTTGGTGGATCTTTTTCAAACTTTGTTTGCCTCTACAATATGCTGCAAACTGAAAGTGATCAAATTTTGAGACAGATCACCCCAAAACTCACCCATAGTGATAGCAAAACAAAAAAGAGGGTAGTTTCAGACATTTGATCCCGTAACCAAGATAACTCAAAAAGAGTTTGACAGACAAGTGTTTTGAGACAAATGGCATTAAAATTAAGTAACTGTGCTTTATGACAGCAAAGAGAAGAATGAGATGATTGGAGATGTACAGTGAACAGGATCAAATTTTTGTCATTATTACTATACTATTTGATCTTTTATGGGTTTTTTTTTACCACTTTACATTGTATGAAAATCTACACCAAAAAATGTGCACTTGATCAGAATCAAAATTTTAACTTTAAGGACAGAGGCCAAAATTGGAACTGCCAGCAGAGGGCAGCCAAGAGCAAAAATAAAGCCTGCAGCTGCCATCTTGTGAACACAACCATCTGCCATCTAAACGAATTCCTTGAATTTTCAGCAAACTTCCCATTGTATAGATGTGTGGTTCTAAAACTGTAGGACACTAAATTACTTTCTGAATATGCTGGAATAAAGTTTGGCAGACTTTATCCCCATCACTCTGGTAGCCAGCCGGGGAAATGTATTTTAGAAGAATTTAATCATGTCACTTTTTCATGATGTGGGAATAATGTGTAAAGTAGGCTTGTAATAATGGCTGAATCTCAATATGCGTACTTGACCGTACTCGTGTTCTCGTGTAACCGTTTTATGTCATCTTCCATTGCTGAAGACCAGTTCCAATACTAAGAACACGAGAATATGAGGACGGTAAAAATCCCTGAATGTTGGTCTTGCTCTGCCTCAAATATCAAGGATACATCAGTTGCATCTTTCCCAACAAGACCAATCCCATGATTCATTTCACTCCAAATTCGTTCTTGGAAGACAAGTTCGCAATAGCGGTCTTGCCAATACCACAATTATGGTCTTTGCATTCTTGGTATTGAGACTCACCTAATATTTTCTTTAGACTATAGCAGTGGCGGATCCTGGCAATAGGAATATGTGCAATTGCCCAGGGCACCTGCATGTTCCGAGGGTGTGCCAACTGTTACCCACTTGATAATTTTACCCTCGCCACCCACCTAATCGACAATCGGTCAAAGTAGGCAACCCGATTCACTTCAGGTACATGTCCAGTCACAATGGTTATTTGTAGAAGGTTGGATGATTTATTTGTGAACTTTGTATGGAGGAGCAAAACTCATTTGATTAAAAAAAAGTGGTATTATTGCAGATCAAGCTGCAGGTGGTTTTAATTTGTTAAACTTTTCTTCATTGCACAATTCTCTTAAGTTTAAATGGGTGAAGTCCTTTTCAAAGAAGCTATTATCCATCTGGAATATTATACCTAGTTATGTTTTCAATTCTGTTGGTAGCCCAGACCTGCCAAGTCTCACGCGTTTTTGTTTTGCCCTAAAAAATTAATTTACGTTTTGCCATTTTTGACCCGCTGGGCCGGCTACTTTGAGCAACTTTTTAAAGTGGATCCTCCAGGTAGGATGTTGGACATGTCTGGGTCCATTGTCCTTGAAGCCGATCTTGCGAGTCATGGTGAACCACCCAGTCTGACTGTGGTGAACCAGCTGGGGTAGGGAAGGATGCTGGGATCTATGGTATCCGAGGTGAGTTTCTCCAGGCAGGTGGAAATGCAGTCATCTGTCAGTTTTGCAAAGAAGAACTGAAATATCACTAGAAAATGACTGCAATGCAAATACATATTAAAAGATGACATTCAGGTTTGGTGGACGCACCCAATAATGTGTGGTTAGCCATAGATTTATTTCATGTAGCCTAGCCTACCTTTTCATCACTTTGACTTATTTTGCTTAAATTTACTTTCTACGATTCCTGCATGTCGAAATTACTGCAAATTAACGTTAGTCTCGTCGTTTAGCCATATAATTTTACATAAGAACAAAAGAAATTTACAAATGAGAGGCCATTCGGCCCATCAAGCTCGTTTGGGGAGAACTTATAGCTAACAGCTCAGAGATGTTAAAATCTTATCTAACTGTGATTTAAAGGAACCCAGGGTTTTAGCTTCCGCTACACTAGCAGGATGACTATTCCATACTCTAACTACACACTGTGTAAATGTAAATTTGTTTTAAAATGTTCTCCCGCTAATAATATAATATGGGACATACGGGAAGGCAGAGAGCATGGATGGTCAGAACACGTGTTGACAAATAAATGGAGAAGCCTAGTACATAAAAATGCCATGTACCTGTACAGCAGCACCAGCAGCCATAGTTACGGTGTGTTAGGTTGCAGGTAAGCTAAACTGAAGTAGTAACACTTCAGTAGAGATTTAAAATTGTCTGTGTAAATAAAAAGTAAATGCAGTACTAGAAAGCCTAGAATTCTGTTTTATTGTATCACGGTTCTGAACATATTGTCTTACTGGGGTACTGTAAGCATATCATGTCATCCCTGTTAGTCATACTTATTTTTTATTGAACATGGTGAATATGTAGTAGTCAGTTTTGTCATATTATATTAAGCAAAATGTTTCTCTTCCTCAGTAAAAGCCTGCACTGTTTTCTGCCAAAGCCTGTGACATACCCATCCATTTTCCATACTTATTTGTCTAGGCTGATTCATACTTCTCCGTACGCGTACTAGCGGTTATGTCCGCTCGAATGTTTATGACACGTTTCACATCATTGTGCGCTTCCGCGGACGAATGTCTGCTGCACTCGCGCAGCTATGTACGGTCAGCTCTGGACACATTGTACATGATTGATTCACTAGCGTCTACTTTATATACCAGCATGGAAACTTTTAACTAGTGTTGGGGTACTCTGCAAACCCTACAGAATATTTACAAGGTAATAAAACTTACATACATGTAAATGCGTGTGCACGTGTGTGCAGACTTGTCTCGTATTGAAAATATCTCGTCGGCCAGCTGACCAAAATTGGTAACCCTTTGAGCTTTAATCTTATATGTGTATATGTATTCAATATATTCCAAAATACAATAAATGGCGTTCGTAAAAGTCTTCATAATTACTACTACATGTTAAAAACCCCCTTTTTCATAGAGCCCGGATAGCTCAGTCGGTAGAGCATCAGACTTTTAATCTGAGGGTCCAGGGTTCAAGTCCCTGTTCGGGCGGAAGTTCCTTTTTTGCTTCCAATACTGCTCTTAATACATATAAATATTAATTGAATGCGACACGTGGTATAAATACGCGTAGGTTCTCACGCAGAACTATTTTTATGTTTTTTAATAAGTTAAAAGCTTTGAATTTGCAACGTTCCTATAGATTTTCCACCAGGCGATTACCCTGCTCTCGGGGTTATTCAACAATCGGGGGTTTGGGTATTTTCATTTATTTTTATTTGGGGGTGGCTATGGAAAAACGAGGTATGAGTTCGGTACGGAAAATATGCTGTAGGCTGTTCTGATGAGATTTAGCCTATAATGAGCTTCCTGTCTACTGCGGTGTAGAGTGATTTTATCTTCGTATAACAATAAAAAATATGTTTGGCTCCTTTTTGACGTCTCCCCGTGATGTGTGATGTTTACTTTATTTGGGAAACGATGTAACTATATAAAGAAAATGTAAAAAGCAAAAATTGGATAGAGCACTAATAAAAGCTCGAGACTGTAAAGACTTTTAGGTAATATGCATTACTGGACCAAGTGTCGCGCCTGTGAGCTGTTGTGACATATGTCGTTAGCTGGCAATGCACCGTGGTACGTAACTTACGGCTTTAAATGGCTTCACTGCATTCACAAAGTCTTTTTTCTAAAGGTTGACGTGATTGGATGCCTGAATAGCGCAGAGCGCATTAAGCTGCGGTTACAGAACGTTACAGTTAAAAATTAAACATTCGCCGTATGTAGTCAGAGATAAAATAAGCCGTTGAAGGTTTTAATGTAAGCAACGACCCTTTTTCTCAAACAAACTAGGTAACGCGTGTGTGCTGTCTACGTTGATTTCATGTCTTGCTTAAGAAGCGTTATGCGTTATTTCTATATATATATAGTTTGTATTATTCTTATATTTTTATCGTTTTGAAAATGTTTCATAATACTGCTTCCTGAAAATAATTGGTGGGTTTAAGTCTACATTTACAGTCACTTACTGTAAGAAGCTTAATTCAATTTATCTGTAGCTAAATTTTTCCTGTTTTCTTTGAGCCATGATGCGACCTTAATGGTTCCTGCCTTTCTCACTGCTTTCTGGTCTCATCTACCAAGCCCAAGCTCCCCCCCCACACACACACACACACACACACACACAGACGCACGCACAACACACTCTGTCCTCAGACCACACCCCCTCCTGCTGCCTGTATCTCTGCCCGTCTCCATCTGCCTTGCTAACATTTCTCTCTCTGTCTGAACTGGGGCAGCCTCATTCTCTCCTCCAGGATGTCGGGCCCTCTGACCAGCGCAGCTTTCCTCCTGCTCCAGCTTGCCCTCCTGCTCGCCCCAGCGCAACGCCTGGAAGCCAAGGTAAGGAGGCACTGCGCTGGGAGCCATGCACTCCGACACGTTCTGCTTACCCAGATGTCTCCGTCATAAGGGCACAGAGGTGGAGTGACAACAATGCGCAGCTGATGGGAAGAGATCCGGCCTTTTTTTGCTGTCGGTGAAAATACTTCCTTGGTGTTACGTGGGATGAGAATGGTGTGAGAGGAAGCAGAACTGTATGTCTGCAGTAGATGAAAACTGCCATAAGCATTTAATGGACAGTTTAGTCATGCTGTCTGTTCCTGTCTGTTTGCGCAGCTACTGTAGAAAAAAAAAAGAGATTGGTAGCATAATTGGGATAGTTGGTTTGTTTTGTCGTCAGGTAAATACAAGGCACATAAAACGTATGTTGAAAAACAGGACTTGCTCCACTTACTGTCGTTCAATTGCATGAAAGGCGTGCAGTGTATATAAAAATGGGGAGCATGTACCATTTTGTGATCATGTTATGGGTCTGTCTGGTACAGAGCGGTGGGGAGACTGTCTCGTGGAGGTGTATGCTATTGCCAGGCAACAACAGATTTGACAGATGACAAGAGTGGGATGGACTTTGATCAGAATCTTAGTGTGATGAGAGTCCGCACTGATTAAACAGAGGAAGCAGCACAGGTGATTGTGCGTGTGTGTGTGCATATCTGTGTTGGAGTAGGGGTATAAGTATACTGGGGAAGGGTGAGATGCAGAAGTAGGGCCTAAATAAAGCTATATGTCAGTTTATGTATTGATACATTCATTACATGGTGAGATTAAGGACCATCTGGTAAATATGCGTACTCAAATTGTGTAGTGGGTCACACTTAAAAAGGGCACAGCCAAGCTGTGTGCCTCAGTCATATAAACACTGCACATAATGACCACTAGGGACAGTGTTGTGTTTGTTCTTTTCCAGAGCCCCCTTGGCAGCCTTGTACCTGTATTGTGCCTAAAGAGAAAGGTTTCACTTGAGTAGCTGTTCACACCACATGAAATCCATGCCAATGCGACATTCATGTGTGTGTGTCATGTGACACACTGTCCTGATTAAATTGTCGTCTTATAGGTCTTTCAATCAATGACATCACATGAGCGGAGAGAATGTTTTTCAGAGGCCTGGCTGCAGATTGCAGCTCAGGTTTAGAGATTATTTAATATTAATCATATAATAATCATTGTTGCATCTCTCTGTTTGCATATATTTATATTTTTCGCAAACATTTTTTGTTTTTATAGTTGGCAAATATCTGCTCCTGGAGTGAGATTTATTCGCTGTGCAACATGTGCTACAAGGGAAAAAAAACAAGGGAGGGACAGAGAGGCAGATGTGTGTTTCTTTCACACGGGGGGTGGAGGTGGAGAGGACGTCATGGCGGCCATCTGACTTTGCAGTCAGCTCACGCCCAGCTCTTCTCTCCCTGTGACTCTGTGTCCCCTGCATCTTGTCATGGCTGATGGTCTTTATCCCATTATGCCTTCTGACTCTGGCAGGTTCCCAAAGAACAAAAAAAAGACGCTCCCTCATCTTCTGTGCATCCCTATGTTATACTGTTTTCCCCAGTAATTATACTACATTTAGTATTTTCAGTTCTGAGACAGTCATTTTCAATTTACAGTCAACAATATACTTCTTGGGGCTCATTATACATCAGTATGGTGCAGCACTGTATAAACCCTATGAGACTTATCACTAATATGCACATAAATAGGAGATGTTTTATTTGTATTCATTGAATAGCAGGACTAATAGCCGCATAATTCAGGTTGAGTCATTTTCAGCACCACGGACAGTTACTTGCATACAAACACAACTACAAATACATAGCAGATACATTGAAGTCCATTGCATGTCATGCTGTATTCTTATGAACACATTACCAATTTGTGCTGTTGTTGCAGATTTAAGACTGTCAGAGCATGTGCTGTGGGGCGATAACACTCCGCCAAATGTAGCAAAAAGCTTGGTCTTTGGAACTCAAGGTTCTGTGAAATCAATACCTGAGGCAGCACTATTCAATTAGCGAGGGACGCACTGCTGGGAACTGGAGAGGCACGCTGCCATGGCAACCAGCTCCTGAGGGCGACCATCGCCATCAACATCGGCACACCTTCTGCTCTCATGCAGAAGGTCCAACTCGAGCAGCATCGAGACCTGAGCTGTGCAAAGGCAGGACGTTATATCCATGGCTCTGCATCCACTGGGGGAAACCTTATCTCCGTCAGTCTCCATATTTATGATCACATTATGTCGTCTTTACAGTGCTGCTGGATTCTCTCAAACTCGCTTTCAAAAACCTTTCACAGTGCAGCAAGTAGCCTCTGCATATTAATACAGCGGGAATTAAAAACGGTTCATCATTCCGAGTTGCTTGTGAGTTTAATATGAATGCTTCCCTACTGCTTCTGACGATGAGCAACTAATTAGCTTGTAGGGAATCATGCTGCGACTCAAGGGAAAGTATATATACTCCACAGTAGTATTTATACTGCTATTCTCAGGCAGGTGCTGCCTTATATGGCGTATTTCGGAAGCCTCCTCCAGCCGTCGTGCGTCAATATGAAGTGTTTAAAACGCTGAATTGCAGGAGGGAGGATTGTTCCTAGACGGCTATTTTTAACTCTTGACTGATGGGAAAGTAGGGCTATAATCAGCAAGCCGGAGTCTCTGACCCGTGCTGGGTAAGCGGGAACGGACGCAGCAATAAAGACATTAATAAACGTCGACTGATAAAGAAGAAGGCACATTTCAGCCACACAAAGCTGTTATTGGAAAAAATAGCACATGCAATATTAATAGATGCTACAGGAGAATGAGGTCTAATGGGTAAAATACATATAGAATAATGTGCCCCTTAGGAACAGCAATTACAAATTAGTTTAATTAGCCTAAGTAATTTCTTAGCCAAAAGTCAGTAACTGCATGGGCCGGTTGATTGCTGTGTCTCAAGGTCATTAGAAAACTCCATCTTTCAGGAAATGTTTACCCATTTGTACAACATCCGTAACCACTCTGCGTTAATTTAATGTCTTCTTACTGTGTTCCGTTGTCACAAAATGTCCCTTGAAGTGGGAGGAACATTAGTAGCTCATAATGAAGTCCAATACGAATGAGCTGTAAAGCCCGAGGGATAGCAGTCTGCTAATGGAAAAGGTGGCATATCTTGGTGGTTGGGAGCATGTGGCCACGCCCCCTTATCACTTCGGCGGGGGTGTGAGTGGGGGGGCGGAGGGGTGGGGGAGGGGTGGCACAGGGCCGAGGCTGCTGCCTGACTCAGGTGGACAGTCCACACGCACAACGGCCACATGCTAGGATGCGCTGGGGCTTCCACGTCATAATGCGCCATGATGACTCAGCGGCTTGCTGACTCACATGCACGCACACACACACACACACACACACACACAAGCGGCAGCACACACCATTCCTGCACTGGCACATGTCAGCCATTGTTAAGCACCTACAACAGGGTCCCCCTTAACTACCCCGGGCAAAACTCCACCCAATGATGGCAATGGGCTTATTGTGAGACAGACAGGGGGACGCCAGTCACCCCCGGTGCAGAGAGTCGGCAGCTTCACAGCTGTATAATAACCTCACGCACCCGAGCCAGAAAAGTCTGGAAGACAAAGGATGACATGCAGCGTAAAGCTGGCCGCAGCTGCACATGTGGCGGGGAGGCACGGAGATACTAGTGAACGTGAAACCCAAGTCTGATCGATGTCACCACACCGCCAGTTTCCCGCCCTCCTTTGCACATTTGCCAATTAGTCTTGGCTTTTTATGGTCTCCTTTTGTCGAAAAAGACCTTTCCCTGTGAGGGACTGGTGTCCCTGCTCATTAAACGTGACAGGGGGGTTGTTGGAGTCGTGCTCCTCACCCCCCTTAATTAATCTGAAAAGGTCACTTGGCGATTAGGAGAGAGGTGGGGCCACTTGGTATCTGCTACCTGTCCTTTGCTTTGCAGGCTCAGCCTTTGGCCTTCAGATCGTTACTCCTCATTGGTCATTTTCCCAGAGCTCTGGTTCCAGGTGCTCCTCAGCGATGGTGCTTCAGCCGTTTCCTTGCCTGCGTCACAATCGCCTGTTCGCTCCGTTTTTTTTTTTTTTCTCTGCACCCGACAGCTCCCTCGCAGTCGGCGCCCGCACTCCGCCGCTCATCTCGTCTCTGCATCTCCTTCAGACGCTCACCTCGGCCTCACGGCTGAAGGCAGCCAGCTCGTGTTAATTCACAAATGCCGGCGAGTGACAGCATGAGTCACCGTTAGGGCTCCTGTTAGACAGATCCTGGCAGAGATCCCCGTGTCTGCAGTCATGTGAATGACTGAGCATCTTCTGACTCCCTCTGCGGCGAAGTGGAAATGTTCCTTATTGTGTATATGTACGTGTAAGAAAACACACGCCAGTTTTTATACCTTTTTTCTAACTTGATTTGTTGATGAAGATCGTCCCAGTGATAGTGATGACAGTGACAGTAGGGGCTGTCCAGATCTGTAAATCTGACTAATGAATCTCCCACCTCTGAGTCATCCAAAGCTGAGAAGATAGTGAGGAGAACCCCCTCCTCCCTTATTCCTGTGGTTTTTAATTAAACTGAGCTGCGCAGGAAAGTCAACGGTGTCGCATGTAGGCCAGTCACACAGAGGGCCAGGTTTGCTCTGAGTGCCTCCACTCATCGATCTGCACGGAGCCCTGGCCACGGGCTGTAACCACACTGCCTTGATCCCTTCCTACTCGTGTAGAAAAACAGCCCAGATAGGCTTACGAAACTTCCTCTTGGAGTTGAGAAGTGGATGAGACTGAAGGTTGTTAGTGCTATGAAGACTTTGAGGAGACAGCTCGCTGCAGCAGTAGGAGGTCTGAGATGGACGTGGAGGTGGTTAGATGGCAGAAGGCTTCACTCATTGTTCACAAAACTGTTTGTAAGCAGAGTCATTGACAGACAGGCTGGAGCGCACACACGCACAAAGCGGCTGCCAAACAAGGGCAAGGCTTTTTAATACAAGGCTAAAAAATCTCCCCCGTTATCTGTGTGTTCAGCTAATCGTATATAGCAATGTCGCACTTCTTCAGCTGTGAACCATGTAATTAGTGGAATGGAAAGGTAGCCCTTTACAGGGGTGTTTTGTCCGGAAGAGCTGCACCACAAGTCCAAATAACAAGACTGATAAGCACTGATGCTCAGGACCCACACAGATCCAGGAGAGCATCACGCATTGACAGCCAAGGTACTGAGCATCTCAAGGTCCACTCAGCTTTGTGGATGCTGCTCTGAACAAAAGGCATCAGTGTTTAAGCATGAATCCCAAGTGGCTACTGAGGGGCATTATATATGTGTTTTGTGTGTGTGTTTTGCGTGCGTGTTTTGTGTGCGTGTTTTGTGTGTGTGTTTTGTGTGCGTGCACGTGGGGTCTTTGTAAGTGATTTGTTTACAAACACGAGGGGGTTGTGTTACTGCCAGACTTCACACTGGGACACATTTAAAGAGGTCAGTGCTGAGTGACATCCGCAGTCTGTGGGCCAGACAGTGACACCAGCTATTCAGGACACTGCACTCACTGACTTAATGAAGCCATAAGGCAGGTGAGCCTTTGAGTGCAGTGCTGCAGTTTACTTCTGTTTGGGCAGTAGACTGCAGCACAGTCTGTCTTCAACCTTAATTGCAGGGATTCATTGTGATTAAGGGCACAGTTGATTTCTATGGGTGATGCATGTATGTTGAGGTCACACTGAATGTTCCATGCGTGTTCCAAGCCTTAGTCACATACAAGCCATATTGTGCTTACAATATTCTACCATCCAAACAGAAACCTTCTCACTTTCTGATTTCCTAATCCTAAAATGAACTTTAAAGTAATGAAAATATAGATGTTCATTGTTCATAATCATTATTTTCCATCTGGGTTGTGGATATTTGGATAAATAGTGCTGTCAGTAAAAGACCAGCCGGTTTGTTTTGGCATTTTGTTAACCCTGTTTCAAGCCTGTTCTTCTGCACTTCTTGTGGCGCTAATGCACAAGTCTCACTCTCTCACTCTTTGTCTCAGCCACTCTCTAGCACACATGGGGGACGAAATCTAGATGGTTCAGCTGGGGTCCTGCGCCTCCGTCGTGAGCTTCGTGATTCTCTGCCTTACGAAGCCCAGATGATGTCATATCCACCAGGGGCTGGTATGGAGGGCCAAGGCAACGAGGTCCTTTACCAGCCAGATGGCTGGCGAGGGCAAAGCTTAGGGCAGGCCCTACAGCGATTGGTCGAGGATGACCGAAGGCGGGACCAGGAGGCGGCGTACCTGGCCGGCTTGCTCCGCCTCCTCAGTGAAGGTGAAGGTAATGCCCAGAGAGCTGGAAAAGGGGGAGAGGAAGAGGACGAAGAAGGCGGGGATCTCCAGGGGCCCTACCCACCTGACTATGATGAGACAGAGCCGAGCATGAGCATGACTAAGCCCCAAGCCTCTTGGCAAGGCCTCCTGGACCCTCAGCTGACTCAGGCTCTGCTAAACCGCTACCGGCAGGAGAGGCTGCTGCAGGCTGGGCTCACTCCCAGCGGGAACAAGCTGCAGGAGAGCCGTGGAGAGGCGGGAACAGAAGAGAGAGAGGAAGAGGCCCTCAGGTACGGAGACACATTCCTCTGAGGCCCTTTGTAAATTAATACATCAACTGTAAGAACAACACGCAGTGCTTTTTGATTATTGGACAAGGAAGTGTCTCTATATCAAATAGTTAAACCATTAAGTGAGTATCCTTGTAACTATTCCTATAGCCCCACTAAAGCCTAAATTACATCCTGACCTGAGGATTGGCCAGATTACAAATACCGAGTAATTACCTTCTTAAAGTCTTTTTAAATTGGAAATCTAATAAGAGAATAAGGAACCAAGCGGATTTGATACTTGGTTTCTTTGTCATGATGTCATGACATCTGACAATGGCAGAAGCCTCAGTGCACTTTACCAGCTTGTAGTCTGGTAAAAAAAAAAAAAAAGGCAATGGGGCAGTTTGTGGGTGACAGTGAATCATTACTTTTCGCGAGACAGTCAGCGGTGAAAATCTTTTTAAATGGTGAAATTAAAGGGGATCCCTGAACTGAATATAATTTTCCCACGTCCACAACCATGTCTGGAAAAGAACAAAGGCATGTTTCTTGATAGTGTTGCATGCTGGGAAATTTGGTGATACTTTTTGTGTCGTTCGATATCAATGCATTCATTTTCGTTTTTTGTCCAGATATCTCGTTGGAAGAGTCCTGTCCACTCTTGCGTCCGAAGCCCCACAGGGCGGCTCTGCCCGCCTGGCCAAGCGGGACCTGGCAGCTGCGAGTGCGGGGGCCCCAAAACGATCCCGCCGCTCGGTCGAGTCTGTGCCATTGCAGTCCCCCGACTCTGAACCGTCGCTGCTCCGAGTGAAGAGGCTGGAGGACCAGGAGGACAAGATGGCGTCGGCCGCGGCTGGCGGGGCCTCACGGGGCCTGCAGAGAATGAAGCGAATCGACGGTGACCTGCCGCAGGTGAAACACAGCCGCAAGAGGCGAGCCCTGACCTATGACCCGAACGTGCTGGCCCAGCGCATCCTACAGTACCTGCCAGAGTAAAGCAGATGTGGGAGAAAATGGGAGACGTGGGCGCCTGCGGCTAATGTAACACCACACACACATACACAGAACACCGATATCCGCACACAAAGTATCAGCTTACAAGGAGATAGTCAAAGCTGTCTGCTCCAGATAAGTTAGCCTCTGCATTTGTTGTCTGTTCTTCTTTTTATTTATCTGAGAATATAAATTCATCTGACAATATCCATTGCAGTCTAAAATCGGTAAACAGCACAGAAGTGAATGAACTGTCTGACTTTGAAGGGAAAACTGGCCGGTAGTATCAAGAGAGGCCCTTGAGTGATCCTTGGAAATAGTCAAGCTTTTATTATCATTACATTAAATGTGTGAAATTCAGTTGTGTAAAGTGCTGCAGGTTTATCCATATGATCCATCAAGCTGTGCCCTAAGCGGGTATGATATAACATTGATGGACAGTTGAGATAAATTAGTTTTTGTTATCTAAATGGTTTTGATCTATCGAACGGGTTGTTTCGTTTCCATTCAAAATGTCCATTTAGTGATGTCCCTCACCATTGATCACCTTGAGAAAAAAAAATGTGAAACTATCTGACAATCGTGGCACCTGTTTCACTAGAAGATCAGCAGCAAGTGAGGTGAGTGTCACATTTGTCTCTCCCTGCGCTAAACACACTCTGCAGGTTCATCTCACCATTGCAGAATGGGATTGTGGGAATGTCCTCTGCGGGGTCTCCACCATGACTCAGTTTAGTATGAGTTCACACTGTGGGTTCAGGCCAGTGTTGTTTCATTTATTGATGATCACAGCACATACAGATCTGTTTCTCATGAGCCAGAAGGTTATTCCAATTGATTATTGTCATACTATTAAATCACCATAAAATATTCCACTGTTTTATGAGGGTGTATAACACAGGGTCAGGTCTCACTGGTTATAAAGATCACAGCACAGATATCTTGCTTTGCTTATGATACTGAGAAGTCCTGTTAAATCAATTAAAATCAAGGGTAAATAAACCATCTTCTTCCCTGTTCTTATCTGGCCTTCGCTGCACAGCGGTGCGATTCCATGTCAAATTCAACCTCTCGATTTTTACACTCTGTCCAGGAAATAGTAATGAGGTACAGGTATTAAATGGTCCAGTCAAGAACACACCAAACCCATTAGGTCAACACACCACATCCAATGTACTGCCAGACAGCAGAATAATCTCAAGCATTAGCAGACAACAACATGAGAGCCATTGTAACACATGGTTCTTTTGCTGATCACTTAGTGGTTTCCGGAAAGTCCTCAGCGTAATGAAAAACCTTGTAAGGTGGCATTAACATGATGAAGGTTTCCTCCAGTTACATTGCAGGCCCATGAATTTATTGTGAGTAAATGTATTCAGAGTCTATCCTGGCCTGCGCTGTTCTCCCGAAATGCAATGTTTCCCCACTGCTTTCTCACACAGTTATCGACGCTACATCTATATTGAATCTTTAATTCGGAGAGCTGTCCGTGTCCGTCCTACACAGATCCCCTTCTCCTCATTCTGTTATAGTAGTTTTGTGGACAGAAAGTCAATGGTTCCAGTTATTGTGGCTTTTTAAAATAATTGTGCATTCTGAAGTTTTGGAGGAAAAAAAAGATATTTCATAAACTCTCCACAGACTGGATCACAGTATATTGTGATGACGTGCTATTTATGACTTTCCGTTTGCTGTTCTTGATCCAATTTGCTTTTGACTGACACTGCTGTTTTCTGTTAAACGTGAGGTAAATAAATGGCCTTTAATTGCAAGCATGCTGATTCTGCGGAGTGATGATGTTATTGCACAAAAACAAGGGAAATAAATGCCGGACAAATTATGTGTTTTTACCTGTTTTAATGGCAACATGGCCGATATATACATATTTACGTGTTGAAATGTTTGCATATAAACATGACACACATGGTAAAATGCATACAGACACGCCAAGAACAGCATAAGCAGATGTGTAAACACCTTGCCACCCAATCGATAACAATGAGAATGATCCATTCTTCACTGGTGCTGTAAACCCATCACTGAAAAGGCCATGACAACACATACGACTAATTCTATAATCACAGCGAAATTGGTATTGAATAGTGTGGATAGCAAACATAAGCACAATATCAAACAAAACAATTGCCAAGAGCAACAGAATCTATGTCTCCTTCCATCAGACAGGGAGCAATAGGACTATGATTACAGTCTATGGTATCTTATTGTGGAAATCCCTATAATTAGTGAGCTGAGTTTAACCTGTTAAAATCCATCCAGTAATTAAACATCCATTGTGTAGACTAATTACATACTCTGTTATCCTTGTCATATTAAACAATGACGAGGATAGACTTGTGACATATAAAGTACAACAGCAATCATCTTCTAATTTCAAGCAAGTTACATATCAGAAGACATGAAATAATGAAAATCACAACAGCTGCACAAACAAACGCAGTAAATCTTCATACAAAAACAACTTAAGCTGAATAGACAATACACTCTGTATGAAAATATATATCCATAACTTAAACCAAAGAATGTGTGTCTGCTGTTTTGGCTGATTTGTTGTGCATATTCTAAAAAAAAATAACATTGAAAGGAACAAAACAAAAATCAATTTACTCTAGGTAAACAGGAGGGTTGTTGATAATGTTCTACTCTGCAGGGTGGACACAAAGCACAGCGGGCCATAAAACTCAAGAAATATGCCTGTCTCTCAGCCCGAGAAAAAAATAGAGATGCTGTTGCCAAGCAACAGTATCCATTCTGAGAGATTATATAACTAGATAACACAGATGATGTCATGCTTCGGGGGGTGAGGTTATAGGACTATTTCTCCTCCTGTTTCTCCAAGTAAAGAATTGACTGACGTCAACGGTGAGCCTCCATCTGAAAAACTCAAGAGGAAAATGGTGACACTCGGGGGGAAATAAGAGCCGGCAGAGGAGCAGAGGAGTGTGATGGATTCAGACCGCAGGGTCGGCGGCATGTCAAGGCTCTGCTCATTCAAAGTGGAACCGGAATGACACTGACACACAGTTATGTAATAAGCAACCTAATAACACCTTGTGCAAGCATCAGTACTACACACCCTTGAAATTCTAGCCGTAAATCAACCAAGAAGCAGCTGCTTATTTTACAATTTTAATTGCCTTCATGAATAAAAAATTAAAAATTAAAAGTGCATTCATAGAGACCTCATTCTGGGCAATCAACATTTTACTAGCTAAATATTCAAAATTAAAAAATAACGTTCCCCAGTTCTATGAACTCCAAACACTTAATTCTAGTAAGTGGTAATGCTTTACATTAACTGCACCATAATAACGCATTCATTATGCATTCATAAAACGTTCAGTGCACCTTCATAATGCATTCATAGCATATTCATCAGCAGCATGTAAGTATACCTTAACATCCTAACATATCTTAAGAGTTTTAATATATGTTAATAATAAACATTATAATATAATATAAATTATAGTGTATGTTCATAATGTAAATTAAATATTTTCCAAATATATTATAAAGCTATTATGAACGTACAGTTAATGTAAAGCTTTAATATTTCATACTTATTTTGAAAGGTATAGATTTGATAAATCAAATTTAATCAATACCACTTAACTTCTGAGTAAAAAGGATAATCCACTGTTGATAATTTGATGGCTCTCTTAAAGAAAGCACTGGGAATAAATATCCTTGCCATTTTTTATGAGACACTACATTTCATAATCTGGTCATATTATGAAACTTGACGGAAGCACAATGTTAATCTTGAGCATCTGAGCATTAGCTTTATGTGAATTTATTTGGGTTCAGCCTTGACAGTGGAACATACCCACCGAACCCTTGACCTGTTAAGTCCAAGACTGACACAGATTGGTCACTGTTTTGTCACGCTATACATGTGGGTGCCCCAGGATGGACAAGTGTACTCTTGGACAAGGATCTAAGATGAATTTTGCCAGCAAGAACATTTTTTATGAAAAAATCGTAACCTGTGGTTTCTATAAGAGAGCCGATATACTAAGTCACCATCTTACCTGGGCTCTGCAAGGGCCCTCAGCTCTCACCGTGGCAACAGCAACCCTGTCACTAGAGAAACAAAGAGAACAAGAGTCACAGACTTGCTCAGACTCAGAAGTCAACAGGAGGACGGCAGAATGCGCTGAATCGCACCCACGAGTCTATCTCCCGGTCGGCTGGCTGTTTACACTCAGAGCTCTCGTCTGAGGCCCAAGTAGACCCCCTCCCTTGGCATGCGGATCCCGAGCCCAGATGAAGTGTGCCGAGGCCCTCACCATCCTTGCCGTACTGGGGCAGCAGGGCGTCCTGGCGATTTCCGAGCACGAAGGCCAGGGTGGCCAGTATGGCGGCGTCCAACACTCCCAGCATGGCCAGTACGAAGGCCCAGTGCACAGTACAGTTCCCAGGTGAGAAGCTGGCCACCCCCTCCCCGCACAAGCCTCGCATCTCTGAACAGTCCCAGGAGTCAGGGAAGAGTACACAAGCCAGAGCCAGGCAGAATCCTGCGGGAGAGCATTATTCGCCAAAAAAACTGAGGAAAAATGACGGATTTAGTGCTGAAATCAGAATATGGCAGTTTACTATATCTATGGCAAATTGTTATACTGCCTTGTAAATTGCACACATTTAACCTACACAAACTGATATCCCCCCCCCACAGCCAAAGTGATCCTAGACCCACAAATGAGTGATCCCCATAGCAACTCCCAAAGCGACCCCCAGAGTCACTCCCAGAGTGACCCCTAGTCTTCTCACCAGCCGTGAGCTGCAGCCACGCGCAGATCTTGTACACAGTGGCTGCATTGCAGAAGCGGAAGAGCACGAGGCAGCCGACACTGACCCACACCATGGTCAGCGAGATGCAGACCAGCACGGCCGGCGACTGGAAGGCAGGCAGCGGCGTCAGCGTGCCCAGGGAGCCCCGGCATTCGGGCACCGGCCAGTCCGACTCCAGGCACACCTCGAACAGGCCCAGAGTGCCAGCTGGCGGGGGTGATGCCCCACCTTCATAGTGGAGCTCGCGGGTGCCCACCCAGGAGGGCTGTACCAGAATGACCACCTCGATGACGGCGAAGCAGAGGGTGCAGACGGCCCAGAGCGCGCCCACGGCCCGCGCGCTGCGGATGAACTCCGTCTGGTAGAGGCGGGCCACCTCCACCATCTGGGGCTGCATGATGGTGCCTGTGGGATGGGAGTCAATGTACAAGGTCACTGTGTGAGAGAACGAGAGCAGCATCCATCCATCGCAACGATGCAGTACCTCAACTGTTCAGAGTAAAACATTAGATATAATGCAATATGCCTCCAACCAATGATTCAAAAATAGACAGACAGTCGACCCAATGGTGAATCACCCCACCAGTACCTCAGGCTGCGCCTCTGTGTTCCTGCTGGTAGGAGCAGGACCCCAAGTCAGAAAAGGAGAAGGAAAAACACCTGGAGATGGGAGGCACCAAAAAGTAAAAGGCGCAAGGAGTCGGAATTTCGCCAGCTGGATTCAGTGATACGGCTGCAGGCCGCGAGCGGCGGCGCGGCGGGAGAGAGGGATCGTGGGCACATGTGAAAATGATGGGGAGGGGAGGGAAGAGGAGGCCCGGAGTGCGAGCCAGCCGAGAGGGGCCGGCTNNNNCCCGCTCAGCCCCTCAGCGGCGGAAGGCTCTCATCGCATCATTTCAGTGCTGTGCAGTGATGTGGAGCGAAAACAAAACCGGCCACGGGGAAAGAACAAGGATTCATAGCCAGCCCTGCAGTGTCTCACCTCACACGCAGGACAGATCGGGGGGGGGTGAAGGGCGCCACGGAAACGGAGATGATGCTGCATCCACACAGCTGCCGGGCAGGGAGGGGCGGACTGAGGAGATGGAGGGGGGACAGACAGATGCCGCAGGAATAAATCAAGGTTGAGTCACATTCTCTCGCCTGCAATAACACTGCAGCCGCTGCATCCCGCAGATGAGCAGACATTCATTTCCTCCACTTAATCCTACAGTTTGTGCTTTTTTTATTCATCAGTAATCTGACACTGAACGCAGCAAGTAAAAACATTATTAAAAGCACTTCAGCGGAATGGTCAGGGGTAAAGAAAAGCATTTATGGAAAAAAAACATAACCCAGGAACAGGGTGTGAACCAGACATTCTCAGCACTAGGGAGACCCAGTATTTCCTAGGTAAGAACGAAGCCAGACCTGACGCAAATGACCACCCCACACAGGAATCAGTGCAGAGTAACAAGCAAACCTGGTTTGAAAGCATGTACTCCAAGGGATAATGATGTCATCATTTTTAAACTCCTTTTAAAAAATATTTCTTGTAAGGTCTGCAATTAATTTTTCTACATAAACTATTGTCTGTGATGTGCATGTAAAAAATCAAATTCACTATAAATGTATAGCATATTTCATAAATATTGTATAAAATAATTGTCAAAATTTAAGTGGTTTGTTAATTGAAGAGTGACACCACAATCGAAAAACGTGCCAGAATCATACCTTTCAATGCCCCCCTGAATTCTCGCTGAGAGAACTGGGAACAATGTCAATTTCTCCAACTGTTCCAGTTATCAGATGTGTTTTGCACTAAGATTCCCATGCTCATTTAGAGCATCTGATCTACAGCAGCTCTGTGGCCTCACACTCACAGGGCTAGCGGCTTGAAGCTCACCTCCCACTCAGTGTGGGCCACCTTTGCATGTCCGTGTGAAAAGCACAGGGTTCCTCCAGGTTCTCCAGCTTGTATAAGCATCCCCACACACCGCATGACATGTGGGTGCCCCAGGATGGACAGCCACCACATCCAACACTTCCCCCGCTCTGCGCATCCTGGGATGCAATCTTTCCACCCCACAAGCCTGCATGAGTAAGTACTGATCCCAGAGGATCTTCCATGACAATGATTCTGAGTCCGTATGCTAGACACTAGATGGACGTGCATCTGTCCTCTACAGTGTATAGGCTTTATTACCAGGCCGTAACTCTTTCGATTCAATGCATATTTTTTTTTCCCATTGATAAAGTTAAACCTGGAGCTACTCCGTGCTCTTCCCGTTCCTGTGGCATTGAGAGATTCAGAATAAGCTATCAAAGTCTGTTGAGGCTTCACGAATACATGCTGATTACTCTTCACAAAATTCAATCAAGAGGCTTGATTAATGTCTAAAATGATAATGTTACATCTGTTCCGGCAAATTAAGACCATGTCGAACAGCAGATCTGCGCAAAGGAAACTCATATTAAACTTAACTAGGTAATGTCCTCCGAAGGAAAACCCCCAGGAATCGGCGAGAAAAGGCCTTTGGCCATGGCAGGAAAAGGTCTGTGAAGGAAATACCCACTAAATTATACAATACAGCTGAGGAAAGCACACAGATATCAGGGAGAAGTCTGTACTGGATGGCAAAATAGGAGATGTGACCAGCTGTATTTGTGCAATATAAACCAAACCGAGATTGAAAATCATGAAAACGCATGAATGGCAGATATAAACATTACAAACATTACAAAATACAGGGTAACAATGAATGGTAAAATACAGGATAGTACTTAATACAACAGTGTGCATTAGAAATACTGAAAAGTGATATTAAAGAAACGGTTATAAATTGCCTTAAGGAAACATGTAGAAAACGTATTGCACCATATTGCCGTGATTTTTGCATCGAGATGTCACACACTCCTCAGAAATGAAATATATGCACAAAACAGGATAAGCTTGTAAGAGGGAACATAAATACATTTACGAAGATTCAACTGAGCTCTGCAAAATATGTTGGCATTATAAGAAATGATTTTCTGCTGCTGGTTTGGGCCCCAAGGCAAGAACATTCGCCAGTTTACTCTACAGACTAAAGAACGGACAGAATTCAGCTGCAGTTCGAGCAATAACTGGATGTGAGCAGTTACAGTCACCAGAACATGACTGCAGAAACTCCATGACGATATGTGTGTGTGTGTGTGTGTGTGTGTGTGTGTGTGTGTGTGCCTGTGGAGAGGTAGTCCAAGCGAGATCCGAAAATGGCAGATGTGGCTCTTTGCTGGAAGCAACACAGCGACGCCGTTGCAGGTAAGAGGTCGAGTTTCCTTCGCCTCTTTCTCCTTGCCAAACCAGGCTGCCCCTCTGTGAGCACTGTGACCCCCCGCTGTCCGCCTCTCCACAAACTCTTCTTTGTAATCTCAGTGACTCTCTCCCGTATAAGGAATGTCCTCTCCGAACTTGACCAGATGGGCGGCGTTTTTTGCCTCGTATAGCACCTGCAGATCGCCGTGGAGAAGAGAAGCAGATTAACACCAGATTAAGGGGAGAACAGATAAGAAAAGATGAAATGAAGGCCTCTGACACCACTTAGCGAAAAACTTCAGCTGGGCATTATGAATACGTCTCTCATCTCTCATCACCTTGTTGTGAACATAAGCCTCGCAGCTGTAGCACCATACAGACAGATCTGCGAAGCTGAGGACCACAGGGTGTTCTGACACCAGGCCGTGGGTCACCATATGCTGATTGATATACCGGCCGCAGAACACCTGCCACAAACAAACAGAAGAAAAGGGAACAGGGCGGGATCAAACAAGTGGACCACTACTGACACATCCCACCATAAAGGCAGCCACATTGTGCACTGCAGCGCGGACCGGAGCAGTGCACCCAAACGCAATAAGCACTGCAGCACGAACCGGAGCAGTGCACCCAAATGCAATAAGCACTGCAGCAGTGACAGGGGCTGCGGATCACACACCTTGTAGCAGCTGAGGCAGACCCAGTTCTCTGCATCTGAACCACAGTCTTCACAAGGCAGAAACACATCTATCCCCCCGCTGGGCACCGGCCTGACCATCTCGAGGTGAGGGCACCATGGCAAGGGGTTCACCACATACATCGTACCCTGGAAAGGGATGGAAAAATACCAGCTCAGACACTGTGCTGCAGGGGAGCCTCAACAGGCTGCAAAAAGGCAGGTAATGCCTTGAGGAAAGGAGCTGAGGTTCAGAATAACATATTATCTTCCCTTGTTGGCTTTTAAAGAAGCAGAAAATGACTCGAATGTGTCTAGCTTGTCATTTAAAGGACGTAAATAACCCCACACCTCATCAGTCTCCAGGCCTCCAGTGAAGAGCTTAAAGACCGCCTGATCCTTCGGCAACTTTGACCAACCAGACGCCTCGTCCGATTCGCCAGGCTCTGGATTTCCCTTGGCAACAGTAACCATGGCTGGTTCATCAGCCAGCTGAGCCCAACAGAAACGCGAAGAACAATGTATTCAAGACATCATTCACAAAACTTGAGCCACGGACAGAATGCACACTTCCTAAGGAATGAATTACTCACTGGCATAATCATCTTGTCCTGCGGAGGGGTGGAACTGATGGTCTCCATGGCCTCTTTCTTTTCTGGTGTCACCTGGGCAGATGGTGGCCCTTTAACTGGATTTTCCTGGGAACCAGGCCTCACCTTTCGCCTGGCTCCCCCTACAGGCACAGAGGCTGGGCTGGAGGTACTGTTGTCTAAGTTCAAAGACACAAGGCCGGCTGTGATGTCCTGAAGACCTTCTTCCTGATGAGCAGCGCTGGGTAGCACTGGTTCCATTGCTTCGGCTGCTGCCGGACTCACAGGAGGAGCACCCTGTTCAGAACCTTTGGCTGGGGTCTCCTGTCTCGGAGACCTCTTGTCTCTGCCGCCTGACACTCGTTTACCCTTTGCTTTGGGCGAAGGTAGAGACAAGCGCAGTGACTCTGGAACTACAAACAAAAGTGGAAAAAAATCATGCTCAAAATATTGTCCCAGATTATTGACTAAATCTCTGATATAACTGGCAGCAAATCAAACATCTATAAAAGGACTACCATCCAGAGGTCCAGACGTACCATCAAGACCACTTTCATGGGTGGGGAGGGGCTGGTGCTAATTCCAACCGACTGAATGGCAATTCAATGAACTACCCCTTGTTGCTAAATTCCCACTCACTTTGTATTCTCAAAGAACTCCAGTAGAGGGCGTGAGAACGCAGAACACGGTTGATTGTGATGGCGGCATTGGGATGGGGGGGTGGCAGTGGAGGCAGCGGGGGGAGGCTGTCTCCCAGCAGCGTGCTGGTGCACATTGACATAGACTCGGAAATGGAAGTCAGGTTGTAGCCCCCCTGGGGCAGACAGAAAAGGAGACAGAAGGGCGAGTATGAAATTTATCTCTAATGCTAATCTGCTCCCCAAAAGTACATTCACACCTACATATACTGTGCAAGGCCAGTGAGGGTGTTATGCAGTGTCTATGCACAGCCAAGTGAGCAGAGAACACCTTACCTCTAGTATGAGTATGATTCTACCAGCAGCCAGACTCATAAGCAGGTGCGTCATGTGGGCGTATCCCTCTGGAGTCACATGGTATCCTCCCAGGGGGTCACCACGGGCCGCATCAAAACCCGCAGACAACAGCACCAGTTCTGGGTCAAACTGGCGGGGGTGCAGTGAGGAGCTATGTCACGTACAAACAGACGCAAAGGCACAAGCAGCAGCAATGACAGGAACCAGGCACGCCCCAGGTACTGGCATTTATGAGTGCCCGCTTAACGAGTCTGCCCGCGTACTTGTCTGGCGATGGGCATCACCACCGCGTGGAAGGCCGCCAGGTACTCCGAGTCGCCCATCTTCCCGTCGCTCCAGGGAATGTTGACGTTGAAGCCGCGGCCCTTTCCCCTGCCGACCTTGTCGAAGTCGGCATCGTCAGAGGAGGGGTAGAACAGGCCGTGGTCGTAGCGGTGCAGTGAGATGTACAGCACGCTGAGCGGCAGAGAGAACGAGGAGGGAAACACCCCCTTTATGTCAGCAATGCAAAGAATGAAAGACAAAGACTGAATCCCGACTTACCACTAACGCAGGAGTCGCCTACATAACATTAAAAAGGGAGCAGATTTGCGTAAACTCAGTGTTTCTTGGCACCTGACTGTACTGGTACTGGCATGAAGATCACTAATGGTGCCCAAGTTATGCTTTTGTTAACTCTATTTCAAATGAATGAGTTCCATAATATTTTGGAATAACTGACATTTACGTCATACTGCATACATCCAATCAGAGCAAAGCACTACTCAGTGTTGGACTCCAATAAGTCTCCATGCTCTCTAAATCAACCAGGAACCAGGCAGCTGAACCTCAGACTCATATCTGCTGACCACTGCAAAGATTCAGTACAGCCTGAGCTACAGCATGACATGCATTAATTTACACTGTAATGTTTTTTTTTTATTTTTAACATAAAGCAGCTGACTATTTATTATCTGTCTACCCAGACAGATACTCTGCTGGAGCAGTTCAGCTTCAGATCCGTCACCACAGCTGGCAAACCCGCGACCTCGGCGGTGCGCAGCGCTAAATGCCGCGCCCCCCGTCTACCTGTCGTCGTCCTCGAAGATGTGCTGGGTGCCGTTGCCGTGGTGCACGTCCCAGTCCAGGATGAGGACCCTGAGGGGCTTCTTAGCGACGGTCTGGGCGTAGCGCGCAGTGAGAGCCGCCGTGTTGAAGAAGCAGAAGCCACAGGCCGCGTCTCTCTCGGCGTGGTGGCCAGGGGGGCGGACGATGGCCACCGCATTCCTCACCTGGACACAAAGAGGTTCAGCAAACCACAGGCATTCGCCACCCAAGGGGACGCGGGCCGACATGACAGATATAGATTACTGCACGATGACGGACCCGTCCAGTGAGCACAGCCTCGGCCGAGTTGAAACATGCGCCGGCTGCCAGCAGGGCACATCTGTAGCTCTCATTGCTGATGTAGATCGAGTTGTACTCATCCCCCAGCCTGTGCAAATCTCTGGGCTTCATCCCCTCTGTTGACTTCATCTTAGCTATATGCTCCAAGCTGGGGGGGAAAAAAAGGGGTGATGTGATCAGAATTAGAGACGAAGCGGTTTGAAAATTTAATATCACGATTATAGTGACCAAAAATGTCACGGTGATCAGTATTATCGCAGTATTGCTAAACTGTTTTGAAAAAGTACCGAAACACAAACTGAAATAATTTCAGTTTTATATCAAAAACGAGAAATAAAATTAGTAGAACTATGAAATTTTTGTTTGCATGAACATTAAAATAACAACACAGGCACCTTATGAAGACACATGAAAACCACATCAAATGCACATTAACATTAAAAACCTCTGGAATGTTTCACCGCCTTCTGCCACGACTTAGCTGACACAAACAAACCCATGATGCATGCTGCACCTGCTTACCTAGGAGACCGTTACTAACTTTCTTTGATGCTGGACAATATTTACCTTGAGTTTTTCAAAGCACGGCAATCAAGATAATTAAAGTTTGAATCGGTAATACTAAACATCTAGAATTTTACCATGAAACTGGAAGCCATTTCATCCATAATCAGAAAGATTCTGTTCAGATAAACAGAAGCGTAAACTGACGGGAGCACAAAAACACACCAAAGTAGATGATTCTGATCCAATATTACCAAAATAGGCTCAGAAATGTGGACACGTGCTGGTTGAATCAGGCTGAATCAGCACAACAGGAGAGATGCATCAACACACAGCTGTTTCCATGGTTACTGATGACTTTGCTCCACTCTACCTGTGACACGTGGCCAGCTCCTCCTCCGTGGCAAGCCGCGCTGGTATCCGTAGGCAACGGGAGAGAAGGCCCAGTTCCTTGTGACGGGAGAATATGCGGGAGATCCTCTGCGGCAGCTCAGGGTGATGGCTGCACGGGTGCAGAGGTTTAAAAGCTCAGGTTTAAAACACCCGGTGTCGCCACCGTGACCAGCCAGACGACATGAGACCCGGGGGAATTCATTAGCTGTTTATTATTTAGCGACAGTGTCCTGCACATCGTGATTATTCAACAAGCTGTTCGTATTAGGACCAATAATACTAAGGAATGAATCCACACAAACAAAAGTAACCGACACAAGATTTTGCTTTGATCCCATATTGAGGCGGTTCCTCCAGTGTGCCTGAGTAATGATGCCCTGGGGACGGCACTCCTCAGTTCACCTGTCCCACATGTTGTGGTGCTCCATCATCCTCTGATCATACACCAGCCCTGTGATCTGTGCAGGGATCTCCCCTAGGCCCTCACCAGAGGGCTCCACCGAGCCCGGGTCACAGGGGCTCGTCTCCTCGCACATGGGGCCGCCTTCTGTGGACAGACACGGGTGAACCAGACCATCGGGGAGCCGAATGGGAAACGTCAATGGGGTGGATAGAAGCTTAAGCCCAAGCGGCACTGAACGCATACCCAGTATCTGCAGGCTGGTCCAGAAGGGATAAAGTGAAGAGATGGTCTGCGAGATGGACTTCAGGGCACTGGGAGAGTCACAGACACGCACAGGGGAGCAGAGAGCACATGCAGCACATCAACAGCAGTAATGGGAAGCAGGAACCTTACATACCAAACATCAGTCAGTGGGCAAACAGGACATTAGAACCAAATCTTCTGTAAAAGGCATTAACAGTAGTGGCAGTTAGTGTCCAGCTGTTCTATGAAAGCTCACCTGTCACTGGGGGCACTCAGTGGCCCCAGGCGGGGGCAGGACTCCCCAAGCAGCGAACTGACGCAGGCGCACACCCCGTCTGCGGTGGCCTGAGGGTTATACCCACCCTGACCAAACAGGGCTACAGTCAGAGACCAGCATGCACAGCCCTTTACAGCAGTGCCTCTCAACCTTTTCACACCGCGACCCAAATGTTTACCACGCTCTATATCAAGTATAGGTCTATTAACGCTATGATCAAGCATGCAGTGCACAGTGTAATTAACGCTAATCAATGCCTATTGCACAAATGTGATTGGACGTGCCAGTGAATTTCAAATTAAGGATCTGATGGTTTGGCTTCTTGGATTGGTTGAGTGTTCACTAGTTTTGCGGCAAGCGTTTGCAGACATGGACTGAAAAATCTGCTGTATAGCACTTTCTGTGAACCTCTTGTACCTCCAGTGCCAGGATGAGTCTGCCCTGGGCAAGACCCTGCAACAGGTGTGTTAATACGGCAAAGCACTGTGGGCTAGCAGACATCTCTCCCTGGGGGAACAAACAGAAAAGACACACACACCCAGCAGTAAAGCAGGTAGAGTTACAGCAACATTGATTTCCTATTTCTAAACACTGCCACAAAAAGTACAGTGCTATATATTAATTTATTCTCTTCTGTTGCTAAAGAGAAGGATGCATATGGGCATTTCATAAAGCAATTAATCTGTGTTCTACGACCATATCGATGGCATCTACACTGCAGATCGGACCATCCCCTCCTAAAAGTGCTGTCAATGCTGCGCACAAAGAAAAGTCAGAACTTGCCTTAGGATCCCCAGCCAAACAGTCAAAGCCAGCCGCCACGAGGACCAGCTGAGGCCGAAACTACACAGACGACAAGCCTGTTAGGGACCGTCTACAAACGGCTTGCAGGTTTTTTAATTACATCAACATACAAAAACATCTAGCCTGCAGTGATGCAATACCTCATACGCCACGGGCAGGAGCAGTTGCTGGAAGGCGGCGATATAGTCTGCATCCTTTACACCGGTCTAAAAGGTAAAAAGGGGGGCATCAATGAGCACAGCGCCATCTACAGGTAGAGCAGGAAACAGGTGGACTTGCAGCGTGTTTTATACAGCACTAACTGATTTAGAACTATGAACACCGACATATAAGGAAGAGATGTGCTTCGTATAAGAGAAATATCCTGTAAAGCAGGGGATAAAAAGAGCAGGCAGGAGTGTGCACCTTGTTCCATGGTACGTTGATGTTATAGCCCTCACCGGCCCCAGAGCCCAGCGCCCCACTGTCAGATTCGGGTAGGTGGGGCCAGAAGGCACCTCCCTCGTATCTGTGCACTGAGAAGTACAGCACACTGTGGAGAGAAAGCAGACACTGTCACACACGCAGCCCATTACATTACTTACAAGGACACATACACTATTATCCATCCATCCATTTTCCAACCCGCTTAATCCTATTGGGTCGCGGGGGGTCCGGAGCCTATCCCGGAAGCAACGG
>JAODKF010000116.1:12212641-12223354 GCA_026779585.1 Mormyrus proboscirostris | reverse complement strand
GGGGGGGCAACCACAACAGGCATTTATTAAAGTGAACAGCTTCAGAACAGCAGGGGGATCTAATGTTTCTAAAAGGATAACAGAGCACCAAATATCATCTATAAAAACCTAATTCAGCACCACATAACAGTTAGCGCTGGCCTTCTGGAAGTGAATATTCATCATTTCTATTGAACAATGCTAACATTTAAGCACATGCACATAGGGCTGTAACAGCACATGTATTCATCATGTGCCATTCAGATACATCATTTTCAGTTCAGCATGCACTGCGAAACAAGTTAATACATTCCTTGACCTAAATTCACAAACAGATGGTCAACACAGAAAAAATTATGGTAATTTTAGCTGAGAGTTGGTTATGGCTAATGCTGGTTACAGTCAGTCATAGTGTTTGGGAACATTTTGGTCATATATATATATGTGTGTGTGTGTTTGTGTGTATTTGGGGAGAGAGAGACTATCGATGCTATACCAAACTCGGATATGTTGCTGGAAACACAAATGCTAACTCACTTGAGACAACATCATCCGACTGACATCATCTGAGTGACATCATCCGATTGTGTGCACGACCGGAAGGCAAAACAGCCCCTACATGTTAGTCTGTCTGTGCCATTTAAGGCGCTTTTGTCGGGAAATTCAGACTGGGATAAAAACAATAACAGCAGCTGCTACAGACATGTGACCGTTCTCAGCAGCAGAGATTTAGATGGGATTCCATTCTTTATGATTGTTATCATGTTATACTTTTGATTTTTGAATGTTTTTTACATATTTACTTTTACAATGTGCAAATAAGTGTCCCTTAGGTTTTGTTATTCAGACTCATTAACACAGCCTTTGGCTTACAGTTGTTCCTGGTTGTGCTTGTGTTTGTAGTTTTAATAATAATTTTTTAATTATTGTACGTAATTTTAATTTCAAATTACAATTTCCCTGCGGTACCAAAGCTGCACTAAAAAGGCCTTTCAAAGCCAAGGCTTGTGCTGAGCCCTGAATGCTGTGTAAAATTACATTCCTCACGCAAACTTTCCTGAATCAATACGATCGATAACATTTGAATTATCATTTAAAATAAACACACAGTCTGCTCCATCCCACCTGGTGACAGCAAAACCGTTTCTCAGTTCCGATTTCAGCACTTTGTCAATGAGCTGCAGGACAGCACCCACTGCCACTGTGGCAGAGTGGAAGGATTCCTACAAGCGGGAACACGGGATGTCACATGTCACGGACAGACCGCTAGTGCATGACAGTCACCCAACAAGCGGAACAACCGGCTGGGGGGGGGGCAAAGACTCACAGGATGCAGGTAGATAGAGTCGTAGGTTTTGGAGAGAGACATGAGCTCGCTCTCAGACATCTTCTGGGTGGATTTCATCAGCTCGACATACTGCTTTCTACTCAGGGCAGAGATTAGCACACAGTTAACATGCCATGAAAGATGCTGAGGGAGACAGCATTTTGCTACTCTAGACAGCTGTTTCCAGAGTAACGCGCAGAGCTTGCTGTGTGTGTCTGAAAAGATGGACCAGAAGCAATGGTCAGGCTCCGGGTGGCTTATGATTTGGCTCATTTTAAGTTAAACGGCAAAAGGTCAGCCCCACCCTGTCCCGTCTCCATCACAAAAAAGCACATTTTTCAACCCAGATCGCCCTACGAAAGAGGCATCAGACACCTGCCTATGAATGGACTTACGTGTGGACAAGCAGAAGGTCCTGGTCTGTCGCAGGCCTTGCCTGAAAGACAGCAAACAAGCAAGAAAACTCTGCTGATCAGAGGGCTGATCAGAGGGCTGATCAGAGGGCTGTAAAGGTGCCGCCGGCCCCCCGTTTTGGACGTACCTCCACTTGGACACAGCGGGACAGCAGCCCCTGGCTCCCCAGCTTCTCCATTATAGCCGTCACTCTCTCAGGACACTCAAGGTGGCCGCTGAGGAACACGCACCGTAAGGGCAGGTTAACAAGGTCAGCATCATCGCCGCTATCTCACAAGCCTTGCAGTTTCTGACATGCTCGGACCGAGTCGTCTGCCCGTAACGATTCGGGTCACTCCGATCTCAACCCTGCCCATTTCTTCTGCATTCACCACATCGGCTAGATGGTAGAACTTAAGCTAAAAAGGAGGTGTTGTGAAAGCAGTACCTGTCCCAGAGGCAGCGGGGGTGGGCGAAGACGTCGCTGTAAATGAGGCCGGTGCCCGTGGCTTTCGGCTTGCTGTTCAGGTCCTGAGGAGCAAGAAACCGGGATCTCACATTCATCAGCTTCAGGTCTCACCGTACTTCAGCCAATCAGTCCTCAAATTTCATCCTTGAAAATCAGTCGTATCTTTTAGAAATGGAAGCGCCAAATAGAGAGCAGGAAGCAGCAGCTTCTTACTGTTCATGCGACACCGTACAGGTGCGTAGCAGTTTCCCTACTGGATTTGCAAGACCTTGTTATGATCAGGAATTTGTGTGCATTTAATGGGCAGTTTTCCCACAAAAGGGGTGAAACAACCCGACGCTAAAAGCTAACCTCCTAGCGCTATTCCCACACAATACTTGAACCCTCAACTTTGGAGATATGGGTGCAGATCCCAAAATCTCTGAGCAGTGCACCACCCCAATTCTCCAACTGGTTTCATTACATGTTTCTATACTGGAAAGGATTCAGAAACGGCGTCAAACCTGCTGGCAAGCGCCAGGCTAAATGGTGCCTCAGTCACATCTGCCTTTCATAAAGAAATACCGCACAGATACCAGGTTCTTAAGCTGGTTAGCCATCTCCTCTTCTCCTCTGCTCTGCTCCATCCTTCCTTTCTTCTTGGCCTCCTGGAGGCTGGTCTTCCTGCTGCCGGGTTTGCTGCTCTTCTTCTAAGGAGACAAGTTTCACACGCATGAGTTGAGCGAGGAACACGCTGACAAGCCGCGCGGATGCTTCCAGTCAGCAAAAGAGTTGCAATAAAAACTTAAAAACCATATTGGCAGCACAGGAAAAGCCACGCTTTCTGAACAGGACCTCTGCACTTCTGTGCTCAAAGAACAGGAGTCTGTTAACAAGTGTCAGACCATTTGGAGCAAAGTCTACAAGAGCATAAAACAACTATACGGAAGGGCTCTTAGCTTACAGTTTTCCTTTTTTTATCTGGCATATTCCACTGCAGAGAGATCCTAACCAATAGTATTAAGTGTCTGTTCTATTTAATAAATGTTCATTATTGTGGCGAATTAAACACACTATGAAAATGATTTATCAACTGCTTCCAAAGGGACTGTTCCAGGCAAAAATGTATTTCTATAATGCAGTTTGGTTAAAAGGGAAGACATAACTTAAAAATACCTAACCACCTTCCTTGGCTAAGGCTCCTTACTAAATTGTTACTGGTGGGGGATCTTTGCTCATCCCAGTTGGGGTAACGTATGCATTGACTTTAAAAGTTGTTTTGTTCTTCTAGCACTGCTGAAAATTCAATAATACCACCTGATGACAATCGGCCAGTGTCTCAAAAGCAGATTTTCCAAAACATATTTAATCACCATCACTGCACTGTAAACAATGCAGGGGGACACTGAAATGCACAAATGGAAAACACTTTCAACTGATTCTTTAATAATTTTATTACAATTTTAACCATATAGTCATTTATTCATTGAGTTATTTAGCTCCAAAAAGAAGTTTGAAATCTATTTGGTTACACAGGGCTGAACTGGCATTAAAAATCGCCAGAATCGTGATGTGCCTGATGTGCCCTATGGTAAATTTTGCTTACTGGGGTAGCGGGTACCCACGACACATTTTGCCCACAGTATGTTAGATTGCCAGCCCAACCCAGCACTTTAAGGTCACTGCTATCACTGCACTTACATTACTGAAGAAGAAAATACATAATTTAACTTCACTGCTATAACTGGACTGGAAAAAAAATAAATTCTTGAAGACGCATTGCGGATGTAGAGCTGCAAGAATAAAATGCATCAAACACGCAGCAATTTGGCCGGAGAGACAGCTTACTTTGGACTTGGAGTCCGGTGATTTAGGAGAACAGGACGACCCTCTAAGGGATCTTGATTCTGGGGGGTTAGGGGGAGAATCCATGCTAGAGCTAACTTCCAGATGTTGCAAAAATCTCTGCAATGAGAAAGTTTTTATATTATTATTATTATCATTATTATTATTATTGTAAGGGCAGGAGTGGCCATCCTTAGCCTCAAAAGCCAAAGTTTTGCAGATTTCAATGCATTTTCATTAGTATTCAAGTAAAACGGCTGACAGATGGGGTAAATTTCATTCTCAAATTAAAAATCTGAAGACTACCTATTAAGAGAACATATTAGCCTATATATAGCTAAAAATATTATTACGACTTCTGTTCATTATTTATTAATCAGAGAGTACCTATACACAAAAGAAAATTAGTATTTTTATAGTGACTCAAAGCATTAAGTGACAATGTTCGAAGGATGATTGTACTGTATATGAAATGAGCATTTGTTCGTAGGCCCTATAAGTCGACTGGCACCAAGGCGGATATTCTACCTAAACAAACAATATACACATCTAAAAAGAAGCTAAATTATGACATGATCGATCGTATTGTTATAATGGCAGATAAAACAAGTCTCCCAGTGGAAAAAAAACCGCTACGGTAGGTGTGGACTGCATAGCATTTTTAAACAGCTGCAATAACACTTAGTTTTAGTATACATTAACAAATAGCTAATAAGTCTTACTGTAAAATCGGTAAAATTTTGATTATTTAATCCGCTGATAAACCGCTGTCAACTGACTATATTACAAAAGACAGCAAGACAAAGGGCACTACATCAGATGAATAGCCTGTATACCTGCAATATAGTTTTTAAACATGTACATACTACTTATAAGATCAGGCAACCGCGTATATAAATGTTTAGTAATAACTATATGTCTAGTCATTTTGCACGACACTTTACTTGCAGATTTCCAAGATAATCTGGCAGATAATGACCAGATTAAATACACATTGTGCCGATTTTAAATAAGTTACATATTCTACCACAAAGAGGCCCCCGAACCTCTAAACAACATGGTAAATAATCTATTAATGTAATAATATTCCCGAAGAAGCGGTGTGTATATTTCATACATCCGAAGCTGTAACTATTACTTACTTTAATGTATTACAGCGCTACCCGAGCGCTCAAATTGAAAATAGGTCGCAGTAGGCACGCCCCTTTGCTCAGAGGCGCTTCTCGATGACGTTAACGAAACGTGACGTGAAAAGTCGGAGCGCCGTTATGAACATGCACAGTTCAACAACACTTGGTAAATGTGTCGGTGTGTTGCAAGCAATGTGTACTCTTATATTACATATAGTTAATAGTTTCTAAATGCCACGTCTATTATTAGCTTGCGCTAATTTTGTTATTGACTGTGGCAATTTAAAAATGTATACAACGGAATGACACGGATGTAAGAAAGACTTCAAACATAAAAACAAAAATTCATTATGAGTAGAGTAAACTTTGCTACAGGTTCACACCAATAGTGAGTTTACAGGTAAATATCTGAGACTTAATTAACACTAGGAACCTGCAGATGCTTTAGTTCTGATGTCAAACCGCATTTCCATGGGTATGTTTAGTGTCCCTGGTTGGCATAACTTATTCATGTACTGTATTGCAACAATTCAGCTTCAGGTATCTGAGGTCAACAATACTAATGGAATTTAGCACTGAAACCAGTTAATAGTCCAACAGCTAATGCAGTACGCCACCTAACTTACATTAGTGTTCCCAAAACTGACCTTACTTAAGTTCATCAGGTGCCTTTGAAATGCCATTGCAGTTTAAGTAATGTAATATAACATTAATAATTCGATTTCAGTTTCAGTTCCTTTTCTCCATCTCTTATGCCTCTCTTATGAGAATATTTCTCATTCTTAGAATGTATGCTATTTTGTTGATGTTATATTTGATGTTATATGATGTGAATAAATGTTTTCCTGTCTCTGTTGTTTCATTTGTGTCAGTTTGTCTGTTTCCATGCCTGTTTATTCATATGTCTTATCTGCACTGATTGTATTTACCAGCCTACTATACTTTCTGTATCAAACAGCATATTGGACGTTGTGTCCTTTAAACTTTTCATTTTGTCTTTTTTCCTGTATTCTGTGTCCTGTGGTTATTTCTGTCAGATTGAAAATGTATCCATTTCAGAAGTACGACTTTTCATTTCTGCTCAAAAATGTCACATCGCCCACCACTCACGCAGTATGTTGTAGTGATGCTGAGGAAATAAAGTCTAGATACCTCGTGCTGTGATTTCTGTGATCACGTGAACATTTATGATGAATACTGTTAGCACAAATAATGACAATAACATTCTGTAAGTGTGCTTATTCTAAATTAGCTTTGCTTGACATCTTTGAAGATGCCACACAAAACCATATAAAATGAATATAGTACCTAATGTATCCATTTTAGAAGTACGGCTTTACTCCTCCTTTCTCCTCAAAATCGTCACATCGCCCACCACTCACGCAGTATGTTGTAGTGATGTTGAGGAAAACAAATATTCTCTTTAATAAGAACTATATTCATACATTCTTAATTTGTAAATCACAGCAAATAAGAATTATGGCAATGGTGGATATTCTGATTTAATAGATGTCTTGCTGATAACTAATCGATTAGAATATTACACCACTAACTCAAATTTTGAAATATTCAGGTGAAATCTTACAGGTAAATCCATAAGTTTTTTTCTGTTCTTGAATGGCTGCTTAATAATCCCCAATCCCTTGAAAATGTTGACCATAATACCTGTCTATTATATAACATACCGCTTGATTTGATTCCAAAGACCTGTGTAGATTTAAATAAATCCTCAGGGTTCAAAAATTGAAGCAAAATTGTTAAGCATTAGACACCTTGCACAGTCAAACACCAACAAAAGCTACCATCACTGATTTTAGAATTTATTATAAAGAGCATGACTTGATACGCAGGCTTTAATTAAGCTACCAGCCCCAGAGGTCTTGTAACAATTGGGTTATTGTACTCAAGGTAAAAGATGAATGACAGGCAGATTTTAACTGCACAGGATACAGTCAGTATATGTGCAGAGTTGAACATAGATATACTGTATATGAGGGAGGGTACAGGAAAAGAGGGTTTGGAGGCGCAGGGTGACAAATAACAGTCCACCACCAACAGCTCAATTGAGAAGAGAGGGAGTGCAACTGGGTAAGAGCCAGTGAAGGAAGAATGTGAGTGAGGGAGCATGGGCACCAACGGATGGGCCTGTGAGTTGGCTGGACCTGTCCTGTGGTTGCTAATCTCTCCCTGTCATTCATGGCCATTTCCCCACTTTGGGGCTGCCCACCCTAGCAGATAAACCTGCTTCACAAAATACAGAGGAAGAAAAAAAAGAGAAACACAACCCGCCTGCCACTCAGATAAACGAATAAACAGACCCATGCCATCACCACCAACCTCCTTCTGTATGCCTTTCCTTTCCTTTTGCATTCTTTTTTTTAAGTCCGGAAAACCATAAGCCTCCTGCGTTGCACAATGAGGCTCCAACCAAGGCGTGAACAGGACGACTATGTGGTCAACCCTGAAAGTGAGAGAGAATGAAGAGGGAGGAGTTGTAGATGGGAGAGAAAAAGTTATTCTTCACTTGAACCCTTGTCCTATTCACGTCACATTGGGTATCTTTTGGGCTTCCAGAACTGAAATACTCCTCCATTTGTTCCAAGTTCCTTCTAATTTGGAGAATATCAAAATGTTGCTCTTGGTGCTCATTTGTTGTCCACACAACATTATAAAAATGGATACAGTAAAAGGACTTACTTGGTGAACACTAACTGAAACATCTGTTTTCACAGTACACTCGGGTATCTTCTTCTGTAGCATGTTCTTTGATGGATACTTTCAGATAACTTGGAATTTACCAGTGACTAACGAAGAATGGAAACGCAAGGCATGTTAAGTCTGAGTTTGAGTCAGTTGACCATTAACAACTCTTGGTGGGTCAGTACCTCCATGTGAGGACCCCTCCAGAAGACATTGTTCACTTTGACTATTGAGTTTAGCTGACCCTATAGTGCGAAAGAATTATACTGGAATATAGGCTGGGTAACATGGTGGAGGCCTGAGGAAAGTTTAGAAGAGCAGAGAAGAAGTTGGCAATAGCGATAGCTGCTGAAAGGGTGGAGCCAGTGAAACTATGCAACAGCTGGATCGATGAGCTGTTCCATCGCTTGATGATATTGGAGCATGGATGCCTATGCACATCTGTTATAGATGCGTAAATCTATACATTTATAAATGTATGTCTTCCCCAGACTACATGATATTTGAGTACTCCCAGCATAGTATTTCATATCAACTTGGCATGGTAAATATCCTAATCCTCATCAGATTGAGGTAGTTTAGTAAATAAAGTAATCTGAAATGCCACCATATATTCCCTGAAAGTCTAACATACCTCATGCTGTGATTTCTGTGATCATATGGACATTTATTATGAAAACTTTTAGCACAAATAATGACGATGACATTCTGTCATTATGGTAAGTTTGCTTATTCTAAATTAGCTTTGCTTGATAGCTTTGAAGATGCTGCACAAAACCATATAAAATGAATCTAGCGTCTTGCCAACAGGAATTTTGCCAAAAGATATTGTTGGCCCATTGACTACTTTTAAATATATGAGGAGATCAATGGCTGATATCAGGGAAAATGCACATCAGTGTTGCAACCTATATACTGACATGGAAAAAAATATGATTTGTGCTAAAAGTCTTATCCCAAAGGTTAAATAAAGTGTATAAGAATGCTTGGAATGACTTTGTAAAGAAAGATAAAATTATTTGGTTTAAATTCCAGGAATTACATTTCAGCAGATCCAACACAGTACTCCACAAAGTCAGTACAGTGACAGATCATGATGACACACTGTGGCGGGAATGCTTTATCTTCAAGCAGAGATCAATAGCTTTGATAGCCCAATTTGAGGGAAAGCCAATTTTATACAGACAAAAAGGTAATATGACTGGAAAAACAAGACCAAAGTTGCACTAGAATGGATTACAAGTAAGAAAAGCAAAAATCCCTTTGCTTGGAGACCAAGCAGAGTTCTGACTCTATTCCTATTTAAAGCTTGAAAATCGTTACACATAAGCAACACGAGAGTGCTTGAGCAAATCTGCCAAGATTAGGGAACAAAAATCACAGCATGCCCCTGCATGGCAGAGTCGGAGCATCACAGGATGGTTCTGGAAATTTGCTAGGCATTGTATAAAACAGAGGTGGCCAGTTTTATCCACAAATGGCCAGTGTATATGCAGGCTTTTGGGATAACCTTTAGGTCAGCCGTGAGTCTCTTCAACCAATCAGTCTTCTAATTGTTAATCTAATAAGGAAGTTGCAGCAAAAATCAGAATACCCAACGGCCTTTTCTGGGTAAGATTGCCCATCCCTCGTATAGAACTTGCTGCTGTTTTGTTGCAATACAATAAATAACTGCTAAATATTGAACATGTTGTGCACTGGCATTCTAGATTGAGTTGAGATGTAAAGACGAGTTTTATCAAGTAATTATTAAAGGTCATATATACACTATATTGCAAAAAGTATTGGGACACCCCTCTAAATCATTGAATCCAGGTGTTTCAATCACTTCCATGGCCACAGATGTATAAAATCAAGCACCTAGACATGCAGACCACTTCTACAAACACCTGAATTCAGCTGTGGTACCATGATATGATGCCACCTGTGTAATAAGTCCATTCCTGAAATTTCCTCGCTACTAAGTATTCCACGGTTAACTGTTAGTGGTATTATAACAAAGTGGAAGCAATTGGTAAGAGAAACAAGTCAGCCATGAAGTCAACGCCAACTGTCTGCAGAGTCAATAGCTACAGACCTCCAAACTTCATGTGGCCTTCAGATTAGCCCAAGAACCACGTCTAGAGAACTTCATGGAATGGGTTTCCATGGCCAAGCAGCTGCATTCAAGCTTTACATCGCCAAGTGTAATGCAAAGCATCGGATGCAGTGATGTAAAGCACGCCACCACTGGACTCTAGAGCAGTGGAGACGTGTTCTCTGGAGTGACGAATCACGCTTCTCTGTCTGGCAATCCGATGGATAGGTTTGGGTTTGGCAGTTGCCAGGAGAAAGATACTTGCCTGACTGCATTGTGCCAAGTGTAAAGTTGGGTGGAGGGGGGTCATGATGTGGGGTTGTTTTTCAAGGGTTGGGCTTGGCCCCTTAGTTCCAGTGAAAGGAATGCTGCAACCTTCAAAGCCATTTTGGGCAATTTCATGCTTCCAACTTGGTGGGAATAGTTAAGGGGTGGGCCCTTCCTGTTCGAACATGACTGCGCACCAACATAGATGAGCGAGTCTGGTGGGGAGGAACGTGTCTGGCCTGCACAGAGCCCTGACCTCAACCTGATAGAATTGGGATGAATTAGAGTGGAAACTGCGAGCCAGGCCTTCTTATCCAACATCAGTGCCTGACCTCATAAATGCTCTCCTGGAAGATTCCCGTCCTCCTAAACCTTGTGAACAACCTTCCCAGAAGAGTTGATAGCTGCAAAGGATGGGCCAACTCCATATTAAAGCCTATGTATTAAGAAAGGGACGCCATTAAAGTAGAGTGACCAGATAATCCATGTCAGGGAGGACACTCTGAGCTAGGACAGGAATTGTAAATTACCATTTCAATTAAAAGGA
>JAODKF010000116.1:12198931-12209105 GCA_026779585.1 Mormyrus proboscirostris | reverse complement strand
GTGGGGGCATCAGGTGGGAGGGGTGGCTGTAGGAGAGCAGGGATCCAGAAGCCAGAGAGTATGATCCCATGTGTGGCTCTGATGAGGGGCCCCGGGCCGCATCACAGTAAAGCTCCACCCCTCCACTCTTCTTGCCCTTTTTGTTCCGATTGGACACCTTGCGGTTCCGTGTCTGGATGCCGTCTTTCTTCATGGTGAGGGGTCTGTTTACCTGAAGGGCAGCAGACAAAGGGATTCAGGCCGCTGTTAGCGGGGATTGCAGACACTTGTGTTTTAGATGGCAGCTCCGGTCATGCAGATACCGCCAGTCCCAAAACACTGACCCCAGCTACCATGTACCGGCCTGTTCACTGAACTGGGCGCGGTCAGCCAGGAACTCACGTTGTGCAGCTTGAAATAAAGGCCGCAGGCGTTGCACACGGGCTCCCCGCTGCTGTTACGCCTCCACAGTGTGGTGGTGCTGGTGTGGCAGTTGGCACACTGTGTTCCGGCCCGCTTGCTGACAATCTGACGCGTGGGGAGACACTAGTGAGGTCACTGCATCATCATCAACAAAACCCCCAATAGCTCAAGACGTTTCTTATAACCTCTTATAGCCAAGATGTCATATTTAATGAGTTTCAGAGCAGAGTGAAACCCCAAAGAGCATAGTGTACCAGTCTCTTCTTGGGTCGGATCAGGGGTCGGTTCTGGCCATTCATCTTGTGATAGAGCCCACAGGCATTGCAAAGGTAGTGGCCCGTTCCATCCCGACGCCACAGGGGGGTGGTGGTAGCTCCGCAGTTGACGCATTCCCTGGCCTCTGTCATCAGACACATGGAGGTGACGGGGTCAGTCACGTGCCACTCCGCCGGGCACATCTCTGCCGCAAAAAACAGTCATTCACACAACTCCATGTTGGTAAAGTGCCGATTAACGTAATAATATTTACCTACGTACACGTGCTTAACCCCTACGACTCTAGGCGAGTTGATTAGTGGTTAAATGATAACACTCTGCAATCATCTACATCTGCTGATAATGTCATTGTCCATTCCATATACTTCATTGCTGTTTCTATAAGGCTGCAGAAAGGTGCTGCATAAGTAGCCGGAAGAGGCGCACTTGGTGAGGGCTTTGAGCCACAGCTGTGTGCAACTGCAGGTGTGACCGAGAGGGTGGCGACTGAAGGTGCCGTGACGGTTCCTCACCAGGTGGCGACAGCCTCATCTTGTTCCGCAGTTTGGGGGAGTAAGGAGAGGCCAACAGCCCCCCCGTGGAGGGAAAGAGCCCGGCTGCACTGAAGTCCTGTGGGGTCGCCGTGTACGAGCTGTAGTGCCCCAGCATGTGGGAGTTGGAGTGGGGAGAGTGACTATACATGCCCCCCCCCGCTGAGCCCAGCGTCAGGAAGCTGCCCGCCCCCTCCAGGGGACTCGACCGCTCACCCTTCATAGCCTCCTGCAGGTTCTCCTTGCTATCATGCCCTGGGGAGGGAATCCCATCCCTGGGGGAGGTGAATGAGGAGCTGGGGGTGAGTGGGTACAATGAGGAGGAGGCGTGAGGGTGCAGAATCTTGCCGTAGGGACTGCTGGGCCAGGATGAAGATGCGGGGGTGTAGGGGGAGCTGAGAGTGTGGGAGGCGGAGCCGTCCAGCCACTGCATGTTGTTCAGGAGGGAAGAGGAGTACACCTGGCGGACTGAGAGCAAAGCAGCAACATTCAACTCACTTGGGTTTTATGGGTGGGCGGCCTCAAATGTTGATGCTGTTACACAGTTTTCAGATTATCTGTACATGTGTGATCAAAAGATGTAACTGAGATCCATGGAAAAACTCAGGGAAGTGTACTGGGGGTGTGAGTAACCCAGGAAGCTGACCTGGGCTGTGCCTGTAGGTGGGGACTGCACGACTTTGCCCAGGGCTGGAGAAGTAGGACGGCATCCCCATGAAGTCCGCCTCAGTGCCGGAGTACAGGGACTCGCCCTCCTCTCCTTGAGGTAACAAGCCCGACTCGGAGGAGAAGCTGGCCATGGCCTCGGAGCTGATCAGGCCTGGGGACACCCAGCGGGACTGCTCTGTGGATTCATCCATCATGGTGGGGGAGTTACTTGGTTTGGGCTGAGTAGGAAGAGCTTGAGCTGGAGCTGGATGATCTGTCCCTACAAGTTCAGTAATGCAAGAATGGGACTGAAAACACGATACACAACAGACTCATCAGTCCTACAGCCTGACATCTGTGAAGCCAAGAAGGGATCAATGTGTTACAGTACTGATTTGCTCCCATGAAAGTGACTTATTTCAGTATAATTATTCAAAAATATTATTTTATACAAAAGATCCAAAGTTCAATGTACCTGACAAGATCCAAAGTTCAGTCCCTAAACTAAAGCAGTTCACATAAGTAAAATCTGAATGAATGTCTGAATTAGGCAATAAAAAATATTATTCTCTTGACAAATAAGCACAGCCTTTGACATGCTGATCAATAACCCCACATTGGATGTAAATCCACTGACCTGCAAACATAATCGATTAAAAGCAAACATGAAGCTGGCTGTGACACTTTCTTCACACGGCTCCTTTTGTCTATGTCCCTGATCCAAAGCATAGGCACTCACAGTTCATTACTGTACATCATTAGACCGGGACCTACAGACGGTCCACGTTTTTGCTCCCTCCCTGCTCTCTGCCAGACAGTCTACATTTTTGTTCCCTACCAGGAGCAAGGAGGGAGCAAAAATGTGGACTGCTGTGGGTCCTCAAGAACCAGGTTGGAAAATACATGGAAACTGGCAGTCCAGCTACATCTTCTAATCACTTTTGAGAGCCCTTTCTGCAGGATTATTTGAATAGAGGCCTGATTGAGGCATGGACTAGGCTTTAATGATACAAACAGCAGACACTTGGACGCCTCCTCTCAGACACCTTCTGCACTCCAGCATCTCTAATTTAATAATGACAGAGAAGATGCACTAAAAAAAAGTTCTGACTGAGATAATCAAGCCCTTCAGTAGAATCTCAGTATATTAGAGCCAGCTTAGCTTCAGCATAGCTGGCTCCGGTACTGAGATGCTACTGAAGGGCCTGGTTTTCTGTATCAGCTGTAGGCTGCACCTCAGCATCCAGGAGCGAGGTTGGGCAGCCCTGGTCAGGAGTGTAAATTTGTTCAGACTAGACATAATGCGTTCGGCGACACTCGACACTGTTCCAACGCTAAGCTGAGATATGTCTGCACGTTCAACATTAAGCCATGGCAAATAGTTTGATTCGTTGTCGGGCTTCTTGTGCACTGGCAATGAAGCACTGCTGAGGACCTAAATATGTACCTGTTAAGAGATGGGAAATGTGCCTGCACAGCAAACCGCATCCCAGTATCTGCAAACCGCATTCCAGTATCTGAAGACACTGTCCCCTTAGCCCATACCCACGCTCATTGTGCCAGGCTGTGACAGGCCTGTAAAATTTCCTCTTACCCAGTCTTGTTATCATATGGTCCCTCATTGAAGTGTAACTAAATGCTGCAGCCCTTCAGGATCTTTTAAAAATATAAGGTTCTGGAGTATCCTTATTTTAAATGGATATAAGCAGTAAATGGTGTATGTCCCTAAAGATTGGCGCGGTGTGGTGACTCCATGGGAAACGATGTTGCCTCATGCTGCCATAGTTGTATATGTGGAGATTGTGGGTTCCTGCGGGTGCTCTCCCTTCCTCTTGAAGACTGGATAACTGGTTTCTCTGAAATTGCTTAATTAAGGTGTGTATGTGCTTTGTGGTGGCCTGGTGTCCCAGCAAACTTGAAGCCCTGTTTCGTGCCCAGTTCTGTACGTGATAAGTTCCTCCGGGACCCTGTGCTTAATAAATACTTAGCAGGGAGATTTATGTGAAGTCTCAGAAGGCTAACTTTATGACAATTACCTACATGTGTGAGTTGGTAATAATATCGTGTCCCATTTGGTGATTGGTCTTGTCAAGTTATCATTGAAATGCAGTTGGCCAAGGCAACATTTTAACTTCACCTTATTTCTGATTAATCTTATCTGGGCTATATTTCTCATGATCTCCACTGCTTTCTTGGGGTAAGCACGTAAATGGCCTTTTCCACAAATGAGGAAGTGGACACCCCCAACTTAACATCCTGTCTGCTATATAAAAGAGGAACATGCAAAAGACCCAGACAATTCATCATAATCATCCTACACTTCACTGCTATCTGATTTGTATCCAGATTGGGGCTCAAACAAAAATCTTGTGGAGTTTTGGTACCTGTAAGCTGTAATGACATCTTGGCTCATTTACGTGAAATGTATGAAACCTTGATTCTCTGTTTACGGTGATGGCGTAATTTCTTTAATAAAAGTTACAATGGCCTTAACATCTGCTCACATAGTATTTAAAAAATTTGTATTTATCAAGTTTATGACATAATAGTTTAAATGCCATCTTGGACACTGGTTAGTGCAAAAAAAATCTACTAAACTGCTGCTAAATCTGGAATTCTAATTAGAAACTTTAGGTTACATAAAAATATGCCCTACTATAACCCACTTATTAACAATACGTTTTATATATTTTTTGCTAGTGACTTTACTCTTATTGTTCATTGCTTTACCTGAGATTCTGAGTTTCGAAGTCAGCCCAGCTAACAAAACACGCCTGTCGTTTCACATCTTTGTATAAATTTATGCTGGGGGGGGGGGGTCATTTTTTCTTGAAAATTTCCCCTGAATCGCTGGATGCCTAAAGTACAATGCCTTAACGTGTATGCAGCCCACATGGCAGGAATGGCAAAACCTATAGGCTGTTTGTTCGAGTCTCGGGAGGGAATCTTCCATTTATTAATCAGCCTTATTGAGCATTTCCAGCTGCCTGGAAAACTTAATCACCTTCAAGAGAACTGTGAAGTTAGCAAAGGATAACAACAACAATAATTTATCATAATAGTGAGTTATTTCTAAAATGTTCTCAGGCATCTTGCTGGTAGTAAACAGTGAAGGATCTCCACACACACATCCGTATCTGATATGCAAAATGACACAGCTCTTTGCGCGGTTTCTGCAGCTCCTGATATCTGAGGCCAGTCACAGCCAGGGGTGGAGCAGGAGGAGTGCTGGGCGCAGGTGATGTCACGTGACGCCTCAGTGTGAACACAGAATGAATGGGACTCTGCCCTGCCAGTTACACGGCGCAGCGGAATGTCCACAGGCTTGTGGGTGGGGAGGCAGGACAGTGGACCTCAGGACAGTGGACCTCAGGACAGCAGACCTTAAGAAGCCTTATCACCTGACTCAGTTTTAATATTCAATAGGCATTAAATTCCACTTTCATAACTGCAGCTTCACAAATACTCCTCAGGATTCTTGGAATCCTTATAATATGGTGAAAGGTAGAAAAAGCAGTGTTACTGTAAGCCGTCATTCCTATGAACGCAAGGTTCGACTGCATGATGCCGCAGAATCAGACAGTCTCTGGGTGGGAGCTGCAAACTCAATGCTCCCCTCAAACGTAGAAAGCAAGCTGCACTGGGGCTCACATGGACGGCAGGCCACAGGAGCCTGTGTCACAAACACTTCAGCTCAACATCACATCCTATTTGTGTTTGTATGACGGTCTGGGTCCAAACTATTTCTGAATGAAGTAAAACGCAAATTGTTTGCCAGCCAAAAGTACACAAATAATTTACTAATAATTATTTTTGCTTGTATTGTAATAAAAAATATTATTATTTATTGTTCCTGTAAATTCAAAAAAACACAACTGGTATGTATAGAATACTGAAACACAGCATCATTTACAATAACCCTTTTCCCACAATTTAAAGGCTCAGGTGATTCCAATAGTATGGGCAATGCTTCTGACAGCAGCCAAAACTGTACACTCAGAAGTCGTCACATTAAATTAAATGTTTTATAGCTCTTGTTGAAATGATACTAAAACTGCACACAGAAATGTCAAATGGTAAGTAAACAAGAAAGCATTTGTTTTAAGTGTAGCATTTAAGGTTCACATCATTGTGGTGATATTCCGCCATATCTATGGCAAGTAACGCATTTCAAATTCAATCAAAATATTGTGCAATACAGGAGGCATTAATAACTGATGCTTACCAGTCTGGTGTGCACTGTGAACTTGTGGATCGTCTCTTGTGAACTTGTGGCAGCAGTGTGGTGCCCTAGGTCATGCAGGGATGGGGCTGCAGACCGTGTCGAACAAGGGGAAGCATGCGGGGCACTCTCTAGAAGAGTGATTAAACTCTGGGGCAGTAGGTTATACCGACAGAACACTAGAGGACACACCCTCAGACACTCCTCTCCTGCTGCACAGAAGTCAGCGCGTGTGTGTGTGTCTGTGTGTGCGGCAGCATCAACATTTAGGAACCCAAACTGCAAATGTAAAATATAAAGTGAATATAATAGGACTTTCATAGAGCCTCACTATTTTTCATGTATGACATTTTTAGGATTTTCCTCACATTTTGAAAACAACACAGGAATAACTTACCAAAAACTTTTATATTGTATTTTAATTGTGTCATATTCACCAATGGAACAACTGACACTTGCTCATGAGTAATTTCTCATTGAGCTGGTGGTCAAATATAAAACAACAGAAAGACACCTGATAGACGAAAAACATTAGACAAGGTTGGTTTTAAAGGGATGGAATGCTTTAAAAAAACATTACAAAGCAGCACATTGTGATTCAGATGTTATGTGATTTTTTTTTTAACTTGCAACTGACATAACCTCAATTCAATTAATAAATGAACTATATCAACACTTCCGTCATCCTTTGGCCAAAGTGAGAAGCAGGATTTGTTTTAACGCCACATTCCTTGAGAATGTGCCCCGTTGCAGTGTCACTGTAAGACTCAAATGTGAACCTTTTAAATCAAGTGTTATCTGCAGGTAGGGGCTATTTTAACTCATGAAAAAAGTGTGTGTTTCTTATTTGAAATGTAGTTTAAAGCTGGATTTTATTATTACACTAAGTCCACACGTGCCAAGCAGTTCCAGGTACTGCGTATCATTAGCTAAATAAGAAAATGATTTAAAGAAATTCTGTAATTTACAATTATTTGCAATCAGTGAAAAACTAGATACTCAGCAGGCTATATGATTGGCTGATAGCGCTTCTACTGACAGCAGGGGGTCTGCTCCCCCCAGGGCATGAAGACGGGAAGGACTTTTGTGTCTTTTACTTTGGAAATTGTGAAAGGGGAAGCATAATTCCATAACAAAAATCATTTTAATTTCAGATTTTCGGACAAACCACCTTTATTACTGCAGAGCAGTTAAAAAGAGTAACATATTTTACTTTGAGCTTTGAGCACAATGCAACACAACAAGCCTGAGTGTGTTCATTTTACTGTTACGGTCCAATATCTATATTCTAAAACTCACATGAAATGTGTGTTCCTTATCCTTGGTGGCTAAATCATATAAATAACTGAAACATGAGTAAAAGGCTTAGGGTTTTGGCATTAAGCTACAAGCAGATTTATGTATAAGATACACATACAAATACACACAAATCCCCTGGCCTACACAAGCTTAGCCAGTCATCCAGGTAAAGCGAGAGGTGGGGTGACTGAACAAAGCCAGTAAAAATGCAAAGACACCAGCACCATTGAGCAGTTGAGCTGGGAACAGTGATGCAAATCGGAACAAATGCAGCAATCAAGAAAGATACGGACGTACTGACTCAGCTAGCGGAGAGAAGGGGGCAAATTTGTTAGGCAAAGCACCCCCCCCCACATACCTCTCCATCCCCTTTGTTCATTTTCAGCTTTGGAGGAGAGTAAGAACAGTGGTTGGATTTAAAAACTGAAATGCCAGCAGCTGCAGTTGCACTGACATCCAGATTACTTCACTGCATCCTTTACAGCCAGTGCTACTTACATTTTACCATTTTTCTGAATTATTGTGACAGTTCGGAACTGTCAATAGAAATGAGCTCTATCTCTGCCCCCGTTCATCATGCTTTGTATGAAGCTGATGTCAGTTACCTTTGTGAAATGGATTCTAGACTATTGATGTTGACTCTCACTCAAACGCATTTGGCATTTTAATTGCCTAAGCATCATTCCATTTACATTCAGTCTTTAGCACTTATTCAATTATGAAATTGAAACTAACCTGCTATGCCTTGTAATATCTCATTATAAACTACATTATAAAGAACATTCATCAAACTTATTTTTATTGTAGAGTGACCATAGATTTCGAAGCAACAAACCTCTGAGACGGTTTTCAAGTGACATTTTGGTTTTATTAACAGCGAAAAAAAAAAGGTCTAAATCAGTGCCACACAAGGCAAAGTGTTGCAAAACGATCACAACAATGATACCAACAATAATGTCTTTATTAATAGTAACTGGAACAACCAAATCTATCAGCCTTTGCATGTGTGAAGATAGCTTTTAAAGGACTTCCTGGTCAGCTTTTCAACAACGCAAGGCTACTGGAGGACTGCATCAGAACGTGCGATGGGGAAAAGTGGATGACTTAAGGATTAAGGGTGTCGCGTGAGAGACCATGAGCGAAAGGGCTGGAGACCCTCAGGGGGGTTCCGTGGTGGTGGTAGTGGTGGGTGGGGGGGGCGGGACGGGCCAGAGTACAGTTGGGCCTGAGAGAAGGGTGCTCTAGCTAGGCATGTGGCTGCAATGCTCTGATAAGAGGTTATCAGAATTAAGGGAGCGGGCCAGCTGCTGCTGTCACTGGGTGTACTCACAGGGGCAGAGCGCCGCCAGCAACACGCACAAAGGAACTCTGGGTAAAGCATGTGCTCAGACACCAAGAGGTGAACACCGAAAGGGGAAAGCAGACACGCACAGGCTACGCAGGAGCGTCAGACGTGCGAGAGCTAGAGTGATGCGCAACAATGCAAGAGAAGAGAGAGGAAGCTCACCACTGGGCAGAAAGCTGGGTTAGTCAAGCCAAAGCATCTCCTGAAAAATGGGACGTTCTGTTTGACAGAGTAGGTCATAAAAAGTGTCCAAAACTTTGGAGATACTTATATGTGTTTTTTTTCCCCAGACAGCATAGGAGAGGACAGAGTCTTGAGTCAAAACACAGATAGACATGTCTGATAACCATTAACCACAAGAGCCAGTGTATAGCCACCACTGATGGTGTGGAAATCCTGCTTGTGAATAATTATAAACACAGACAAAATGCATCCTCTACTCCGTGTGATTGGAATAGCTGCCTACTGGAAGCTGGGGGGGAGCAAAAATGTGGACTGTCTGTGGGTCCCTGAGGACCGGAATAGCCTAGATGGATGGGGATTCTCTCAGAGCCCTGTGCCATTTCTGTGTGGCAGGAAGTCCTTGTATGTGTCAGAATTAAGCTCCACTATGTGCTTTCTTTGCCAAAATTCCCAGGATTATTATAGCCTATAATGGTGTTATCACAGAGTAACCAAAGCAATTCCACAGAATAATCATTCCCCTCTGGTTCATTGGCACATGGCCGTAGTTCAGTTCCCCTAAGAAATTCATTTGAATTTTATGATTTGAATCATTGCCAGTTTTATTGCTGCTGGAATGGTGGAGACATGGCAGGAAAGACACACAGGCCTTAGAAAATGTATGAAAGTGCTTGCAGCAGACTGGTACAATGGCGAATACGGTGCCAGTGGAGCATCTTGGCTTCAAGTTCCCCAGAACGAGGCTTCTGTGAATGTGTCTTATCTCTGCTGCACACAACCTACTGAGCCTTTTGACATGACTGAACACACCCGGGTGCAAAACCAAAAAAAGCCACACACAAGGAAAAAAAAAAGCAATAGACAAACACCAACTTAGAACCTAAAGTTTTAATACTGCGTGATAAAGAATAATTTGACATACATTCCAACAATTATCTTTCAGGATATGCATACAAAAGTCATGAAAAATTTCACAACATTAATCTGTCGCCATTAAGTCGGGATCCTGATATGTTGATTTGGACCCTAACTCACAGGAACTCAGGTTCCGAATCCCAGGTCTTGTAAGAGCGCTACCTCTGCGCTCCCTGCAGTCATCACCAGTTTTATCTCTATGCAAGTTCAAAATTAAGGATCTATGATGGACCACAAAACTGTAACCCCCCCACCCCCAACAGTTAAGTGCTGCAAATAAAAACCCTTTGAACTTCAGTAAACAGGGGTCGCAATCATTCATTAGCAAAACAGCACAGAGTGGGGGGGGGGGGG
>JAODKF010000116.1:12186672-12198831 GCA_026779585.1 Mormyrus proboscirostris | reverse complement strand
GGTCTACATCACTCTAGTGAATCAAAGGGGCGGGATCTGCTTATCTTTCACTGCCTTCCCTTCTGCAGTCGTTTTGGTGTTTGTTGCCACGCCCTTAACAGACACACACAGACAGACACAGCCCTAAGTCATCCCACTGACCAAAAAAAGGAAAATGGGTTTGGTCTGACAGGTCTGAAAACATCACGACACACTCAAACCTCACAGGCTAGACTGCTATCTCTATGTGTGGTAACACTGTGAAGACAAGAAACTGCCCTTTCATCAAGGTAGAAAAGGTCCCAGAAGTCTCTGGGTTTATGAGGATGGAAAACAACGCCCTTCCGAATCAACTCTCCTCTGACTACTGTGGCAGAGCACTCGGATATTGCTCTAGCCAGATATCGATGGAACCTTTTCCTGGACATCCCCATTCCTGAATGCTCTACCAGTCTTTTCAGTGGATGATTCATAGATAGCCTTGACATGGTTAGAGTAATTACAGTGGAGTGATCACTAAAGCCATTTAAGAGTAAAGAAAAAAAAAAAAAGAGACACTGACCACTTTCACTGATCCACTGCAGAGTGTCGGCACATTCAAAACAAGAGACAGTACCAAGCTTCTACAGTCATGTCTGTGGGGAACCTGAAACAAGAGCGTTCAGGAAATGTCTCTGAAACACCACACTCAAACTTCTGTGGTGATCACATCCATATTAATCGCCATCCAAACTTGAATGGTTCTGTTTTATTAGTGATTTCACTGGTGACACACTGATGAGTCTGACATTCTACAGCCATGGTGGATCACTAATAAATAAGAACATAAGTCACCAGAGTTTGAAACCTGAAATAAAAAGCATACATCCAATAAATATCTTGTTTAAAATAAAATTGCTGTCAGTAAAATGGGAAGGGAAATCTTCGATCTATATATTAAAATGTAAATGACAACAACAACAATAATAATAAATGCAGAAATAAATACTGGTGGGTAGGTGGGGGGGTCAGAAGCCCCCCCATGCATGTCCTTGGAGGAGTCCAGGATCTATCAAACTCTCATGAAGAGGCCGGTCCACAGAAAAGTTATGGGGGGGCTGCAGGTGCTGGCGGCAGCGATTCCCCCCATGCTGAGGAATAGGAAGCTCAGAGTGGTGGGCAGGCAATGGTTCTGTGAAGAAGTAAGGGTGGAGGAGAGCCTGGAGAATGACAAGAAAACAGGGCTGTTTTGGTCAGTTTCAGGAACTTACAATAATAAGTTACTAATGGCAACTGGATAAGCCTATCCTGGAAGTTACGGGTACAAGGCAGGGAATAACCCAGAATGGGGTGCCAACCCATCGCAGGGCACACTCACACCTCCAACTCCAATTCACCTCCAATTCAGCATGTATTTGGACTGTTGGGACAACTCTGAGAAACTGGAGGAAATCCCATGACAACATGAGGAGAACATGTGACCTCCACATATGTCGAGCCGGGTGACGAACTCAGAAGAACCCACGATAACAATAAATCATTCCTACATCATCAACCAGATAACACGCTATTCTCCACACAGCTTTCCAAATATACCCTTTAGAACCCAAGCTGATGGCTGACCTGGCTCGCTCTGATGCGCTGTTTGGAGGGATAGACCAAAAACTTCTTAAGCAGGTCCACAGCCTGAGCAGAAGTGTCAGGCACAATCTCCTCCAGTGGAATGGGAGGGTTTTCTTTGAAGGTGATCTTGTTGTAATCTGGCAGCTCTGTAATCTCCTGAGCCAGGAAAGCAAGAATCTTACTTAGACTTAAAATATTTCTAGGCCCTACAACTCTACAATAAATTGAACTGGGGCAGATCTGGCTAGAACAGGCTCCCCTGCCCCATTCTCTCCAGTGCTGCAGCAGACAATGTCGTGGTGCATCATGGCACCTGAAGCTCACCGGCCAGACGTGCCGGTTGGGCGTTCCGAGAACCCTCAGTACACAGCAGAGCTGCTCGATGTCATTCTCACCAGGAAACAAAGGAGAGTTATTCTGCAGCTCGCCAAAAATGCAGCCCACTGCCCTGGTGTACACAAAACAGGACTGGGATTAGTAATGAAAGGTACATATAGCTGTAAGCAAACTTTTGGCTGGCACTGGACAAACTATACATTTCTTTTAATGTCAAAGAAAGAGGAAGTTAATACAAGCTCTGCACCATCCAAGGTGAAGCGTGACTTACATCTGCAGGTTTTAATGCACAGCTGCTATTTCCACCCAACAATGTTCTAACCCCTTATCCTGGTCAGGGTTCCGGGGGCCTGGAGTCAATCCCAGGCAGCCAGGCCACAAGGTTGCCAGGCCACCACAGACCACACATACGCACACAATCATCCACCAGGGGCAACCTTGACGTGTCAGACTAACTGCATGCCTCAGGACCGCGGGAGGAAACATGAACACCAGGTGTAATCCAACATGACACCAGCAGAACATGCAAACTCTCAATCCCCCAGCCGGGGAGGTGAGGCAACAGTGTTACGCAATATGCCACTGAATTTGAAGATTGGAAAAAAAAAAATTAAATAACAGATATGAAACATGTACAATAGGGTGGACACCCTATTAATCAGTATTAGTCACTTTGTATCACTGCCTTTTACAGAGATTACAGCTTCAAAATCATTCTAATGTCCAAGAAAAGTCTTTATTTTTACTTTAGGATTTTTTTTGCACTCTTCCTTAAATAACTTTTCTAGCCAAGAAAGATTCTTGGATCATCCTGTCTGTGCTGCAGATTTACTTCAGTGATGTTCTTGTTGGTTCTCAGATAATCGTCTTACTAAAATGTTTCAGTGACATTTGTTTCGAAGACTTCTGGGTATTAAGTTGAATGCATTCTTCCCTCCATTCACACCATACTAAATGCTATACAACAGTTATGCATAACATGCTATAACAATAGTTATGATAAACAAGCTTAATGTTTGCTTAGTTAGGCCACAGTACTTCATTTTAAAAGGTTCCCAGTGTTCTTTCCACTTAAAACTAACTTTTAGGAATACCTGTTTCATGCACATGAGTTTTCTGTAGGCAACACTTTAAAGTATACCTGTTAGCTAGAGTCACGTTATGCAAGTCTATCGCATATTTGACCATTTTATGCGAATTTCTGTGAAATTCTGTTTTAGGTGTTTCAAATTTAGCTTTAATTTCAACAGCTCCCCTTAAATTCCATTTTTAACAATGTTTCTGACAATGCATATTCCATGCTGGAAGCAATTAAATCTTTTTAACTTCCCCTGTTTTGCAACAGTCAGTTATCTTTATTCTCAAGGCTTCAGCCAGCTGGGGGCCATGGTCGCTGAGAGAAGGTGAAATATCCTAAGAGGTTAGAGGGGTCAGAGTATTTATTCAACCAAGGAAGTGTCATTTTTGGGCTTTAGTTTTGAGACTTGGGTGGCCGTGAACTTTTCCACGTTCTATCAACTTTTTCCCCCACAATCACTTAAAGTCAGCAAATTAAAATAGCAAAAGTACTTTGAATTTTGGACCCTGCAGAGGTTATATTAACCAACGAAATGACTGAATCAAGTCAAACTTTTACATACAACTGTAGACAAATGGTTGGGGTTCTGAATATATACTTTGTTCAAATAAATTCAAATTCGTGATCCTCGCTGGTATTCGCCAGTGACTCACAGGGTCAGGGTAAGTGCGCCGTCACCCCCTACTGCAGCACAGACGGCAAATAATGTTCCTACTTTCACTTACAAGTTATGAGGCCACCCTTATGAAATTATCTGACCTAAACAATAAAAAGTATATAAAGTCCATAAAACTATGTGGGGAAAAAAGCAGAGCTGTCCCAAGTCACAACCATCCCCTAACATTTGTTTACCATATGGTACCTAATATCAACAGATACGGCTCCATTTCATAAAGCCTCCTTTCATTCCGTGTCAATTCCACTCTCTGTTCCTCATCTTATTGCTAACTAGAGGACAAGAAACATCACAATAGACAGTGACTTATTCTACAGGCAGGACTGCAGGAACGTACCAGAGATCCACACCCTCGTCATACTTCCGGGCACCGTAGAGGAGCTCTGGTGCTCGGTACCATCTGAGAAACAGGGGAAGGATGGGAAACAGCTGTTTCTTTATTAGGGGTATTTATATGCGACCGTAAAAAAACACACATACACTTCAAGACAATTGGCAACTTTAGGAGTTTTGTCATACAATTTGCATATTCTGTTGTTTGGCAAGGTTGTGCAAATGATGTTGTTTTAAAAGAGATTGTAATTCATTATCCATGAAGAACATAGCACCGCACAGGAAGACAAAAGGCCAATTAGCAGGCTAAGCTCTCCTAAACCCATGGTGCTTGTGTACCTGGTTGCCACCTGGTGACTGTAGAGCCGCTCGCCGTCATTGGAGAAGAGTCTGGCTAGGCCAAAGTCTGCAATCTTCAGGTGGCCAGTGGAACTGATGAGAAGGTTAGCTGGTTTCAGATCCTGCAGGGAGAAGGCCTCTTAGGCTGTACTTATACTAGGCGATGTGTACCATGCCTGAGCACATTTGACCCCCAAAGTCCAGCTTATTTGACTAGTGTGATCGCTCTGTACTGTACCACGGCATGGAAGACTTACTTCACAACCCAAAAGACTTATGAGTCCTATCAAGGAGCTCTTAGATTTTGTTTATGGACCTGACCTCCATCCATCCATTTCTGAAACCACTTGTCCTATTCAGGGTTGTGGAGGGTCTGAAGTCAATCACAGAGGTGATGGGCGCAAGGAAGGGAACAACTCAGGATGGGGCGCCAACCCATCACAGGGCACAATCACACCAGTCACTCACACAGGCAATTTGGTAACTCCAATTAGCTTCAGCATGTTTTTGAACTGTGGGTGGAAACTAAAGTACCTTGAGGAAACTCCAATATACCATGGGGAGAACATGCAAATTCCATACACATGTAGCCATGTGTGAGGCAACAGTGCCAACCACTGCACCACCATGCCGCCCTGTGCCTGACTTAATATTGTTAAACAAACAAATAAAACACAGGCATAATTAATGCATTAGGTAAATAAATTTAAAACGTATAAAAATAGCACATTTCAGAGTTAGACTCACCCGGTGCATGATAGAGTTCTCATGGCAAAAGGCCACTCCCTTCAGAAGCATCAGCATATAACCTTTGACCTGGGACTCAGTGAGGGGCTGCTGGGAGTTACGTATGACCTCAGAAAGGTCCGACAGCATGTACTCAAATACTAAGACAAAGCCTGTGCCGTGAGGGAACACATTTTTCAACTTGACCACCTGAGAGGGAAGAAGGAAAACCGGGTTGACCAAAAACACCCTTTACATGAAATAACTTGCTTTACGTAATAGATATTTCTTTGAAATGGAATAAAGATTCACATATTGGTTGTCTTCAATCTCTTGCAAAGCCTTGATCTCACGGAGAGCCTGGTTAGGGATTCCATCTTCAAGCTTTCGAAGGGCCACTTTCTTCAAGGCTACAGTCTCTCCTGTCTACAGAAATATTTAAAAAGTTATTTTTTTCCCTTGAGTTTACTTTGCCTCAAGGTAGGAGAAACATATTTAACTCTCTGAAATACAGCCATTCTTTTAATATCTTTTCATTCAATTCACTAAGAACCTTTATTTTTCTTATGAAGAATATGTGAACCATATGAATGGTACGTTTGATTTAGTACTGTATTGGATTATCGAGTAGCTAGGCAAATTAATATTACTGCAAAAGTGCGCCTTGATTATTACGTTTTGAAAGCACACAGTTAAATCCGAAACATTTTAGCAGCACGACAGTTTCACTGTACTCAGTATTTGTTCCAGTACAAATCACAATATACATTTTGAATCCTTCCTATATTGCCAGTCAACTTTTTTTTTTGCTTCATTACGCAAACGTTTTGGGAAGACTCGCGAAGATGCAACACGGCGTTACTTCACAAGTGCTATGAGACGGGAAAACATCTCCCTGGTTCGTTGAGTCGTCATTTTAGCGATCAAAAACAAAACAGGGTCGCAGCAAAAGCCGCACTAGTACGGTTACATTAGCTAAGAGACAGGAGGTTTAAGAAAGATCGCTCAAGCGCCGTGTTGCTGGTGACCTTAACTTTCGCAGGTACTTTGTCAATGTATTAGTTACCTCGATGTGCTTTGCTTTAAAAACAATTCCATGGGCTCCTTCTCCAATCCTACCCAAAATACTGTACTGGTCCATCATTAAATAGATAGCTAAGCGGCTAATATCCACCTTTATACCTTAAGCATAATTAACTACGCCAAGCATAGCTTTGCTGTTCGTAATGTTAGCGTTTGTTACCTACGGAGGCCTAGATGCAGTTTCCATAGTTACATCTACTCGTTACGAACCAACCCTTCCTATACTTCGGCTTAAGTGAACCTTTCGGTTTGGTTTCTTCCTCTACGCTTATGGGTTACAAGCGCTTACATCTATTTGCTCAGTGCTACCACCTACCGTGCAATTATAGCTAACTGGATACTCCGTAATAGTTATATTTAAACTCAGCATTCTCCATAAATCAAACCCGCATTGTTCGGTTAAGTAGTGCACCTATCATATATGTAATCAATAAGTAGTACATATTAAGGTTGCATAGCATAGGAATGCTGCGATTCTTTATGAAACCAGGCACAGTAGCAAATCTGGCTTACCCAGACCCCTCACCTAATTTAGATCTAGCGTTTTTAAATAATAAAAAACGTCTCTCTTTGGGCGACTGGGTGCTAACATCTTTATCTGTTCATATACAATACCCGTAAATCTGCATTTAAAAATAATCAAATCAAGATATTGAGATGCAGGAAGGGGAGTGCTATCAAACTGTATTAGAGTTTAGTTTCCATTTGAAGGATTTTTATGACATTCCTTGTCAGTTTTAACTGGATCAGTTACCTATGTAGCAGTACTGGACAGGTGTTGTACGGTCTTTCCTAACTATTCAATGTGGCGCAATAATTTTTTTAACAAGCAAAGATGTGATTTTCCCTGTTATTCAGAAGTCACTTCTATCACCCAGTCTATCCTTGGCCACGCCCCTCGGGATTTCACGTGGCAGCTGCCAGTGAGTACTCACTGCATGGCCGTCAGTCGTTGACCCAATTAGGAGGATCACTTCATCACAGCGGTGACAAAATGAAGAGGCTCCATCAGCTGGTGTCTGTCTTTAGATCTTCTGTGGGAACTGCCCCAGATCCATAATCCATACCTCTTACAAGTCATTCATATAAAAATGTTTTAACATGCAATTCAAACTTCTGCACCACGTCTCACAACACAGGGTTAATGGATACGTCAGTATGTGTGATACAGAATACATCTATCGAGCTAATGCAATGATACTGGAGGCTGCAGGAACATAAATTAGGAAGAACACTTATACAACAACACTAGAGTAATATTGCTTGAAATACACTATAAACCAAAAACATAGTTCCCAAACCAAAGGCCAAGAAAGAAGAGTTTTCAAGGGGCACCCAATGACCCCAACCCGCCTCCATACTGGTTTTAAGTTAAGTTGGCAGTGACATTTCTCTTCCTAGCTCTTCTACCACATATGCAGTAGCACATCTCTAGCAGCAGGAGCAGAAAGAAAGCACAGGAAACACATTCAGTGTTGGCTGTTTTTATTAATCCATTGTATTTATACAAATTCCGTATACCAGACACATTTTAAACAAACTACCTTCACACGAGAACCAAACTTTTTTTTTTGACATTTGATAACATCTCTGCCAACTTAACTTATGTACACTACAGGGCAGGGATTACATAGCTGACGACTGACAAGCTGCGAAAACACTGACCATTCAAAGTCGGGGGGAAAAGGACACTTCTGTAGCACAGCACAGGAACAAAATGGACCTACGTTTATGGTTTTATTCATCCTTCAGTTAAATCAGAAATGTTCTGGTGCCAGTACCATAACTTTATGCTCGAACCCAAGTCCCTACTTTCAGCTGGAATGACACAAAAAATGAGATGAGAGACAAGGGCACGAACATGTAGATTCTAACTGTGGAATTAACTTTCATTGGCCAATGGTGAGAGGTTCTAAGGATGAAGATAAATTACTGTCAATAAGCATTAACAGATAACACCTTTCCTCTGCTCCTGGATTTGAAAACTGCAAATTAGCCATCAAGAAATTATATATATTAATGACTTTAGCAGAAATTCATAAATCAGTGAAAGCAAATACTGATATTTTATAAAAAAAAATTAATTCATAACAAAACTGCCCTCTCAACACATTGACCTACACTGGAAACAAAATTCAGAAACTGAGTGAGAATACATTTCTGCTTTTTATGTCAAGACAAAAGCGATCGAGATGACCAACATGTAAAAACGTCTTACAGATAACCGTATATAAAAAAGCCAAAAATGTTCTTGCTATATGAAGCAACTAATTTACAAGCGAGTCCAGAGTCTGGCCAAGTCAATCATCATCTTTTAACCCCTCTTTCATGCTGCCAAAAAATCTTTCTGGAAACATTTTGATAAACTTTACTCCTATTTACCTGTAAGAGAAACTCCTACATGCATTCTGCATTTCCAGAGGTCATTGGTTTAATGAATTTTGGGAAAAGACAAAAACTGTAAGAAAATTTTAAAGATCAAAAACAAATTCCTCTACTGAAGCCATTATCAAGTGGGAAACCGCATGAAAGGAAGGAAGAATATGTATGAATTTTCCTGCGAGAGTCCTTTCATGTCATTTGTTTACACACAAATAGGATACTTTTACAATGTTCTGATAGTAAACAAGAACTCTCGTCTCTCCCTCTGGGTTTTCAGATCCGTGTCTTTTGCCCTCTTTGAAATGAATTAAACATATGCCCCATTACATTGTATACAACAAGACTAACAATGGATCAAACCAGGATTTTAAAAAAAGTATATTATATATATATATATATATATAATTTTGAGACTCCTTCAGTTCAGCCTTGTCAGCTCCTACACACACATGGAGTATATAGACCATTGGGGAACAAAACAGTAAAAGAAAGAATGGGATTTAAAACTGCTCTCTGAAACACACACAGAAAAAGTACTTAAAAAAAATACAAAAATAAACACGCAGAACATCTGCATCACTGCTTGCTAATTTTGATTTTTTCCACTCTTTTTTCTTTTTAATTTTTTTTTTTTTTTTTACTTTTTTTTTGTTTTTTTACAAGATTTGCTTCACACCGTAGGTCTAAGCATAGACCAAGTCCATCTCCTCAAAAACACCACAGTTCATTTCTCTTCCATGTCTTAAGATTGCCCCCAGTCTGCGCTTTGCATTCTGTAAGGTACAAGCACACAGTGATGCAAAGAGAACGAGTGGATGAGAGTCCGGGTTCACGTCAATCCGCATCTCCTTTGAGAGCAAGTGCTGTCTGTGTTCTGTTTTATCTATATACCACTTGAAGACTACGGCCCACACATCCTCCTTAAATCTTTAGTCAATCTTTAGTTATCTCCCAGTTAAAATTGGCTTTTGAAAAAGGCTAACAGACTACAGACAGTTGTTATTGTTTCAATTCATTGTTCTTTAAAACAAAGATGCAGGAAGGAGAGGCAACAAAATGGGTAAAAAGCAACTAAATACCTGCCTGAATGCTGCGCTTTCGGTTTAGCAGGGTGCCGGCGGGGGGAAAAAAAAGCAGAAAAGTAAATGTGCTTTTCTTTTGTTTCACTCAAGTAGGAGCATCAATAATGGAATAAAAAATATATACACAGATTGAGATAAGGCGTTCATGGCACCACCGAGCTGTGACTGGGTCGTTTTTTCCAAAGATTTTATTGTTTTTGTTTTTTTTTTGCTGTAGTCTGACCCCAGTGATGTGGTCCTGTCTCATTTCAGTAAAGGGTGTGGTGCAGGGGGCCGGGTGGAGGATGATCAAGAGGTGACTTCAATCTTATTACTGGTCAGGAAGAGGAGGATGGGGATAGGAGCTCACTGGTCTGACCTGGCCTTCTTTGGACCAGCACCTTTCCTGTGGTGAAAGATGGAATCACATGAGAGAGACGTAATGCCAGTGAGCTGCTGAGCTCTACAGTGAGCTGCTGAGCTCTACAGTGAGCTGCTGAGCTCTACCTGACTGAATTTGTGATTAATCACCGTAGGAGCAGCCGAAGGGGGCGCACATGCTAACTTCCCAAATTATATTACTAAACAGATGAGCGATTTTCCAAGGGACTCACATGTCAGATGAGACCGGCCTTTTCGTGGCAGGTTTAGCAGAAGCGGCATCTTTACTGGACTCTGAAGAAATTAGAACAAGTAAAGAAATTGGGATATTTGTAGGGTGACCAGATAATCCATGATAGGGAGGACACCGGGCTAGGACGAGAACTGTGCACTACCATTTCAATTAAGACGACCTGGACTTCACTTAAACACAATTCTTGCTGTGTGATGATTGGTCAGTTTCCTATAACCATGCAAGCGTCACTACTGTTAATGTGAAACACCTGGGTGAGCCTCTGACTGAAGGAAACTGCAGTTCTTGTGCTTTGGTTCATTCAGCCAAGCACCGGAGCCTTTCAGTTTTAAAGTAGTTTGTAAAGTTGACAGGGCTCTGCCTACCTTGCAGCCACCGGACCTGCGTGGCTGGGCCGTAGCCCTTCTCGTTGCGCGCGGCGATGCGGAAGATGATTGCCGGCTTGGTGGTGTAGTCGATGTGGGCGTTGGAGAGGCTGGACGTCTGTACGAGACACGCGGGGCTGGGACCACAGTAAACGCGCATGAACGCCAGCTGCGCTGGGGCTGAGGCCTTGGGCTCTCCAGCCTGCGTGCTCTGGATGGCCAAGTACACCGAGTACTCAATGATCTTTCCTGACGTCACCGAGGGGGGCTCCCAGGTCAGGTGAGCACCATCTGGGCTCTGGGTGATGGAACAGATGGCGTTTGGTTAAACCTGATGGCCCGTCGGGGGGAACACAGCAGAACACGTTTGCGTGCTCCGCGGCCTTACCTTGCTTATCTTGATGGCACACGGTGCTCCTGGGAAGCCGGGCAGGCAGGTCTTAAAGGCGGAGATCTCAGAAAAGGCCCCGCGGCCACAGGCGTTGATGCCCGAGACGCGGAACTTGTACGCGGTGCCGGGCTGAAGGTCCACCTTCTTCATTTGGCTGTAATCTGGCACAGCTCCCGAATCATCCTGACACACAGAAGCCTTCGTGTGACCACCACCACGCTGAACATCCACCATCCCATTTCCACACCACCATTACAACTGACTTACATCGGTAGCAGGTGCATCATCTGCTGGCACAAAGTAGTGGGTGACCAACATGTTCGTGACCTTGACAATCCCAACATCGAACCACTGGTTCTCCTTCTTCACTGGGGCCTTCACAACGGCAGGCGAGGGACCCTGCTTCTAAAGGGTGTCGAAACACAATGCCCAGTTAGCCACATGTGCTAAACTGCTACGATGCTGGCTGCATAATGGCGAGGGGGCATTTCGAAGTTTGTAGTAGAGCATATGCAGGTACAAGGGCTTTTCCACACACTGACCTCTGCTGCAGACTCGATGCCATTGGCCACCTCAGCCAGGGCAGTCGCTGCCTGGATCTTGGCCGGACTGGCCGCAACCAAGGGTTGCGAAGGTGCAAAGGTGCTTGAGGGGGCCAGACCTGCAGGGGCGATTACTTGTCAGCACCTGACACAAAACGTGGATGTTTTTCTAAACACTGGCCACCGCATCGAACGTTCAATTCACCGGTGTGATGGACAGCTGACACCGTCTCGCATGGACACTCACTCTCAGCTGAAGTGCAGGGCAGCAGCCGGGCCACGGCACTGGAGACTGCGGCCGCCATGTCGCTGTGCCCGTTGCTCTCGGAGGCCGGGTCGTTGAGGCTGTCCGCGGGGGCCAGGCCCTCCGTGGGCAGAGCAGCAGCTTGGGCACTCAGCTGCTGCTGAGCGCTGACGGCGATGACCTGGACCTGAGCCTGGGCCTGTGCTTGGGCCTGAGCCTGAGCCTGGGCCTGGGCCTGAGCCTGGGCCTGTGCTTGAGCCTGAGCCTGGGCCTGGGCCTGTGCTTGAGCCTGGGCCTGTGCTTGGGCCTGGGCCTGGGCCTGGGCCTGTGCTTGAGCCTCCTGCAGCTGCTGCTGCTGCTGGACCAGGGCAGCCAGTTCCTGCTGCGT
>JAODKF010000116.1:12159661-12183671 GCA_026779585.1 Mormyrus proboscirostris | reverse complement strand
TTGGAGCACACCCTCTGCACCGTGCCAGGCTGGTTGGCACCCATGCTGGCAGAAGCAGTGGTGGCCGTGTTGGTGGTGCCCGTCTCGTGGGTCTCACAAGGGGGATTGGAGCACACCCTCTGCACCATGCCAGTCTGGTTGGCACCCATGCTGGCAGAAGCAGTCGTGGCCGTGTTGGTGGTTCCCGTCTCGTGGGTCTCACAGGGGGGGTTGGAACAGACCAGGGTAACGGTACCGGGCATATCCCCCCCAGCCTCAGCAGCACTGGGCTGCTCAGAGGTGGGTGAAGCCAGGATGGACACAGGCAGCTCCTGCACAGGTTGAGCCTCCACTCCACTCGGAGTAGTTATCAAGGTTACCTGGGTCGGCTGATTCACTGACTGCAAGGAAAACAGGACCAAAAACAGGCTCGAGTTCTATAGATTTCACCACCTTAGACATTTAGTGTACTGAGAACACATCCGACTCATACAAACTCATAACAGAACACAAACACAGTAACATCCAGTGACAAATGCTGTTAAAGGCAAGAAAATGACAGAGAAACTTCATGACAAATGTAACAGGCATGTGATTTAAACTCTATAAAGATAAATGTCAGAATCCTTAAATAAAAAAAACCTTAAGAATTACTCAACACTTTCAATGCACATTGAAGCAAAATACCAGCCAACACAAATGGAAACTACCATCAGTTTGGATCTACAAAGGGATGCGAGTCAACTACATATTGAACCACCACTATATAATGCATTGCTTAAAATTATAATCTGCTGCTCAGATCGCGTCTCTGACAGTTTCAAAAGAGAATAAAAATAAGCAACCATGAGGAGTCGTACCTGCATGGTGATGGTTGGGGTGGGCATTGGGGTCGCTGAGGTCAAGCTGGTCTGGGCGGCGGACACAGTGATGGCAGCCGGATTAATGACCTGGCTGGACAGCGTGGCAATAGTGCCTAGGGTGGTGATGGGCGTGGCAAGAGATGAATTGGCACTAGCGACACTGCCGCCTGCTAGGGAAGTGGAAACCGTGCCCGTCACTGTCCCGAGAGTCGTCACACCTAAAGAGCCGAGTGGGAAGAACCACGTTTTTATTTAAACACCCAGACTCCACTAGCAAATATAAAAACAAGCTTCAGAGCCGCATAAGCTCTCCAAAGACATAAACCATATCGAAATCACTTTAAAACTATTTTTTCCCCATTGTGATGCGATTTATTTGGTTGAGCAAAAACAGAATATTTACCAGTCGTTCCCTTCACGACAAGTGTGGTTACGGTTGGCTTGACAGCAGATACAGTCACAGGGGTTACAAGGCGGACGCCGCCCATCGGCACAGTTCGAAGAATAGTGCCCGGCTGCCCTGGAGGACCCTTCAAAACCACCTGAAAGTAGAGGGGGACGCATTAAAAGTCAAATTAGGGATGTTTACGAAGGCTGATCATGAATCACTCCAATGTACAAGTTAAGCAGCATATGGGGAGATAATGAGATACATCTTCTAGATAAGTGACTGAATTGTCAATGGAGAAAATGCAACATTTGTTCCAGCCAGCAGGAAATTACACATGTTCACCGGGGGGGGCACTAATCAAGACCTACAGCACGGAGATACAATTCAATTTCAGTGATGCCGTTTCTGAAGGGAGCTTTGGTAAAACCCAGAAAGCAGTCACATGGGATTTTATCAAATTTTGGATTTTAAAAAAATGGCAAGCGACTGGCTAACTGGGGACTCTAACTGCAGTATGTATGTGCCCTGTGATAAACTAGCATCCCATCCAGGGCTCCGGGCCCACATGACTCCATATTAGATGTTAGAATATGGATATACTTTAAGTACCTGTGTCACCCCCTGCTGGCCAGGCCCAGTTCCCAGCTTCGGCATGGCAGTGATGATCTTGCCAGGAGTCCCAGTGCCAGCAGTCATCATCTTGGTGGTGATAATCGTGATGGGTGACTTGATCCCAGCGCTGCTAGTCACTCCTGCTGAAGGAGAGAAGCAGCGTTTAGCTGTAAGGCAGAAACCCCTGAAAATACGCACTATGGAAAGGGCGAAGCGTTGAGCAGCGGTGCTCACCTGTCGCGCCTGGTTGGGTCATGATGGCCGACATAGGAATGGTCTTGATGATGGTGGTGGTGCCTGGTTTGGTGGTGGTGGTGGGGGACACACTGCTGATCCCCAGGATGGTGGGCTTGCTCCCAGTTCCACCGGCCTGCGTGGTGGTGATGATGGTGGTGGGCTTGCCGTCCGCCGAGGTCACCAGCTTGAGGATGGTTCCGGCTGGCAGAGGGCCCTTTGTCTGGACGGAGGGAAGAACAGGGACAGAGTTCAAGGACGAGGTCAAGATATAGTGCTTCACCCAGGCTGATTAGTCCCAATGACAGGAACATAAACAGCACAGTGTGACCCCCAGCAATGTGTGAAATCCCTGTAATGAATGGGGGAGGAGCCAAACGGAGACTGGTTTGTGTTTAAACCCTCTCCATCTGCCAGCGAGCTTTGTAAACAATTTTAGTTTTAACAGCAGGTCAATGAGAAACACGCTCACCTGTATGATCTGGGTGACGGGGCTAGTAGAAGCCTGACCGGTCACAGCTGAGGTCTGCACCGGCTTCGTCTGCACCATGGACATGACTTTCCCAATGTTAGAGATCTGCATGAAGAAAACGAGGCAGGAAGGGTCATCAGCAGCAACATCCAACCCAACGCGACGTCAATGTTCAGTCCCGCGCTCTACGTACCAGAGTCCCGCCTCCTCCCATGGTGAGAGGGCTCTTCACCAGAGTGATGGTCTTGGTGACGCCACCCACCACAGTGGTGACGACCTGGGCTTGCTGGGCGACGGTGACAGTTCCAGACTTGTGAACGGTGATTATTGGGCGCGTGGGCGTGTTGGGCGTGGAGACGGCGGAGGTGCCAACCTGAGCTGCGGCGGTCTTCAGCATCCGGGTGGCAGGGTTGCTCACCTGGGGGCACGCATGGCATATGCCTGATCACAGCCATTTATACATTGGGGGGGAAAAATCCAGTTGCTATTTTTAAGACCAAAACACATGTTCTGCAAATATGGAGAACTATTTGGTGGGGTTTATTTAAGACACTCGGCAATATTTTCAGCGCAATACATCTATTTCTGATATTCTGCTGTTACTTGATACCACAGCCAGAGATACTTGAGCCAGTTTTGTGGCACAACCAAAAGAAAGCCACACTCACCCCCCCCCCCCCACACACACACACACACACACACACTATGCCTTAACATTCAGTCGTCTAACAAAACTGCTCTGCTGTAGGTGTCCCTGTGCATCACACAGCAGACCGCCACACACAGAAGAAGAAAAAACATAATATGCAGTAATCTGCTCAAGTCAACAGGAAGCAGCGCTTTCTCATTGTGATGGTGAGTGGATATGGCTTACAGTACGTTTTTTATTTTTGCTGACATCAACAGTCCCACACAGCCTCCGTAGTTTCCGGTACCAAGTAATAAGGCCAGTGGCCCCAGAGCACGCCAAAACACCCGTGTGGGTAACGCAGGACTAACACGCTTACCATGACAGGTGAAGCCACTTTGACCGTGGCTGGCAGTGTGGCAGAACCCGGGGTCACAGCCACCGTTTTGACAATGGTGGCGCCGGCTGGCACATTAAGCACGGTGGGCGCTGAGGAGGGCGGGATCTTCTGGGTGGCGGCCGCCGCTGCCGCGAGGGCGGCCATCCCGCTCATCTGGGGACTGCTCCCAATTGGCTGGAAAGAGAGGGTGACACACCAACAGAGCGAATCACATACCAAGGACTTAGACTGTCAATCATGATATGTGGCAGCAGTTCAAAGACAGCTTCTAATCAAAAGGAAACACTGAGCTGCAATTCTGTCCTCTTAGAATACCGAAATCAGAAACACAAGGGGGTAGTGCTGTCCGGTATGCCGGTTCATACCAAAAACCGTTTCTTTTTATTTTGATATTCATTTTTCTAATACCGCAATACCGGATTAAATAGCCTACACCGTCCGGAAAGTGGCGCAGCTGGTAACTGTTTAAGGGGTGACCTTTTTCACTGCTGCACCGCAAAAGAAACGGAAGATATAGCTGGCGCTGAAGTTGAAAATGAGACACTGGGGTTGTCAAAAATTGATTCTCAGATACTAATTGTCATCAAATATTATCATCTGATTGGATACTCATTTTCACCATTATTGATACCAACTGTGCGGTTTTTCGCCTCATTCGCCACACTTCACCACTACAGCACACGTGCACGCACTTGTGCGGCTCCTCCCCTCCAATCAATAGCTGCTGGTTAACACAGACACACCGAGTTGGCCGTTCGTGGCATATGCTGCAGTTGAAGGCACTAAGCAAGCTGCTTTAGTTAAAAAAAAAAAAAAAAAAAACCCAAAAGGTCCGTTAGGAAGTGTTTTGCAGACAAGCATGGAAAGGCTAAGGATGTCGATTCGATAAACCTCTAGGCAAAAAGTGCACGTCAAAGTTGGGGACATCCCAGTCTTTATGAGAAATTTCGCGAGGTCAGTAAAGCTTGCATTCCAGCAACACTGAACTTTTAAACAAAAGTTTTGGCGCACACCTTAACATTAGCGGTTTATCTATAAGCAGTTAGCCAACAAACATGTTAGCTGTGTGTTATCATTGATTAATATTGTTAATGTGGGAACAATGCAAAAACGCAAAACAAAAATGTGTCCTGTAAAATCTGGTAAACGCCAGGTCATACTTTAAAAAATTAGTCTTACGCCGTGAAACTGATATAAAAAATACCATATAATCAATTTTTGGTCATACTGCCCAGCTTTACAAGGAGGACGCCGGCCGTCGCCACAGAAAGTAGCGAAACCACATAAGTTAAAACAGGAAAAAGTTCATTTAAAAAATGCAAGTGCTGCATACCGTTCCTTGAGTGCTCTGTGCAGGGACAACCATGCGGACACCGGCGGGGAGCGATGTCACAGTGACAGGAGATTTACCAGCCTGACTGGCAGGTCGCACAGTGACAATAGAAGTTCCGGCACTGGAGTGAGGTGCCGCAACCTTCAGGATGGCTGAGGAGCACAAGACAGACCATCAGTAGCAAAAGGGGGCAGGTTAAATCAGGTCAAGCAAGCTGAAAACCATCTTATGAGGAGCTGGAAGAGAAGGGGCGCATACCGGGGCCACGGGCCGTGGAGGCGGCCAGGGGGCTGCCCGGCATGGAGCTCGTGGGTGAAGCCACCTGAGGCACGAGCGTAATGCCGGTGAGCGGGAGGTTCTGCGAGGAGGGAGCCGCGGCCGCCGGCGCGGGACTCTTGGGGGAGTTACTGGGCAGAGACGGCGTGGGGTTGAGGGTCGGTGACGTGGCAGCCGCGGCAGCTGGGATGTCGTACTTCTGCAGCTGCAGCAGGTAGGTGTCGGCCGTGGACACGGGGCCCCAGCTCACCTCCAGGGAGTTGGTGTTAGCGCGGACGAGCTGCACGCGCGACGGCGCCGGGGGCTTCTCTGTGACCGACACAAGCACAGCCCTTGTTGGTGCTTTATGAACGGACCCAGCTAGGATTCACTCTTCCGCTAGTGCAACTGTAAGACTCACCAGTCTCCAAGTACCAGAGGTCTTTGCAGCAGACCTGGTTGTTCCAGGCCTTGCGGTAGCCGTCGCGGCCGCTCCAGACGTACAGCCGGGAGTTGATGGCGACAGAACAGTGTCCTGCCCGGGCCCTTGGAATGTTGTCCTCAAGAGTGTCCATCAAAACACTCTCCCAGCACATCGAGTCTGAAAATACAGAGCATATGAATCATCATGTGATATATAACATATTTGGTGAGATTTGTTGAGCATACGCTTATCTAAAGCAGTCCAAAGGCTACAGTCTCCAAAGTGCCTAAAGTGCATTTGTACTAAATATTTTTTAAATTAGGCAAACAAATATTTCAGCTGGAAATACAACCATAAGAAAACCAAACTGTGCCAAAACTCCAAAAATTTCCAGTGATTTGTGATCCATCACATTAACTCCTAGCCTAACATCTACGATTTTAAATGGAGAGAGAGAGAGATTGAGAGAGAGAGAGACACTTACCCAGATTCAGGCAGGCCAGTGTGTTAGTGCACTTCCACTCCTTTTCATGTGTGGCCACTTTTACGTCATCCATGACCAGGGGCACCCAGCCCCCAAACACATACATTCTGCAGGGACAGAAGGAATAGCTGAAACCCTTCCATCAGGCTACCCTTCCAGAAGCCTGGCCGGGGAGAAAACACTCACTTGTTGGTGATGGTTGTGGCAGAGTGCAAGCTGCGGGGCAGGGGAGCTGTACCGTTCACTGAGGGCTTGTTCCAGGTGAGCGTGTCTGAAATAAACGCAAGACATGTGTAAACAGCAGCTAAACAGCAGAAGGTGTATGATGAAGGCATTTAAACTGTTTACTTCCTGATATAAACCATTTCAAAAGGCCACATGGAAAGATTTTGCAAATTTTGCAGATTTGTTGCATAAACTTCCTCTGACAGCCACTTGACTTGGAATGTAACAAAAGATCCAGGGAAAGTATCTTATGGGCCTATATAGGGCATATCACACTTTAGTCAGTCATGTTTTGAGCTTGTCCTAATTTCCACTTTCCAAAAGATCCTCCAAGATTCATATTTCCTCCCCTCAGTCTAACATTACATAAGAACACATCCAGTTGATGTAGATTCCACTGGGAGTGCTTAGCAAAGAGCAGAACATAGAAAAAAAATAATCTGAGAACGGATGTACTTTTACAATAATTGTTTACGTGTCATTAGGCTTCATGACTCAACCTCTAAGCTACATGCTGCTGTACCTGGCAACTTGTATAGTCAAATAAAAATGACTCCATACGCAGTAGGTCCCGAAATTGTCCATTGTTGGGATGGCGGGGGTCTCGTTAAGTTGATAAGCTTCCAGTGTTGACTATCAAGATGGCGGGAATACCCGAAGCTCCCTTTCATGCTGTCCCGGCCTCCTACACCCCTCCAGAGGTAAAATGCCAACCCACCGCCTTTATCAGTCCCCTCACCTATGTCAAGGGTCCAAAGGTCCCCCAGGCGACAGCCGCTCATGCCGCCATAGATGACCAATCGGGACTTCTTGATGCTTCTGTCTGTGTAGACCACAGCAGTGTGGCTCTCGCGTGGAGGCGGCAACACGCCGTAGGTGATGGGAATGTCCCAACCGGCCACGTTAGAGCCTGGACGCAGCTCCAGAATATACAGGTCGTTCAGATACCTGGGTATACGAGAAGGTCAGTGACTCTGCCACTTTAATAGAAAGAGGAAAGAGCAACAGAATATGACTCTCTTTGCTACACGCCCCCCCACCCCCTGCCCATTGTCCTACATTACCTGGGAATGTTGTTTTTGGGATCCTCACTGTCATTGGCCAGTCCACCAAAAAGGTAGCACTTGTTTCCCACCAGTGAGAAGCTGTGTCCAAGACGGGGGCAGGGAGGGGGGCCATTTTTGGGAGCTTTAGGCTTTAGTTTTTTCCACTCCCAACGACTGGCCTAGTCATGGGTACAGTACGAACAGACTTATTTTCAAAACCAACCATCGAATAGCCATTTTATACATCGCAAACACATTTCCTTACAATAAAAAAAATCATCATGAATGCCAGTTATGAAAGAAGTTAACACGAATTCATATCTAACATATGGAGCAATGTTACCAAAGACTTTTGAATCATGGCAATTATCCTTTCAGTATGACTTTGGATCCCACTAGTCTGACTACAAATGCTCAGTGTTGAGGGTTTAAAAAATAAATAAATACTACACTTGATCTCTTGTCTCTACCACTGTTCTTAAGGCATATAGGAGACAATGTTGTGGCACAGCTGTAATATATCTTAAAGCCAATAAACATATACAGACTTATCCCAGATCACTATAGCTTGGCATGTACCTGAATCAATTATAAAAAATAAATCACACAGGAGCTGTAAACTCTTACCTGTAGCTCATAGAGGTCGTTGCTGTACTTGCCATATTCCACCATGCCTCCGAACACCAGCAACCGCGTCCCATCACACACAAATCCATAAGCAGCGCAGCCTGGCGGAATGTCACCGCGCACTGCTGGTATGAACCACTGGTTTGTGGCTGCAAAAGACAGACAAAGTGATTTTAGGACATCGGTATACATACTTCACAACACTAAAGAACATAAGAGAAGCACATAACCAAGAACAAATATATTATTATTCACGTCACATTTTACACTGCTTGAAATTGATCCTGGTTAATTTATTGGGGCTTAAAATTATGACTGTAGCAACCAGCATTAAGTTCAAGACTTCAAATTCACAAAAAGTGTACCCACAAAATGCAGTTGTGTTAACATTTGGGCCAAAACAGGAAACAGGGCTTAAATACACTTTTGCGATCATCTCTGCAGCAGCAAATACAAGGACTGAGCCCAGTAGTAACATACCAAGCTAAGAATAATTATTCTTATAACAGTGCTCCCGTTAAAACAACAAAGTTAATATACTGCAGTGGAGCAGCTGAATGTGCATTAGTGATTTCATTACTAGTTCAGAAATATTTTTTCTTTCCTCAAAGGACTCAGATGAGGAAAAGAAATGGACAGCAGTCTATTGAGCTGTGAGATGATTAAAGAAAATTAAAGGCAAAGAGAGTATGGTAAATGAATGTTAATGTAATCTCACAATGCCCCTTGCCATTTTCTTAGCATCAGCAATTTATTCGTAGAAGAAAGCAGCCTTTAAATGTCACCAATTAAGACGATTTGGCGCGCACAACTACTTTCAGACTCAGACCGAATTATAATTTGAAGTAGTACGTAACAAGGAGGTGAGTATTCTCCATGCCAGGAGAGTCACGCCTGACTCTCATTTTCAGGCTCTCGCCCACCACCTTCACATGGTATTAGTAAACAAACAGCGTGCGTCGCGCGCGCAAATTAACCCTGAACGCCTTCCTACATAACAACGACGTCAAAGTTCAATTCAAATCGCACTAGTCTCCTCCACTTGAAAAGTTTGTATTAGTCATAAACCTCTCAAACGATTAAACATCCGAATACAGAAATATTCAAGACCCCGTTCGTATTATCAGTTACATATTGCGACTCGGTTATTAAACATCGTAAATAAATACTGTACTGAAAAAGATGACTTGTGATATTTAGTTGAACGCGGTGCTTTGAAATGAGATGGCCTTCAAAACCGACCCTATACTTTAAACTACTACTGCATTTTAACATTTCAATACAGGCATCTATCTGGTCGTTCTGTAATATGGTTGCTTGTACATAACAGTTTTATCACTTTGTACTGTAAATTGTCTGTACGGTTTGCGAACTACCCCCAACGCGTTTGATGCAGCTAATTCTAGGTTAATAATGGACATTTCCAGTAAGATTTCTTGCGTGAGCGCGAGTCTAACAACGTATCACGCCAAATCTGTGTTGGCAATCTTGGTAGTATGCTAGAATATCTTTAGGTAATATCTGAAAATAATTATTTTATGCGTCATATCCATCAGACCGTTATTGTAATGTTTAATGTAATTTGAATATAACTGATATTTTAAAGTTAAATGATGTTTACGATGAATAAAGAAATGTATGAACTTTCATTCATCAATTCATAGTCCTATTCAACTTGGCTAAACCCTACAGTCGAGGCAAGATTAATCTTAATTAAAATTACTCATCTACAATCAATAATTAGCAGTTGTTACGGTTTATTAGGTTACTGGAAATTGTAATAATAAACAATGTTTTGTACGGGGCAAAGCAGTCAACGCCGGTGTCGCCCATTTTATTTTAACCCGCCATTTTTCTTTGTATTTCCCCCCCCACACTTTCGAGCAGCCCCAGGGTCCTTCGAGTTACGGGTAAACACAGTTTAACAAATTCAATACTCCTAACAGTGCGTGCAGAACATGCAGAGGCAGCATATCATCTGAAATGACGGACTCAGCCGCCGGCGGAACTCGGCGGTCCACGCGCCGCGGGTCCGAATAGCGCCGAACCGTCAGCCAATAGCGGCCTCGGCTTTGTTTCGAGGCATGGCCAGCTGATACCGCCGCGCGCACTCGGAGTCGACAGATCTGGAACGCCGGGCAGGCGCAACGCGTGCCTAGTCCACCGGAGCGCGCGGGCTACACCACAAGGCGGGCTCCGTTTGTGCCCGACTGGTGACAGCATTAAGTAAAAAGCACGCAGAAGCATGGGCTTCATATACACGGCACCGCTGATACACACATATAGGTTATGGTATACCAAGTGCCTGCACTCGCTAGCTAACTCGTTTATAGCTTAAATGTTAATCGCCATTAACAAAAAAACAGTCTTACCTGTGTTATAGACGTGCAGCTCGTCCACGATCCCTTCATTGCCTCCCCCGAAAACAACCATCAGTTCCTTAATAGCGACAGCTCTGTGGCCGTGTCGGGGTCGAGGGACGGGGCCAGACCAGCCCAAAACCCGCTTCCACCGTGGCTGCAGAACCGAGCCAGTGGTCCCAGACACCGTGGAACCAGGTGAAGACATTTCGGCTTAAAAAAAGAAAAAAACTCCGGTGCTAAAAGGTTTCAAATAGCAGACGTTTAGAAGAATGATACCGCTAGCTAGTTTAGCAATCTAGCCTGAGGAGCAAATTTCACTGTAGCGAACCAACAAAACCGGAGAAAATAAGATCAAATTCAGCTGTCGCTTTTACTCCATGCAAAAACAAAACGCAGATACTAGGTAGCTAGAAGTGTTTTGTGCGTAACAGTGCAGCGTACTATCTTGATGTGGTAAATATCAATACGTCCAATCCCATTCAGGAATATGTAAAATCCATGGAAGCCGCCATTTTATTCAGCAGTAGACGCTTTGCAAGAGAGAAAAAGCCGGCTAGCGAAGAAGTAAGATCCAGACTCATTGGTAGATAGAATCATAAACATCTGGTGCCACTGTCGGTCAGCCAAGTCTATGTTTTTTCTTGTCTTCAAAAAAGCCGCCTGATCATTTTATCATTCAGTTAGAGCCCACCAGAAGCAAAGCAGTGCCACTCCATGGGAGCCGCCATCTTGTAACAACCAAACAAACCTGCGCCAGGCTAAAAAATGGCGGAGCTAAATGATGTAAAAAAATTCAAAACCTTTCGTGGCTTCATTTGTACACCGATGTTTAAAAATCGTAGCGGCCACGTACTGAAATTGCAAATAAGAGTGACGATTGGCAATTATGTGGTGTGACGGATTTACAGCGCAGTCAACAGCTCCAAAACAACCCACTCAATTTTACTAGGTGCCTAGCCTAGCTAGCTGCCGCAGAAGGCGATTTTCATGCCTGTCTGGGAGTCGCCATATTGCCAAACAATCCACAACACACAATCCCCTCCTCTCAGAGCAAGAGGGCTTAGCTAACAGTGGGCGGTCTCCCTGTTGTTCAAAGATACCTAGCTAGCATACATTTCCCAATGCAGTGTTGTCATATACTATCAAGCAATATCATAAATCTATGGTCGTTCCTGCTACGATCGTTACTAACCACCTACCAATCTTTAAAAATGGTGAAAAACAACAATTCAAGCTAACTAAGCTGTTACAAAGTGCTACTCACTAGCATCATACAGCCAGTAAACAGTATAAGGGTTCAGTGATACATATACGCATCGTGCAAAAGAGCAGTTTTATATTTGTGTGATATGGTCAGCGATTTAATGACATCGACACATTAGTAAGCACTGACTGCATGCCGGAATGAAGCCAAGGCTTAAAATATGTTCTATTCATGCTCTTTCGATGGAAGCAGCCATCTTGCGGACTACTTCTCCCTCAAAAAAAATGGCGGACGTAACGTTTTCCGTAACAAAAAGGCGTAAAACGACAAAACGTGTAGTTGACACAGCGCGAGATACTTACTCTTTTGCGTTGTATTTTAGCAAAATATCTCGAGGGCTGGACTTTGTCAAATTAACCCCAGTGATTTTGGTTTGGTTGGGAGAAGCTAAGCCCTCTCATGCCTTCCAGGAAGCCACCATCTTCTTGACACAAAAAATGGCTGGTTAGCTACATTAGCTTAGCATCCACTGTCGCCGCAGCCCTCAACGCAAATGGTGGACAAATAGTGCCGCCGTATAGCGTACATTAACTTCAATAGTTACGACAACTTTGGTCGCTCTGTTGCAACTTGCATCCAGATAATATTTCCGCCAAATTATATGAGATTTTGTCTTGTAAAGTGCGCTATAGATACTTTAAACAAATACAAATATGATTTCCAAATAAAAATGACAGAAGCCGCTTTCTCTGCTTATGTTTTCATAGCGACTGTTTGTAGTCGGTAGTCTTTTTTTCTTTCAAAAATGTTTTTTTCAAATTGTAAATGTAAATTTATTGCAAAATGGTATTTTATATTAATATTCCGACATAAACAGATTTTTGGGGGTTAACGGTCAGTAACCCTCATAATATTATAAATTGCTGAACACCATCAGCATATGAAAACCGCGTTTAACTTAACGCATTCAGACCCTAAACATCCCGTGAACGTAGCTAATTTTCGCAAAATGTTTTATAGCACTACGCGTCAACTTTGATATGCGTTATATTACAGATAATTTCTCTTATTCGCACTTGGAAAATTAAGCTGTAACAGGTGCCACGGGGAAATAGTAACCAAGGAATTGAACCAATTAGCTTTTGTTTCTACATCTTCAAGGAAACACATACTAGGGGAAACCATATATTTTCTTGAAACAATTTTATTGGGGTGTGATTGTTACATAATTTAGTTATTTTACCTATTAAAAATTAAATTGTGTTTCTTTAGTGGTGGGTTCATACTTCCAAGGATTGAAATCTCACTCTGCTCAGTGTGCAGCTTTTGCATGTTCTTCCTTTATTTCCAGTTCCCCCCTGAAGTCCAAAGATGTGTAGTTACGCTAATCACTGTCTCTAAATTTTCCATAGAGTGTGCATAGCGCATCTACATACCACTACTCTGGAGCTGCATACTATTCACCCTGTGTTGCCTGGGATAGTTCTGGAGAGGGTGCCAGGAGATCAACAGTCAGAAGATGGATGTTTATTGCCAGTGCATTTAAGTCTGACAGTATCTTTTTTTAGTTTTATTAACACAAACACCTCAAAAAACAAAATTCTCCAATAACTGCAATGTATAATTCAGACAAGAAATATGATCAATCACTCAAGAAACAAGGTCCAAACTAGCTGATTTGAAAAATTAGTTTCACAGAAACAGGCTTGGCATATTGAATACATTCTATATATGACAGAAACTGACAATTCTAAGATCTAGAACTATGACTAATATGACTTATCTAACATTATTTAAAATATATTTTTAAAATGGTCATTGTGCTATTTGTACATTAGAGATATATGAAAGCTCCTTCAGTACACTTTAACATTTGACATGACCCAAAAAGTTGCACTGATATTGCATACATCCATAGCTCTGCCACCTTACATAGCAAATAATTTCCTTGTTTACTACTTTTGCTTTGAGAAATTAATGCTATACGTGAGTATACTGTCAAAACTAGTATCATGCTTTTATACTGATAACATACTGATCGAGTTAAGATTAAAAAAGAAAGTTATGGAATTATGGAATTTAAAAGCCCCTATTTTAATACATTTGCTTTCTATTGCCAATATCAACGGAAGTGGAACACTAACACTAAGGGAATTTAAAACAAGCTTATTTTAACAGCTTCTATTATGATCATTAAGACTGTCTAATCAAGTGTGACTGTTACACAAATAAAAATATTCCATATAAAGTATCCCTCGTACAGCACTGTAATTTTTGATCCACTGTAAACATGTTCTGGTTTGGTAGAAACCATATACAGTCCACCATTCCAGATATCAAAAGAAAGGTAAACTGAGTTTTCTGCAGCCCTTCATGGACCACTGCTTCAAACACCTCACATGTATTACAGATTTAAATAACAATAATCCAATGTATTGCATTGATTACTAAATACAGTGCATTTATATGCAAAATATTACCAATTTAGTGCCATATAGAAACATGGCTCATACAATATAATATCCTGTAAACAATTCCGGTAATGAGAACTTCATCTGAAGAGAGATCTTCAATCATACACATTCAGATTTATTATTGAATTTACAAATATGTAAATAAAAATTGGTTGTAAAGGTACTGCAGCTTTGAATACAAATAAGTGGAAAAGATTTGTTTTTTTAAAATAAAAAAAAAATGTATAAAAAGTCACTTGTAGTTTCAAAAATGCATTTTCAAAATGTTATAATGAAATACATTTTACATAAAGACAATCAACCAAATAGATCTAAATCGGGAGACAGAACCTATTCTCACTACTCACCTATCACAGTAACATGTTTAACTGTCGGGACATATTTAGAAGTACCCCCACTTAAATTTAGAAAGGCAAATCAGAAAGAGCACTTTCATGTATGGTCCATGTTTAAAAAGGCCTGTTTTCAGGTGGTCGAATGGCCTCTGCATATGAACTTTCAAACTCATCACTCTCCTCTGGTCCTCGGCTCTGCCCACACATGCCATCTGTGACGAGGACAGGAATGTCATTAACAGAATACCAAATACGGTGACCATCAGCTAATGACAGGCCAAAAGGTACGTAAAATATTTCAGAGAATAATGTATATGTCACATGAAACATCCAAAGTTAGGCTAAATGTTTAACTTTTTTTTTACACTTCAAAAGCAAGAGTACAGATTTTCCTTTGGGAGAGACATCAAGATACATCAGAATGCTGTGATGTTTTGAAAAAATGTAGCATGCACATCTTTACAGCAGTGGTTCAACCCAGGCTACAGGCCTGCTGCCAGGCCACATTTTTAATCTGTTCCACCATCTGTGCATCCAACTGTACTAGTTTACTACTCATCAAGCATCAGGCTACGTAGGCCACCATCCATTTATAGCACTTCAGGGTTAGAGGGAATATAATTGCAAATGCCAAGGAAACAAGCAAATTATCAAAGCCATACTTTGGAAGGAATAGTTCAGATTTGCTTTACTGGCATGACAGCTACTTCCTTTCATGCATTCATCTGTACATGTACAGCTTATCTTTGCAATTCGATTTATTTGAAGTATCCCCAACAGGCCTGAAATTGCCCAACAGCCAGAGGTGGAAAAGTATCAACTTTTTCAATTTTCTTTTATTTTGTTAGAAGTAATATCCGTGACATTTGGTAAACCAGTGTCTTAGCTTCTATAGTCCAAACAAAATGAGTATTAAATGGTCATTGGTAGGACACACACAAGTTTACAGATTTGGTTCCATTTGCAATTTTGATCTGTTAATGACACAATTCAGATTTTTAACATACCTCTCAGCTATGGAGCTATGGACTATTGTATGAATTTTACTTACATTATAGAAATTTTCCTGAATTCAAGCAGTCTCCAAAATAAAATTATCATAACTGTTAGAGTGTGCCTTGCATCTGAAAACAGAAGTCTTACCATCAGATGAAAGGAGGTCAGACATTTGAATCTTTCCCTCCTCATAGAGTGCCATCTTCTGGACAAAACGTTGTTTGACGGGATTTACAACAATCCTTTTACTGTCATTGCCTGGAGAAGGTGGGGGTGGGTCATGGGGGTGGACACTCATCAAAAGGTTGCCAACCAGTAATTTATATATTATAAGAAATACAGACATGCTTCTCTTCTACCTGTCAGAGATCTTGCTTGTGCAGCACTATCCTGTGTGGACCTCAATAAGCTTCCAGCTTCCAGCTGACAGTCCTGGCAAAGAGAAGCAGACTGGACAGCTCTACTCTGACAAAATGATGCCTGAGCAGAGGCGCTGTACTGTGAGAAGCCTTGACTCTCATCAGACTCACAAGGGACCCGGAAGGAGGGTGGCCGAGGTCCCCAACTTTGACTCGCCGCCCCTGATGTTTGTCCCTGTGAGCAAAGTGTTTTAGGCTGAGGCAGCCCAGAGTGTTGATTTGGGAGGCAGTGATAAGTGTCCTCTTGGGGTTCCAACTTTAGTTCTTGTTCGGTGAGGGATGCCAGGGATTGGTCAACAGAAGCGAAGGGAGGGGCGACAGGAGGAGAGTGATGTCTGGGGACCGAGTGGATGCAAGGTTTGGGAGACCTCTGCACGGCTGCCTCTAGTATTGTACTAATTTCTTGAATCATTTCAAATACCTGAAGAACAAAACAAGCAATGCAGGAATAATTACAGGAAGGAAAGACAAAGAACAGCAATGACATAAGACACTGATATATTTACATCAACAAAGGTAAACGTCAGACTTCGTCATGCTTCTTTTCCAAATCTTCTCCATATAAAAATTGAACTTGAGTGATTTATGAAATAGTGTTCTGTAGCTGCTTATATCCAATATATTTCAGTAAACAATATAAGGCATCTGCTCAAGAAACAGGAGCTCATGTAATTGTTTATCTGGCCTGGCAGATCCCTACTCACTTCGGCCATTGGGGGGCGCTTCTTTTTCCTACGGTCCAGACAGCGGCATGCCAATGACGAGAGGTCCAAAGCCTCCAATGGGCGTGGCTTATCCGCAGGTGCAATTTGGGGATCCAAGTGTTTCTTCCAGATTTCTGTTGCAGCTTCTCCCTCTTCCTCACACTCCATAACCAAATCTCTCTGTTGCGGAAAATTAACAATGTGCTGCATGAAACAATTATGTACCACACTGTTTCACTCTTCATAAAGTGCAAATTTTACACCAGTAGTTCTAAAAACATGTAGGGGACAAACAAGCTTTTAGTTTTTTGATTGCAGTCACAGATTTTTAGAAAATTGAACGTTCGGTTCCCACAATGCAATGTATACACAGATCACACATACACCGACACCCACTATAGTAGAAAATAGTAGGGGGGCTTCTGACAACTCAAATAGCTCAGGGGCTTCTGGAAATAGCAGTCACATAGTGAAGCTAATTTTCTATTTACCAGATACAGGGTTCGAGACTGGCTGTCTACTTCCATTGCCCTGCGACCAGTCAGTACTTCCAGTAAAACCTGAGGAGTAGAAGAAGCAGAATATATATGCAGGCCTCCAGTTTGACATTCTCCAGAGACTGACTGCTGTCATTGAGATTTGCACTTTCGTTCTCACCACGCCAAAGCTGTAGGTGTCGATCCACAGTCCCAGCTCCCCCCCTTTGACGTATTCATCTGGCAGGTAAGCCAATGTCCCACGCACTGTTTTCGTTTGAGCCACAGTGGTGGTTCTGATGGATTTCCCATGCGGACTATGGCAGAACCGAGCCAATCCAAAGTCCCCCAGCTTTGCCTCCAGATGCTTCCCTAAGAGGATATTTGAGCTGCGAAGAGGAAACAAGGAGACAAAGTGCTCTGCTTGAAAAGACAGAAGTCACTCAACTGTAGCCCTACTCATGTTGTGTACCAGTGACAGAAGCGACTTAACTTGAAATGTAAACCTCACAATAAATAAAATCTCCTGTAAAGAACTGTGAGAAATCAGTAAAAAAGCAAGATACATGCCAGCATATTGTTTCCAATTAGTTGGAATTAGTTGTTTAGACAGAAATTTGAGAATATTGAGTGATCACCAAACTGCACGTGATAAAAGGACAAAGAACATCCGCCTTTCCCCTCTGAGGGCAGGTATTCCAGTGTTAAGCTCATTCCTCTTATCCTAAGCACTGGGATATTACTCAACAGCTAGCTGTCCAAAGAATGAGTCACCTCTTAATATCTCCATGAATGAGTTGAGGTCTGCTGCTGTGTAAGAACTGGATGGCTTTAGCTGACCCAAGCAACACATTGACACGCTGTGGCCAGGAGAGGGCAGCACTATTCTGGAAAAAAACACACACATCTGCATTCAATAAATATTTGAACACAAAATAAAAATATATATATTATTCTATAAAAAAAGACAGCAATGGTGAACTAATTCAGATGGCATTGAACACAAGTAATATGTAAATCAGTCTGAGGGAATTACATCGGCTGGTATAATCCCTGTAATCTACTGCCCGTTTTGCTCATTGATGACAGTGAGAACGAGGCGATTACCTTCCTGTGAAGCCAGTCTTCCAGAGAGCCATTGGGCATGAAAACATAGAGTAAACAGTGTGTCCCTCCTCCCACACAATATCCCGCAAAATCCACAATGTTAGGATGCCGGTATCTGTAGGCAGAAATGCATAAACAAATGAAACAACACTCAATCTACAGCACAGGGCTTGGAGCACAAGGACATTTTTCATTTATCTCATAAACAAACAGACTCAATCAACCAATTAGTAAGTAATGTATACTGCACCACACAAAAGCAAATCACTGTGGTCTTTAACACTACAAATACAGGTCAACTGGTACTATAAAATGTTTTTTTGCTCAATGAATGGTTACAGTATTTGTAACACTACATATGTACTTAAGTATAAAAGATCTAAATGTTAATGGATTTGTCTGTTGTATGCATGTGGGGGGGGGGGCTCTGCAATGTTTATATTGTTAAATAAGTAAAAAATCATGCAATAGAAACATCCAATGGACACTTCTGGTCCAACATAAAGAGTTAACACACCTGTAGGATACATATCACCAGCCTTGTATTTAGCTCTGAAACATAGACTGTAGGCCTTTTAACAGTGTATCTACCCATCCTTCAGGTGTCCTGGACAGGGTCAGAGAGGCCCAAAGTCTCGCAGGCAGGGATTAATTACACAACTTCTCATTTTATTAATGACTGAAGTTCCTGCTAGATTCTTGTGTTTATCTTTCTGATGTTAGGTTCTGACTATGTTTGAACATAAGAAGAACATAAATTTACAAATGAGAGGAGGCCATTCGGCCCATCGAGCTCGTTTGGGGAGAACTTAACCCATAGCTCAGTATTGTTAAAATCTTATCTAGGTCTGATTTAAAGGAACCCAGGATTTTAGCTTCCACTACACTAACAGGAAGACTATTCCATGTTCTAACTGCATGCTGTGTTAAGAAGTGCTTCCTCAAATCCAGTTTAAAATGTTCTCCCGCTAATTTCCACCTATGGCCAGTAATATTTATGTCCCCCCCCCCTTAGTCTCCTTTGCTTAGCTCTCGTTCCCATAACTGTGTTACACGTTTGTCTGGTCACTCATTGGAAGCTCAGCATAGCACCACTTGCACCAGATGTAGCTCCTTCCCAGCTGTGTCCTTGTCCTGCATTATCTGCCTCAATGGTTTTTAGCTTTGGACAAAGGCATCTGATAAATAAATTAATATAAATTCCAGCTGAAGTGCATGGTTTTCTTAAAGAGTAATACTTTAACTTCCACAGTTCCATTGCGGCACAGACTGTGATGCTAAATGGAAAGAGATAAAGACCAAAGCCTGACACTTTCAAGCCGATCGACATTACAAATATATTATTGTTGTTGCTGCTGGTAAAAAAATTCCATCAGCTACCCCCGCCAGTTATCGTTTTGAAACAGTTTGTTTTCAGCAGCAGATTTAATTATATTTACACTTGCATGACACCCATAGTGTTTGCTTCTGTGCCCTTTGCTTCTTAAGATAGCCTCCAAGCTCAGCGGATGGATGACGAGACGAATGGTTCAAGAAATTAGCAAAGTTAGGTATTATGTTGTTGTTAAGGATGATGACATGAATATTCGTTACATATAAATTGATGTACGTAACTACATTGCCAATAGCATAGTAAAGAATTAAAAATACTGAAACTAGCCACTACAGACGTCTTGATATGGTGATGTACACCATATCACATCTGAAGAATATATAAAAATTAAACTGAAAAAGGCACTAAATATAGCAACAACCAAGAACAACTAATGCGCAAAACATGACACACTCCACTGATCCAAGGTTATGGAGAGTATGTGGACAGACGATAGCTAGAATATTTGAATGCTGGGCATTGTCATATATTTGACCTTATTAAATGGTATTGAAAGATGACATCACAGAATGTGTCTTTTAATAATACTGCATCTAACAGAAACAAATACTTGACATATTTCTGGCAGCTAAGCCACAAAATCAATGACCCATTGGTGGTATCAACAAGATCTACCATTTAGAGAAGCCACAGCAGGAATTTACACAGTGGAAAAACTGACATACAGTACTGTGCAAAAGTCTTAGGAAGTCAAAGAAAATTATGTTTAAATGATCTTCACGATTGTGTAAAACTATATGTCTGTTAATCACCCCAACATTTTCAGCAACTACCCAATACACTAATGTATTTTTCGACTCGGCAACTAGCAGACTTTGACCAATCAATACCTAATTCAGTCATTTAACTCCATGCCATCATTCCATCCAATCATATCAACGAATCGCTCAATCAATCAACCAATGGCTGGAGTGTTCAACAACAAGCAACAATAATTAATAAATAAATACATAAAAGAAATAAAAAATGAACAACTAATAATAATAAATACAATTATTATTATTACAACAGTTATCACCAATTTAGCTCATATATTCTTTTGTTTTAAAGTAGCCTGTCTACACAATAAAGAGAATGTTACATATTCACCTCATACTCAATGGGACACTCTCAATGTAAATTTACTTTTAGTAATCCCAACAAACCACCTGCACAACATAGCCTGCAATTTTAATATTCAATAAAGCGGCGGAAATTAAAGAACGGCCATGTTTAAAAGCTAGAGAAGGGTTCCTTACTGTGACAGTTTCTCCACCTCAGTCTTGAAACTTTCCTTCACAAATGTCCAGTTTAGTCGAGAGTCCTGCTGAGAAGACCACCACAATGGATTACTCCTCTACACCCCCAGCGGCCACCACAATGGATTACTCCTCTACACCCCCAGCGGCCACCACAATGGATTACTCCTCTACACCCCCAGCAAACACCCTCATTCAGAGACTCACTGCTCAGCAATGGACACAGCCTTACAACTATTTCTTGAGAAAGCCAAAAAATATCTTCAGATACGCATGTTAGGCATTCGGTAATATTTTGCTATTACTAGACACTTAATGGTCCCAAAAAGAGCCATATGAAATAAGGGATGGTCTAACCTCTTTTAGCCTCTTAACAGCATACTCCGTGTTCCTCATATTTGCGCGATATACGAGTCCAAACCCTCCTTCTCCAACCTGCCTTGCTGCTGAGAAATTATCCGTGCCTTGCTGCACCTCCTCAAACGACCAGCACATGGCATTGGAAGGTGGTACAGGGGGCTCCGTCGACTGTAAAGAAAAGCAGAAAATTAAGTATTGCTATGGGAACCATAGCAATGAAAATACTGTTAGTACTGCTCTTTATGGTCACTGCTATCAACAGCAAGGAGAAGGATAAAAGCATCCTCTCTTATTTTATGTTAGCATTCAGCATCGCTCCTCCAGCAGCACATGCATTGCTATTTGTGCTGAAATTTCACAGGCACCTACAGACGACAGAAAACCAAATATCTATACCTGCTTCAGTTTTACTATTCTTCGTTCTCACATTGTGAGGATCCATATCTAAATTGTGAAACTTTCACTTTTTTTGTTTGTTTTTCTTTTTTTAAAAGATGGAATTCTTTTTGGTTGATTTTGTAAATAAAATAGCTCACTATGTGGTGGAAGAGAGAATAAAAACACCGTTACATTTTAAAGGAATGTCAGATCGGCACATATAAACTGGAATCAAGGTCAGATTGGTAGTTGCGGATTTTTGAAATAGTAGAATGACACAGTTCAGCAAATGGCAACACACAGACATGTAAGTAAGAGAATGTTTGGTGGATCTTAAAGGGGCCAAAAATCATCCTTATGGGAAGCGCAGTGTGTGGTGTTTGATATATAGAAAGCCTGGCTATGCATCCTTTGTTTGTTGCTACCATCTTGAAAACATGAGGAACCACTGCTTCTCTCAGTGAGCTGTCCTCCTTGACACAGCACACATCTCTACTGCTGGGATGATTACATTCTTCTCAGAAAAATAATAGATTGGCGCCAGATTCCACATCGTTTCTAATAATGCAGACGGTGAAGAGGAAGAGTGGAGCACTCTCAAGTTAACCCACGGCCTGTTTAATTCAGCCAGTTCTTTCAGACATTTTTCAAGCAGACGGCTACCTGGGGAACCGTGAGTACTTCTTTTTCTTGATCCGAGTCCAAATCTGAAGGTGGAGGGCCAGGATTGGGAAGAGGGTAGTTCACCACTGGTGGAGGACTGTAGCCTGTTTTCAAATGTATGCTGTTAATTTTAAAATATAGGTTGTCATTGCTATTAATGCTGTTACAATGCTTGGTTACCCTAAGTGGGTATTGAGTCAGAGGTGGACAGTTCAGGTCCAGAAACTAAAAGTCTAGACTGGTATTTTGTTACCACTGACCAGTTGAGTTTGGGCTGTTACTCTCTAGACCTGAACTACCCACCACTGTGTTCTATCACAAAAGAGTCTATTATTACTGTTATTATTATTATTAGTCGGAGACCATGCCATTCATCCCTAATTAACTAAACTTCTGAGGTAACTCACTTTATTTCATTGGATCATCCTTATCTATGACCAGCTATAATCGTTCAAAAAGACTCAGGAAGTTTTCATCAATGCTGAGCACATCTCTAACCAAGAGGCTGGCAGCAAAACGGAAGCCTGATGTGAGGAGCGCGTCACCTGGGTCAAGGGGCCACCGTGGGACCGAGGGCTTTGGAGGACTGTCCACGGGCCGGGGGCATTTTGGCAGCTGACCTACAGATGCATAAATAGATAAACTGACATATGAAGTGACAGATAGCACAACGTCAAAGGTGGGGAACACGAGCCGCCGGCACACAGCTCAGTTCCTAGAGAGCTGGATGGCTGGTGGCTCGGGATCCTGGAATAACGCGCCCAATCCAGAGAGCGCGGGCGGGTGCAGCCCATACTCAGAATGATGTCCCGGGCTCGATGCAGCTCCAGCTCGTCGAGCACGGCCAGCAGGTCCCCGACGGTGCCGTTGCGATTGCCCCACGTGCTCATAACGCCGTCTGTCCGCCTCTCTCTCTTCAGAGCCAGCCGGACCTCAGTCTGGTCACTCAGCACGTGGGATGCTAGGTCACAGAAAGATCAGTTGGGGTCAGGGCTTTCCCATCACACGTCTACCGTTTGGGCACAAAGGGATGGCGTAATCTAAGGACCCCTTATTAAAAAAATTTGTTTTTTTACCTTTTTTACCTGGGATGCTGGTTTTTATTTTACCGGATCATAGTCCTTCAAAAGATTGTTTTCTAAAATGAGTTCACACCACCCATATGGCCTCTATTAGTACTGCGATTTACTGATGAGCTGGCCAGACTGGAATGCTGGAAACAACACCTGGCCTTACAGAATTGTGTGTGAGTTGGCTGCAAAAGTCCAACAATATCAGTGGATAAATGAGAAAAAAAAAATCATGACAACATACATCCCAAAGCTGGTTCAGTGTGTTATTTATCTGTATGAGAAAAAAGAAGACAGCAACTAAGTATATAAGAAAGCGAAGCGATACCATTCACACGATCATCTTCTTTGTTTACCCTACAAAGCAAATCAGGCAAAAACTAAAACAATATAATAGACACAGACTTGTCTTGCATAAGACTATAATCACACTAGTGTATCTTATGTAAACCATATCATCATCCATCCATCCACCTCCTGTACCCACTTGTCCCATTCAAGGCTGCAGGGGTCCGGAGCCTGTCCTGGAAGCTAAGGGCGCAAGGCAAGGAACAACCCAGAATGGGGGGCCAACCTACCCCAGGGCACATTCACTCACACACCAGTCACTCACACACACACACCAGTCACTCACTCACACACCAGTCACTCACACACACACACCAGTCACTCACTCACACACCAGTCACTCACACACACACCAGTCACTCACTCACACACACATCAGTCACTCACTCACACACACCAGTCACTCACTCACACACACATCAGTCACTCACTCACACACACCAGTCACTCACTCACACACACATCAGTCACTCACTCACACACACCAGTCACTCACTCACACACACATC
>JAODKF010000116.1:12124381-12150266 GCA_026779585.1 Mormyrus proboscirostris | reverse complement strand
GATGAGCAGGCTTGGTTAGTGAAGCTGTGTCCCCGAGCCTCATCCTGAATATCGGATGAGCAGGCTTGGTTAGTGAAGCTGTGTCCCCGAGCCTCATCCTGAATATCGGATGAGCAGGGTTGGTTAGTGAAGCTGTGTCCCCGAGCCTCATCCTGAATATCGGATGAGCAGGCTTGGTTAGTGAAGCTGTGTCCCCGAGCCTCATCCTGAATATCGGATGAGCAGGGTTGGTTAGTGAAGCTGTGTCCCCGAGCCTCATTCTGAATATCGGATTAGCAGGCTTGGTTAGTGAAGCTGTGTCCCTGAGCCTCATTATGTGTTTTTCATTAAAGATTGTTCATTTTTGTCCAAAATATGCTCCATACACTACTATCCATCCATCCATCCATCCATGAATGAGGTTGAGCCTAGACACCTTGCAAAGGAAACTCATTTCCATCACTAGTATCCACAACCTCACTCTTTCAGTCCCTCCCCTGAGCTCATGGCCAGAGGTGATTGTAGACTAACCTGTAAATCGAGAGCTTCACCTTCCGACTGAGTTCTCTCTTTACCACGAAATACCATACAATGTCTGCATCACAATCGATACTACACCTGTCATTCTCCCGCTCTAATCTTTCCTGTCTCACACATAAGACCCCAAGATATTTAAACTCCTCCACTCGACCACCTTGAGGTCACCAAAGTAGACATCTTCCACCCTCCGACTGCACCTAGAAATTCTGTCCATAAAAGTTGTGAACATAATTGGTGATAAAGGGTGGCCTTGGCAGAGTCCACCACACACCAGGAACAAGTCAACATTCATCTGTTAACATTGCTTTTATGAATTTATGCAGCATTATTAAAATTATTTGCTGGCAGAATTGGCACTCCAGTCACTGGAAAAACCTTTGTGTCGTTCCATTCCATTCGAACTATTGCAGTGCTGCAGTATCACCCACTGCACGGCTGCACTCGGGATCTCATCCCTGAGGTGGTTCGATGTGTGGTGGGTGTGGCCATGCACTGTATCAGCTCCTGCTCCTCACCTTTCTATTAAAATGATATGTTAGAATACACAGTGTGTTCTTCATGGCAGGAACCCTGTTAGACCAATCACAGGGGTGAATAACCTGCTCGGCTCAGACCCAAGTATTGTAGGGGACTAAGAACATCAGGCTCTCTCTGCCCTGAGGAGCATGCACACAGTGGACAGTGGATAAATTCAACAACAGCACTGCATTCACTGCTATAGAGTATTATAAATGCAAAACTCTGACTATATTTATCCAGATGTTGGCCTCATGCAGCTTCTCAGATGAACCTTGATGGGGGAATTTAGGTAATTGAATGAAAAGCTCATGCAGGATAATTTGTGAAACACAGTGATGCCCGTGGACACAAATCAGCAGACGTGGCTTTGTGTACAGGATGGAGTTTGCTCGCGACCTGACAGACAGGCACTGATCACAAAGCACAAGGCTAATTCCCACTCCAGTGGAATTTGCCGATGCCAGGATAAGTACTGGCCATTCGTGGCCAGATCAAAACACGAAATACGTAATCTGATACAATTTGCGCTTATATGTATGCTTGACATTACCAAACCTCACCAGCAGAGGGCACTGATATTGTTTAGTTAAAATGAAGCCGCTATCCAGAAATGTCCCGCAAAGCCGTCATTATTACATACTCTCCAAACGGAATCTGTCAGGAAATGTTGCTCCATGACATACATGAAGCTGAACCTGTCAGACAGAGACACTGTTCTTTGATGATAATAGGATATAGTGGCTCTGAGGGCTTGTTTTGTTCTTGTTTTACTCCCCCACCTTCATAAAAGCCGTGTCACCCAGCATCCTAACAACTATCATTCATATCATTGTTCTTTATGGTTCATTTCGGTCCATTTATAGTCTAAATCGGACACTGGGAATTACCACTGACACCATCACTACAGGCAGCGTGAACAAAGCCCCAAATAATGATGACACAAGCAAAATAACAAAAAGAATAATAATTCCACCCATTTTCTACAATGGAATATCCAGTGTAGAGTCTCAGAAATCCTGGACCTATTCTGGGTAGCAAAAGATAGGCAGCATCCAGAACAGACTGCTGGTCCATCAGTGGGCGGGCACACACACACTCACGCGCGCGCACACACGCATGCATGCATACACGCACGCACACATACACACACGCACGCACACATACACACACACACACACACACACTCACGCGTGCACACACGCACGCACACACGTGCACAGAGACTGATGATATCTAAGGACCGAAAAATTGAAAATGTGTTCTTTGCTTTTTATGAAATGAATTGCAACATTTTATTCATAGTACAGATTTTTTAAATATCTACACACATACAAGATTGCCTAAAACAATGTGACATAAAACCCAGTTGCTGTATAGTAAATGCATTACAGCGAGTGTGGTATTGCATTATGACCATAGCATGACAGTTTTGCCTGCAAGTTGGTTCCTTTATGGTCCTGCCTTATTTTGACATTTACATAAACTTTAAATCTGTGGCTTATACATAGAATCCCAGTGTTACTGTAATACAATGGCTATATGTACATCTTCCGGTACACTGAAGATGGTAACAGTTCAAAATCAGTTTGTACCTATTTTTTCAGTCTATATCAATGATTTTCCAGGAGAAACATCCAGCAACTTCCAGTTCCTGAGCCTCCAGATCTCAGAAAAGCTGCGTTGAACCGAGAACATCAGATCAACCCTCACAGAATCTTCACTTCATGAAATGGCTGAAGAAGTGAGTAGTGAGGGATGAGCGAGGCCACATCTGCAAACATCTACTGTGGCATCTCTGAAAGCGTCCTCACCAACATTATGGCACAGTATGGATCCAAAGCTCAGGACAGAAAGCCTATACAGAAGGCTGTGAGGTGAGCCCTGAAGATCATGTGCACTGAACTGTCATGCTGCAACAAAACATGCATAAATATGTATATATAAAAATATATATTTTTTTCAATGCACAAGACTCCCTCAGCAAGCAATTGTTCTCACACCTGAATCCAGGCAGGAGTTTCCACAACCTCAAAACACTGTTTGATTTGAGATCAGTTTCTTCCCCCTAAGCTGTTAGTACCCTGTTCACATCATCTGCTGCATGTGTGTTTTTATGTGTTTTTTCATACCTGAGTTGTATTTTAGTAATGGGTAAGGCTGAACAGGAAAGGATACAAATGCAGCTTTTGCACACAGCCAATAAAATATAAATCTTAAATGATGAAGTTCCAACTCGAAGAAATTAAAATAATCAAGGGGCTTGTCTTTGGTGTATAGTATAGGTATATGTGCTGCAATCATACTGCTTCTCCATGGTTGTGTTATACACACATACATACTATACCTGCAGTATTCTCTCATACTTCGTCTTTGATGCAATGATTACTTGACTACCATTAGGAATGTGATGATTTAACTTCATATTACATCGTATTTTAAAAATGTCTCCATTTTCTGTAACTACTTGTCTTATTCAGGGTTGGAATCTGGAGTCTTTCCTGGAGGCTACAGGCACAAGGCAGGGAACTTCCCAGGATGAGGGGCCAACCAATCACAGGGCACACTCACACACCAGTCACTCACTCACACACCAGTCACTCACACACACACCAGTCACACACACACACACACCAGTCACACACACACACACACACACACACCAGTCACTCACTCACACACCAGTCACTCACTCACACACCAGTCACTCACTCACACACCAGTCACTCACTCACACACTCACACACACCTATGGGCAATTTGGCAACTCTAATTAGCCTCAGCATATTTTTGGACTGGGGGGGGGCCAGAGTACCAGGAGGAAACCCCATGACGACACAGGGAGAGAGAGCAGAAAAGTGTGAGGCAACAGTGCTAACTAATGCGCCACCACACCATAATATTATTAGATATAGTATCCCTATTTAAACTTGAACGTTTGCTTAAGCATAGTAATCAACATTTAGAATAGATGCCTCCGACATTTATGAAGCATAACAGACTACAATGAGCCACACTTTAGTTCTAGCTTATTTAAAAAAAAAAACATCTTTCTCATTTTAATCCATTAATTTTAAAGCATTAAATTTGCTATGTTTTACATTTAAATTTATGTTGTGGTGTATTATTTTACCTGAAAAGCACGCATTGCTATGGTTTTAAAAAAAAAAAAAAAAGCTATATTTTTGACATAAACAATACACCTATTGTGCCTTCTAAAGCTATCTTTAAACATCCCCCTTTTTATTTAGATGCTATAGTGAAAGTCAGGATGTGGCTATGGATTGACTTATTGGAATCCAAAGTATTACAAAAGGAAAGACATTAACTTCCTATGAGTAGATGTGTGTGTCATAAACCCATGGGAAAATTCAAAGACAAAAACAGCCAACTGTATTTTCCCACTATGACAGTACTGAGAGATATCTAGTCCTCCAGTTGACAAATGGCCATCTCACACAACATCTCAAAATACTGATTTTTGTCTCCGTTTACTTTCATCCACTTAAAGTAATCTGAACATAATCGGTAGAATTGTTCTATTTAGTGGCTTCTGGGTAAAGTTAAACCAGGTCTTACGTACTTACTGTAAGCATAGAGTATGGCGAGCACTGGAGGGTCTGTTTGGCTGCTGGATGAGGGTCACTGGTTAAATATTAACCATTATAAGAACTGAGGACTTTCACATCACTGTGTCATTACAGATTCTTCCGCAGGGTTGACGACCTGCACTGTATCCACTTCAAACAGAACCAGTCACCTGCATTAACTACAGCTGACAGGCCCAAAGTGAGAGGTTTAAACCTGCCCCCTGGTCACTGTGTGATCTCCCTATGTCAGTACACTTATTTGGGAGATCCCAGTCATTCCAGTTTCCCAATGACATGCTGTTCAGTTGAAAATTTGTAGATAAAATCACCGCCCCTAGCCTGTGAGTATCTCTGTGTGTGTGTGTGTGTGTGTGTGTGTGTGTGTGTGTGTGTGTGTGTCCTACAATTCACTGTCATACTTAGGAAGCACTAAGCCTTATGCCCTGTTGTTCCGGGGATTGATTCATGAAAGCAGATGAGGAAAGGAAGATGATTTCCAGGGATAAAAAGCCAATATGACTTTAATGTCCTTGTTAGTTTAAGATGCACCAGAAACCATCTGGTCAGACTTCACACATCGTCTTTTCCCAGGAAAATCCTGTATCCTACAAACATGACTATCCTTCCATCCATCAAACCACTTATCCTGGTCTCGGTCACAGAGGGGCCTGTTCCAGGCCACACGGGATGCTGGTGCATCGCAGGGCACACAGGAAGGCACACACACTCCTCTCAGGGAAAGGGCCTTGTTGTCACTTTGAATAGTACACTCTCTTTCGAATCTCACATTAAAACGTTTCTCAGATTTCCTTTAAGCACCTTTGCAATACTGCTTGGCTTCAGCCGGCACTCACACAGCGGAACATAGAAGTCATTGTTCACCATGGCGACCTCCCGCATTGATTACTGTAATGCCATTCATGCAGGCATTCTTAATAGATTACTTCATAGGCTCCAGGTCACCCAAAACATGCACTATCCCTACTGATGATATCACCCTGACATTCATTCACCTTCACTGACTTCTTGCCCAGTACAGGACTGACTATTAGATACTTCTGCTTACTTTAAAAGCCCTTCAGCCTTTTACATTCTCATACTCTGTCCTGCTCTCTATGTCCCTCCTCAGTTGACTTGCTCACTATTCCTGCTGTCAGACTCAGTATCACGGCTGACAAGGTCTTCAGCTGTTCAGCAGTCACACTTTGGAACTCTCTCCCCTTGAATATCTGGCTATTTGATTCAAACACTCTATTTAAAGCATGCTGTACATCTCATCTACAGTATCTTTTCTCTGTCATGAATTATTTTATTATTACTATTGTATAATTTGTGTATGGAGTTTCTTATTTATTGTTGTTTTAAAATGTTAGTAAGCCCACCTACGGGCAATTCATTAACTCCAATTAGCCTCAGCATGTCTTTGGACTGTGGGGGGGAAACCGGAGGACCCGGAGGAAAGCCCACGACGACACGGGGAGAACATGCAAACTCCACACACGTAACCCAGGTGGAGACTCGAACCCGGGTCCCAGAGGTGTGAGGCAACAGTGCTAACCATTGTACCACCATGTCACCCTCTTATTATATAGTTATTAATATAAATTAACTATAATATATTATTTTGTTATCTTAATAATATAAATGGCTATAATTAATAATAATATAAATTATTTTATTATTTATTGTATTATTAATGATAATACATGCGTACACACACACATTACTGTCAACATAGAGACATTAATTCATCTAATAAGATGACTTTGAAGGGAACCTGTAGAACACAAGCAGTACATGGCGACTCCACATACAAACAGGACAGGTGAATGTGAAAACAACCTTATGCCCTGGAGCTATAAAGCAACAATGCTAACCACAGACCATTGCTGTCACCCCAACAAAGAGCTCACAGTTTGCAAGCCTGAAACCCAAGTTACAGAAAAGCACACAAACTGATGAAAGCACACATTCCTGAGCAAGATTTATCTTATCAAATATTTTGGCACTTGGAGTTTTGTGAACGAACAGTAAAATCTGGTGGCAAATGTCTTTGACCCAGTATAAGTATATATACAGTACAATATAAAACTCCATGTGCAGATATGTTTAATGACATGTGATATGGTATGAAATGGTATCAAAACACCACGCTATGGAAACTAAAAAACAAGCCACTGGATCAGTCCAAGACTAATTTAGATTCTTAGCCACTGTTATGTAAGGTTTTTAATGGAATGAACATAGAAATATTGCAATAAGATCTGCTAACAAACATTAATATATTTCCCTGTAAGTCCTTTTATTGCAATATGACGCTGATAATGCAAACAAATAGAAACACTACAATAATCAATAAGGATCTTTTAATAATCATAAAGTGGGTCACTTTATCCATCCTTATGCTCTTTATCCATCCTTATGCTCAGCCACCTTAATACCATTGTAAAGAATTTGTAAGTGAACAAGGACTAATGACAATAACATTATTTTTCACCGTCTTCCAATGTACTGTTAGCTAGAGGGCCATCAAAACCTTACCACTTAATCTAGCTGGTCTCGTCACCATCCATCGTATCGACTTGTAACCACACGATAAAGATGACATAAGATCCAGCACAAAAATGATACACAGCCCAGTTGTCAAGTCTCTAATGACCACTTAGAAGATCTTTCATTGCTTTTAACGACTATGATTAATAACACGGCGCACTAGTCGCGGTCAGCATTTCATTTCAAAGGCAATTCCAGCTTAGGTTGACTACCCAGCTGCCGACACCGAGTATTTTAAATCAAACATTAATGAAACGTTTCATACTGATTCTGAACACTTCCGAGCTGGGTACTTACCGAACCTCGCCCAGTCCGAATCAGACAGGCTGTCCATGACTGCGCCGAAGTCGCACATGATCTTAGCAGGTAGACGGTACAGGTACTGCGCTCGGAAATCCCACTCCGACATGTTCGGCCGGACCTCTCGGGTCTCTTTGGATTCACTCTCTAGCGGAAAGGTCCGAGTTACGGAATTCGTGTGTAGCACCATTACCTTAAAGTTTCCACCTCCATTCGTAAAGAGAAAGCGAGCTGGCGTAGAGCGGCAGCAGCCGCGACTACAGACTCGGCGGCTTCACTTCCCGTTTTGCGATCACAGGAACTTTCTGCGAGGTCCGAATGGCCGTGACGCAGTTCGCTACGCGGCCCACGGGCAGCCGATAGCCCGCCTGCGTTAGTCTCGGACGCGCGTCTGCACCTAGCGGGGGTAATGAGCCGCGACGCACCTGGCTGGTAACGTCCGGAGTCTAAGAGCGGATGGGTGACATGGGTGTCAGGCCAGGGTTACGGTTAGGATAAGTTGATGTACTAAGAGCCAGTAGCTACGCACGAAGTGGAAACTGATGTGACTTAAAAAGAGAAATCGAAAGTTAAATAGAATGTGCAATGTAGCGTGGAAAGTCTTCTTGAGACATGCACACATTATTATTAAGGGTCCAAAGCTCGAAGTGCTATGGAACCTTCTTGTTGTTATTATTATTATTATTATTATTATTATTATTATTATGTAAATTGTGAATGAAAGAACCCTTTTTTTGACTGAGTGATGCATTTTAGTGCCTTTTTTTGAGCTGATTTTTTTAATTTTGAGTTATAGCTGATCTTACGGACCACAGAACGACGAAGGGGGGTATGTCCACTAGACTTAACTACAACTTAATCCTTAAAAGGAAAGAAGAAGGATCTAGTTCAGGCTGTCATTAATAATGTTGTGTTAGTTTGCATTAAGTTATTTTTCGTGATTATCACTGCATTGTACCACCCCCCGCTGACGCCGCCCGGTGCTGAGGTCCATGATTTCAGTCTGCTTTCTATGCTCAGGATTCGTACAGTTTGCGATCATTTAAAGAACTATGACTTTCGGATTGTATCAGCAAATTGTGCAGGACGTCGGGGTATGTTTCTGAATTAAAGTTTAACAGAAAGCTATCACAGCAGTGATCAGTCCTAACCACCCAGGTACATCGGCAGCACTAAGAAGTTTTACCTTTAGTGGAACCAAACTGTACATATTTTACTTAGCAAACATTTTTTTAAAACAAAGCAATAAGCATAGTAAATCAATAAGCCCTACATAGCCCTTCAGTTTAAGCAAAAAAAATAAAAAATCAGTGACCTGACCTGAAGCAAGCAGTTGATACAAACGTAATGCTGAAAAATTGGAATGAATCAAAATATCTCTGGGACAAAGTGTGGAATTAATCAGCCTGTCCAGGAAATGTTTGGTTCCACACATTCCTGCTGAAGGAGGCACCATAAGTTATTAAAATAATGGTTCACAGTGAATGCCGTATTAAATGTGTTATGTTTTTAAATAACACATAAAACAGATTCTACTTAGTTAAATTTTATCTCATTACTGCATCATAATTTTCAAAAAAAAAAAAATGTAAAATGTGAACTAACAACTGGGTTCAAAATGGCAGTTTGTAGTTGTGCATTTCCACAGAGCGGAGGGGCGGAGTTCATAACCCCAGCCGTTAGGTATGTATGGCAGCAGTAAGACACACTCTGAATTCATTTATTCCAGATATATTTAAAATGAAAATTCTGTTACTTTTAGAAGTTAGAATCAGCTGTTAGAATCAGTAATATTGTGCAACCTAGCAATGTTTTATTACCAAAGCTCAGATTTGAGTCAGACTCAAGTCACAATTTCTGTGATACAGACTGTGATTTAACATACCTGTCCCTCAGACTTGGGTCTGTGGTCATTATTCATTTAAAATGAATGAGTATGATATTCAAAGACTGAATAGTACACTGAATAATACACTAATGGTATTGTACCAAAAAAATTCAGCATTCATCTGTGAGGTCATCAAGTCTGTTGTTCCTGTGACCTATATGAGCCATATGTGGCTTTTTTTTCTATTTGACAGATCCTGCTCCATTTACATTGTCTAAGGTTTGTTGTAAGAGTCAATTAAAGGTTACCCAGTTCACTCAAGAGTATTTCTTCAGGTATAAAGCATACCAAGCTCTAGTAATGCATGCACAGGCAAGTGAACAAGATCCTCACAACTTTTTAGAGTCACATATTACCATAAACATCTACAGCAATAAAAAAATTGAAACTGTTCACAAGATACAGAATTATTCATGTTTTTTTACTTAAAAAATTACTTGCATGAGCAATGGAAAACGAAGTGGTGAGTAGATTGTTTTTTGAAATTACCTATTAGTATAATTCTAATAACAGTTAACCTCTACCATATTTGGATTGCATAATAGTCCCTTTCCGAAAATCACTGGACTTCTGTGAGTTAATGACTTAATGACTCAGTCAATGACTTGCTAACTGGAGCCTCAGACATAGACTTGGGCTCAGTCACTGGTGACTTCATACTAGACTCAAACTCAAGGTAATGTCACTTGACCACAACCAAGAAGAAAACGTGTAAGTGAAGTCCGGCTTCTCCAATCATACTCCAGACGAGCATAGCAACTCAGTCATGCATCAGACATACTCCATCAGCTTTCACTGTCATCAGAGGTGATTTTCACGTTTCTTATAAAGAAAAGCATGTATCCTATAAGCAATAAGTAATATTTTTGTGACAAAATACCTCACAACAGTGCAAATAAAAGAAAACATGGAAAGTGGAATTAAGAGGGGTTTTCTTTTATGGAGGGAGTCATGCTGTTGTGCTTGTCAAAATGAATTACTACAAAGCTCACCTTTAAATGGAGCCAGGTAGTTAAGCAGTCATTTACCAATAGCATCAAACTACTGTGTATCTTTCTTATTTTCTGTATTATATTTTCTCACTCAGAAATAGAACCTACAGTCCACCTGGAGGCAAGTCGGTAATCAGTTTTGACCCTTTTCAAGAAGCAGAAATGATAAGCATTAAAGAACATTAACTCGTTTAAGTCAAATGTAAAGATGAAATTAAATCTAATAAACTGAATTAAAGTTCACCAAACTGCATCTATCTGCCCATCCAGCTACTGCACTGTGCTGTTAATGAAGAATAGTGAATAATTGTTCATTGTTTGTAAATATTTGTGCTTTTTAAACATTTGTCAATAATAGAAGGACCTTCATTAGAATCACTAGCTAGCAATGTGTGGCCACCATTAACCCAATAAGAGCATCATGTCTTTGACGGAGGCTTTGAGCTAGTTAACAGGAGATGTCTTTTGGGATGTCTTCCCCTCTCCCTGCATCCTGAAATGGTAATGAAGCACTAGATGATACACTGACCCAGTTTATCCTGAAAATTACCGGTTACTTTTCATTTTACATCAAGCTAGAATTATTGGAATTAGGAATCAGACCAATTTCATCATAGTACTTTATTTAAAGGACCAGCATTAGGTGCCAGTAAGCATCAATTTGTAAGTGTGATTGATCAAAGTCCTGTCATATGAATTAGAAGTAGAAAGATTGAACCTGTCATATCCTATTAAAAATGCCAAGACAAAACAACTGGAATTTGATATGTAAGAATGACCTCAAATAACAACTCACACAGGATCTCTAAAAAGGTGTCACTTGTGGTTTGCTTAGACAGTGACCCTTAGAAGGTATTGTCTTAAGCAGCCTCATATGTCTCCTAATTAGTTGACCGGAACAGAGGGCATGACACCTCAGTCTGGTCAAGACTCCACGTTACCAAGTAGGTCATCTAAATAAAATGCTATATTGTTTTCTCTCTAGCTTTTAAAATCATAACATCGACCCAACAGACTTTTAAAACCACAATCATCGATCTGCCAACCAGTTATGATGAGGGTCAAAGGGGAATCACAGTTCTTACTACCGAATTAATGTGTACGCCATACGAGAAACCGCTTAACTGTAGGGCTGGGGTATGAATGTGAAAACAAAATAAAAAACGATAAGGATCCAGGAGCTTCGCTGCTTGGACCCTTAAATATAGCAACTATATTAAAAAGATCTGATGTTTTAAACAATGTATAAATACTTGAGCTTTACGCTTAAACTACGTGATTACTCGAGTTATATGCTGAAGTATACGTTAAAACAATTGAATCGAGACAAGAGTCAAATAAAGGATAAGAACAAGTTATACGTTTAGTAAGGAAAAACTCGACTCATTGTCAAACACGAGAAAAAAGGTTCTTGGCTAGGGGTCATTATATAAAATGATGGCAGTGTTTTTATTATTCTTATTATTATTATTTTAGGGGAAACAACACCAAACGTGCAGTGCAAGCTGATGCTAACGAAATGTCATCCGAGTTCAATGATTCTTCTTCCAAGTTTAAATGTAGTTTACAGAGATAAGATGTGCGATTGTGCAGCTGCACTGGGAAAGCCGATCTAGTTTTCTGACGTTCGCCGAAATGCAGTGTACGATGTTACGTCGCCTCCAGTCCGGCGTGTCGCTGAATATCGTTTCACAAGCAGGGGATATGCGGGCTCTCGACCGCTTCTCCAGTTGTTTACTGTAGGCTACAGAAATAGCCACCAGTTATTTTATGTGGTTAGAGGTGATCAGAGCATACAGTAGCTGTTAACTGAGAAGCTAATACTCTAGCTAATACTCTTCGGTCATCGGTCCAGGTGTGTCACAATTACCGCTAGGTCGGGGAGTGTGTTAGTTTTTCATGCCAGATTTTAAAGTAATCGAAAAATGCAAATCAATAAAGATTTCCATTTAGCCATTATTCTGCAGCAATAGGGTAGCTTGTTTAAAATATTAGATATCGATCTTGTACACGTACAGCTGTCATACAGAAATACGTACGCTTAACACGGCTACGACTTTAGTGTGATTTCGTGTATGAAAATGACACGATAGGACGTACTGCCCTTTTCCCCACAGCCTATTTTAGTGCCTATACAAACTACTTGATACTTGTCTCATATTAAAATGAGTGTAACTTAAATTTATCATTATTTTATCTTTTAGATTATTTTACCAATTGAAAATCAGTAATCGGAATATATTTTGAGTATATGTCCAGCCTTGTCTAAGTGCTAATTATAAGACATAAACTTTTATTAAATAAAGATTCCGAAAACACTAAACAAAAATCCAAAATTAGGATACATTTCCTAAACTCATACATGCATCAGCACTCTTAAACCAGTTATCTTATTGCACATTTAAAATTATTACAGTTGACTGTATAACGATATATATGTAATTATAAAATGTTGTACAAATATTACAAATGTATATATTAATGGCACTTAAATTTAATTCTGAATGCTGAATCACGATTTTCTGTCTACTGTCCAAATCGGTATTCAACACTAATTCCTATTCTTTTCATTGATGTCTGCAAGTCAGCTTCGTAATGCAGGAGTTTTTTTACTCTGTCCAGTTATCCCTAGGCTCTTAGATGTAATTTTCTTTTGGTTCGATCTACTAATCGGTTGTTCCAATATTAGCGGGAAACGAGAGTGCTAAGATTACCAAAGCAAATAAAAAATATCTGCAGGAAAAGGGGATGACAACGTCATGTTTATTTTTCCCTCTATATATAGGGAATTACCCTAGACGCTCTATTTCCTTTTCCACGGTGCTTTTTTTAGAATTAGAAATTAGTAACATTCACGTCAGTTTCATTTGCCTCCTGGGGCATCTGCATCACTCGCAATATTATAACCACCACTCACATGTATTATAAGATGGGAATCTTCCTGGCATTTTCACCATTCCGAGGCTTCAAACCCAATCTAACAGTCAAGGCCTTCAAACAGTAACACCAATGCAATATACTATTGCTCTAATTAGTATTGTAAATTAAGAGACCTGATTGTAATTTCTGTAATGACTATTCCAAAAAGTCCTACTGCTTTGTGACTACATTTTACTTAAAGGTGTGACACGAAATGAGCCTGCAGATTCGTTTTTTTCCAGCTTTTTAATGCACAGGAAATTTGTCTACATCCCTGATTTTTTTTTCTTCATTTTCCCCCATATAAGTTCAAATGGCAGTAACAACTTTTTCATTTCTGAGGTCATAAACATAATGAAATAGTCTGATGCGTTCTCATCACCAGTCATCATTTTTACCCGTGTACACTGTTTAAAGAGATGTGTAAACACAGGTTTATGTGTGTATGTCAAACACAATGTACAATAGAAATGTGGATTTAGCAGTATTCTGTTCGTATAAAATTCTTAAATATTACACCTTATGTTAGAAAGCAGTTTGTGTTTTTTTTGTTAGTTTTGTGGAAAAAAATAAGCATTATCAATAGTTATGGGAAAAGCAAAATGCATTGCTTATTAGGTCCATGGCTATATCCTCTTTGACTTTGACTCCTCATTAATGAAACTTGTAACTTTTAACTATTTGTTTTCAGCTTATATTTGTGAATTAAGTTAATTGGAATCAAAGCATTTAAATGGGCACTTCACCAAATCCCAGGAATATGGGCCTTTGAATGGATCATACAGTGCAAATAAAAGAATACATGGAAAGCGGGATTGAGAGGGGTTTGCTTTTACTGGGGGAGATAAGACAAAGGAGGACACAGTCTCAGATTCATCATATATTTTAGCAATACACTATTCAATAATAATTACAATTACAATTTAAGCTATTGTTTAGTTTCAGCTTTTAATATCAGAACAATTATTTTACAAAAATAAACATATGACCTCATAAAAACTTTTCAAGGTATGCAAATATTCTTTGAATCATCATTTACCACTTTAGAGACACCATTTACAGGTATCGTTTATGAGAAAAATAATTGATACTTTATTAATCTGAAAATTTTAAGAAGCAACCTGTTTTTATTTGATTTCGCTATCTAGGGACCCACCAACATTTTATTCATCCATTAAAGAACTTGACTGCTTGTGATTGAAAAAGTCCTGTGATTCATCCAGTGATTTTAGAGCAGTTTTCTGGGCTCTTTGGGTCACTGACATAATCTTCTTACTTCTGGGGCCTTGTAAATGTGCAAGAGCAAGAAACAGTGAAAGTGAGGGACTCTATCTGCTAAAGCAACACAGTGAACAGGAGTAGCCCCCCTGAACTTCATAAAGGTCACTGAATCAAATTCAACTACGCTGCACAGGAGAAGCATTACACAATGCAGTGGTAACATTCAGTCACATACAGCTGTTCTCCTTGGTTTAAGCATGTATCCAATAAGAGTGAATAGCAGTGTGGTGCAGGTGCAAAATTGTCTAACAACTAAAAAGGAAGTAATGCAGTTCTAAACACAGCCAATTTGAGAAAGTATTCACAGATATTCATTAATTGATGTGTTAACATTAGGCGAGTCCCATTGGAAATGTTATCTGAAATCTTGCCAATAGTATCCTTGGAAAAACTGCAAAAGGTTCATGAGAAACCAGTTAGAGAAAGTCCATAATGCATTTGGAAGTTGGGTATATTCTGTTTAACATACATTTTTCAGAAGCTCACAGTGGTAAAAATAACAGAGTAAAGATCAGTATGGATGTAACGCTAGAAATGTTCAGATTTCAAATTATTATTGGTTTGCAACTATACAAAAATATGAATTTGCATGCTTTAGCTGAGCCTTTGCACATATTTAGCAGCATGTCTGAATAAATACTAAATAAATATGAAATGCAAACATACCAATTTACAGATCCCTAAAAAGCAGGAAATAAATGTATAATTACCACATTGCACTGGAAATTTTTGGTATAAATTCCTTTCAAAGATCGAGGATATAACATGGTGGTGATAAGATATGGCAAACATGTATGTAATTTCATGAAAAGTTCAATGTCGGAAGGATGGTTTTTAACAAATATATAAATAAATGGGAGTTTTGCGTATCCTCCGGATGGTTCCGACTTGCCCACTCACCAGACATTAGTGTCTTTTAAGAAATATTTTTTATCAATTTACATTCTTTTAGAATATGGATCAGTTTTACAGATTTTATGACAATTTACAGCATTCAAAAGAAACCCATTAATTTGAAATTTGTTGTTTCAATAGAGGCAGCAGATTTTTAGATGTGCATTTTATATATTAAAGGCTAAAGGTCTGGGGTGATTTCTTTGCTTGCTTTGTACTGTACAGTAAGAGCATTTTACAGAATGTCGTAATTCATAGTAATTTTAAAAAACATTTTGAATGTTTGCATTGTTAACCCAAAACGTAACTGTGTAAATGGGTCCCTTTTAAGTTTCAAAACAGAACACAGTCCATACAGATCATCAAACCTTCGAGAGGCAAAAAAGCCCTTGGAAATAAAACCCTAACCACAAAAATATGAAAACGCACAACAAACCTAACTAGGGGTATCGGGGACATTCATCCCCAGAATGACGTAAATGGTGGCATGAAGCACAACCCCATGCGCACATCAATATTTGTAGTTCATTTTTAGCTTGGCAGCCAAAGGCAGCAAAATCAAAATCCCAAGGAGAAACCTAAAATCTTACAGGGGATTTAACAGCACAAAAAATATAGACCCCAGTAACTCAGCCTTCAGTAAGGTAACATTAATACAGTATATACCTATGTATATATTGTATAATTAAATATTCAATCAGGTTAGCCACACTAAACTATATATATACTGCATGAAGAAATTAAAATATCTAAAAAGCTGAAAGAACAAAGAATACGTTAATACACAATTTTCATCTATAAAAGTGCAAATATTCTACTGAACAGCAAGACAAAAAAAAGGTAACAAGAGACAAAACTTGTTTGACTAAAACAACATAATGAATGTCAGAAAAACATCGGTATGCATGTACAGTATGTATATACAACCAGTGGATGTCGCTTCTGTTTCTGCTGCGTTTTAAGTGGCTGAGAGAATCAAGCTTCTCTGTACGAGTTTCCTGCCAGACAGTACATGCCAGGTTCCAGCGTCTGCTGCCAGTCTGAATCTCTCTTAGCCCGACAGCCAATCAACCTCCTTTACTCCAGTAGAGAAACATCAGAGAGCCAGGCAGGGTTCCTCAGCCCTGCCCTGCATTTGCATTAAGATATGTCTGCAGTAATGTGCACCCAGGGCACAGCATGAATGTGATGAACTGGAAAGGTGTCTAAAGCCAGACAGCGGCCTGGAACCAGAAACACTGTACTCTGCAAGACCATTCAACCTGAACATCAGGAAAAAGGAGCTTTTTAAGACATACGTTAGAGAGGTTAACACCTAGAAATGCTAAAGAAATTACTAAAAATAATTTTTAAATTAATTTTTCTTTAACTGACTGCCATACCAAAGGATCTATAATGATTACTCAAATAAACGTCTTTCACTTTTAATTCTCAAAATGTTGTAGAAATTAATATGGTTTATTATTGTTATAAATAGACTTTTTCCCATACAAGTTAAGCATCTGTGCCCCATCATTTGATACACTTTATACAATCAATCATTTTAAAAATGTACATCATACTCACAGTTCCTATATTCACAAATGGGTGAAATGTCTTTATATCATCCATATTAATTTGCTCATAGTGGGCTTCTTCCCATCGCTACTCACAGATCTAGTTGTGTTTTGGTATCAAAAATACAAACTGAATTATCACCTGGGCTTTCGAGTTGTAAACTGACTGTATATTTTGTGAAATCTTGGTCTTTATTATTTGGAACCAAAGTGGCATAAAAAGTGGGAGAGGTGGTGGTAATTTTCTGCTGGCAAAGTAGTACCATTGTAATATCATGATGTAAAGACAAATTACACCACAGCAAATTTCAAATGAAAGTTACAAAGAGGAAGATGTTTCTTATCAGGATCATTTATGGACCTCGTTCCAAACTTAACCAAACTCTGGTTGTGTTACACTTCATCAAAGACTTATTCACTTATTTCAGAATGTACAACTTTTCAAATGAATGGAGGGATAGTAACAGTGATCACAATTGTTACAGCCGTCGTTTCAAGCTCCCCAATGTGTATGGCACAGATGCAAAGCGCCGTCTGCCGAAATACTTTTGAGTAATGACACCCTCTGCTGAGGTCACTCTGGGTGTCAAAGGAAAGTTCTGTGGAGCTTTCAGACGCTGGAACAAAGATGTTGAACTAGGACATATAAAGGGATGCAGAAACATTTCATTGAAAGAACCAGGTACAGGAAACTGACAGTTTACTGCTAGGTGCTATGGGCAAACGAAAAAAGAGTAGAGTTGTGAATATTGAAGCACAACAGAGCATAATGTGTTGCAGCCGGGGGCAGGGGAGGTCTTGAAAGTGCAAGCTATAAGCCAGCTCCTCTGATTTCCATACTCACGCTGGCCACGCAGACCCACTCAGGATGTAGACACCCACTTCAGCCTTGGGGGAAAACTAATCTTTTCATTTCCAGCTAATGACGCTCCAAAGGTCACTTCAGTCATCACTGCCGCCGCCTCATGCGTGCAAGCGTGCGTGCGTGCGTCCTCTCACTGCAGATATCGCCGAAGCGGAGAGGGGGGGCCCTCCGGCACACTGCCGTACAGTCCCACAGTCTTGTGTGCCCGTGACACTGGAGATGCTACTGAAAGTGATGTCCGACCAGAAGGGGGGGGGGGGGGACTTAGAGCTGAGCTCCCCCCTCTGCCCCATCCAGCAGTTCACAAAGCACACAGGTATACTGGAACTGGAAGCACAGGGACGTCTTTTCTTCTTCCCTTGCACTAATCTAGAACATTCTGTGCCCAAGCAGTCTTTATTTATCCCAAGACCTGCCATTTCAACACACTGTCCAGCAGGGTCTGCATCCTGGCTGTCGAACAACGTTAGTCTTGTTAATCTCTCTGGTATATAGGCCTACCCCACCCCGAAATCTCCTCTTTTCTTAATTCCGATGCACAGGTCAAAAAACAGGTAAGGCCAGGTGACAGAGGAGCTACATCATGTAACATCGTTATGTTTGTGCGTCTTTAACTCCTGCTGGACGACAGCTACATGTAAAGCCCTACTTTCATATGCACCGGGCGTCATCATTCCCTAAACCAAAAGGGATACAAAAGATTAGTCTTCCTTGCTACAAAAAATATATATGGCATGAGTGGCACATTTGTTTTCTTCTTTTTTTAAAAAACTTGTAGCTATGTATAGTGAAACGATTCACTTGTTTAGCATTTTTGTAATATAGGGAAAACACAACGAACAACACAGCAAATCGATATAAAAGCAGACAAACTATGGATTTCAGTTTCAGGAAGGCAAGGGCTTGGCTGGGCAAATGACAAGTGACCTTTGACATCCAAATTTAATAATTGTTTTAATAATTGATAAAATGGTTTTTGCAGATACACAGACTTCCCCCATCCCTTTTGTTGTTAACGTATAATAAAATGAATACAAAAAAAAAAAAAAACCTACTTTGGAAGATAAAAACACATACAAAAGGTGGGTGTCTTGCCAGGCAACATGTTATAAAGTGCAAATTTACTTTTATTTTTTTCCCTTTTGGATGAACTGGCCACAGTCAAGACATTCATGTATTTCATAGGATGTAAAGATATGGGGAGAAAGAATAAAGCAGACTAATAACCAGGAATCGGCGGTGTTTGAAAACTACAATGAAGAACAATTCTCTCGCTAACAAATTCCTCCAGATTCATACAAGCATCTGGTAAACCAGGGCACTTTAAGGAGAATCAGTAATCAACATGAGACCTTGGTCTTGACATATTCATTATTGCCGTTTAGAAGCTTTTCAAACAGATGTTTCCCCAATGCACTTGCCTGTCTGACTGCAGGCGATGTTCAAGCTCCACCAACTTGTTATATATTCAATTCCCCCAGAAACACTCAAAGTTAAAATGCCCAAAGGAAAAGCTTGGAAAAAGCTTCAAAGTATTATCATAGTAACTTCAAGGCACAATACTATTCTATAAAGACATAACAGACCTAAATTTCAAACGAAATGGATTTAACAGTCATCATTCTATGTCAATGTCGTTAATGACTGGGAAATATTTAATTAGGACTTGTTAAGCCTAATTCTGTATCGAGTAAATCATTTAAAATTATCTGTAGCTGTAAATTTTTGTTCCATTTTTTATAATTTTTTTTAAATGCTTCCGATAACAAATGAATACGACTGTAGCAGCAGAGATCACGCTAAAACCAGCATCAGCGCCGATCTGCCGGGGCTCAGCCAGAAGACACACCAAGAACAGGGGTGAGCAGCTGCCGACCACGGCCTGGGCTGAATGCTCGCAATCTGCCTGCCTGGGGCAAACGGCGAGAGTCAGACGGCGTCTGAGGAGATGACAGCCAGAGTACTGTCAGCGCGAGCCCCATTCAGCCTGCTTAAGGGAAGGCGGCACAGTGTTTGCCTGCTGTAAATACAAACAAGCCCGGCATCCTCTCTGGCAGCACTCTTTTTAGCTGCTGTAAACTGATCTTAACTTGACATGGAAGGATCTTTTTTAACAGTTGGAACAAAATACTCGAGCAAATACATTAAATGTGAGCCAGGACTTCCTGGACAATTTCCCCCAGCACATTGTCACAGCAATTTAAATTTACCGAATTACTCATAGGAAATATTATCTGGCAATCAACTGCTCTGAATTAAAACACGGTACTTGATGTGGTCAGACGTATATTTTTGTTAGGTTGTAAGTTATCACGTATATGCGAAAAAGGTTTCAAAATAATAATAAATAAATAATAAGAATAATAATACAAGCAACACCATTAGAACCTAATAGGGAAAATATTTAATCAGCCCACCTTAGACTTTTCGTTTACTTTATTTGGAAAGAGATTATAGCTTTGATCAAAGGCCACTTCTATCACCCAAGTCAATCTCCAAAGCAAGGCACTATCCCTTCTGTTGCAGCCAGGCTGTTTGCACTTTTCGTAGAGAATACTTCTTGTAATCAAAGCCACATGGCATCAACATTCATGCCTGGAGGTTTCAGTTTGTTTGTTTAATTCATTAATTTGTTAATATTGGTTCCACCTTCTGCGTACCATTGTCCACTACAGGCCATGGTTGCCCTACTTGGATGGGTTAATTTTGCCCTTGTATCGCTCCAGCTCATTGTGTCAGCGTCCTTCCCAGCTTCTCCTCCTCAGGCCCCCGCTTCACAAAGTCCAGATCAGGGGCGCAGTCCCTTGGGGAGTGCGCCCCCAGGTAACCGAGTGCTCGAAATGATGCTCTGCAAAATGGTACGTTTGGAGTCACCGGGGAAACCAGTGAGAGACGCAGACAGCACTTGCCAGTGAGCCACATGCAGGTGGCGGATGCAGTGTGGCACTGCCGCGCTCACAGACACTGGCGCCTCGCTTTTCCAGGTGCTGCTTTTTTTTTTTCCCTTCAGATTTGAAAATGTTACGTAGCCCTTTTCGAGCAAGATTGCTCTTTTCCTATGAGCCCCGACCTGAGACTGCCATGGTCGGGGGAGAAGGGAGGCGAGAGGAAGAGAGCAGGACACACTCACACTGCACAGTTCAACTTTCTGCTTTGTCCCGTTACGTTAAGGGATCTGTATCGTTGCTGTGAGGATAGGATACGTTAATGAGGAGTTCAAATAAGTTCTGGATTACACTGAAAGATCTCAACTACTTACTTGCTTGATTGTCAGTGTTATGTTCTTTCTTAAACTAAGACACATACCAGAACAAGAAAATAGGATGAAAAGAGGATGCCACTAGATAACTAGTCTAGATACTGGTCTGTGACAGTGATAAACATTGCTGAAATTAAGCCTTCAAAACTTTCCTAATAAATAGAGCTGTGTACAGTCGCCATGCAAGTGTAAATCTCTACTTTTTTTTTTTATTAAAAAAAAAAGGTGTGTAGAGCCTTAAAACACAGTATTTCTCTATTTCTAGTGTATACAAGCTGTCTAATAGCAGCTTTGATCTTTTAAATCAATGTCTTCCATTGTGATTGTGGTGGTTTTACCCTACATCTCAGGTGATGCATCTGCCTATTAACATATCTGAGCCTGTTATTTTCTTATGCAGTTCGTCGAGTTTTCCAAGCACACTGGACTTACTTTCTCTAATAAGATACTGCAATGTAAGCACTTATATATAGTCAGTCTCATCTTTGTGTGATATCTAGCACATTGTCTTTTTGTTTTCTTTTACGTCTACCAAAAACAGACGGGGGCATTTAAAACAACAGCACTCTCTGACATGCTATATCTGGCATCACCTCGCTGTCTCTCTGGAGGTTTGGTCACATTGTGGCTGGCTTAGTCCTCCGAGTGTGTGTATGGGCCTTTCGCCTCACAGGACTCTACATCATGCACCAATGTGTGGGTCCGTGCTCGCATCCTAACTCTCCTGCCATTTTTAGCCCACAGAGACAGGCATAAGGCACAATGAATTTTGGGGAAAAAAATGTTTATGTTACCCCAGCATTAGTGGGTTATTATACAGAAAGCGGTTGTGGTATCGTTTGCCTCATCACCCGGCACGAGATCCAGCATGCAGTTATTTAGACGACAGTTCATGCTCATTGGAAGCTGATTGTAAGCGTGGGAGGACTGCCACAGCACAATTAGGATGCAGCTTTCCAGGTGCTATGGAATCTTCCATTATAAAGGGGGCATTATCTGATTAATTAAATTTCTTATGAAGACTTGGATATGAATAAACATCAGTGAAGAATGGACAAGTGTGGATCTGATCCTTTCTTCTCTCAACCTACTTCTTTCTACCGGTCTACAACACAATTGTCTTTTTTACTGTAATTCATCAATGCAGAATTAACATTATACAACCAATTATGTCAAGCAACTAAATGCACTTAGAAGTCTATATTAAAAATGTGGCAGACATCAATCTCTCACACTTTAATATCCCACAGTAATAGAATATCATCTGATATTCTGCAGTCACTTTAGAAATAGCCTGGGAAACTTGCTGCCAGGATTGTATTGTCATGGAACAGCTTGAGACTAGTCTAAACCAAATGTAACCTATTGTTATCTACGTTCCAAAACAGATAAGGCCAAATAAAGGCAAGGTGAAGCAACTAGGCAGGTTCTCCATTGAATGTATATTGATTTTTCTATACAACAGATTGATTGATAAATCCACAAATAGTTCTTCAGCACTTTTTGTCTATTTTAAAACCAGACTTGATTAATAATTGCTCTACCATTTTTTTTTTTTGGCTGTTATTTTTACTGGATCTACTGAAATAATCCATAAACCCTCCATGATCCCAAGCCCAAGGTTTCAGTTTTGGGCCCCCAGGACATTATTAGTATCAGACATTGATGTGAAACCATTGTGCTTGCAATATGACCCTACAATTATTAAATTCAATTAGATGTTTGTTCAACCAAAGAATTGTGACAAGGCAATAAATCCTGCCATTTCTAAATCTGGAGACAAGCTGTTTAAATCGGTTTAAAAACCATGACACTGGATGCCTTTATCTTTGCTCTAAGCAGCTTACCTGTCTTTTTCTTTTACCCCGTCCCTTCTGATCTATAGACGTATTTACACATTGCCATTTTTTTTTTAATATAAAAACCATCAAGACAAAATATATAACTCCCAGGAAGTCACTGTTCCACAGCTACACAAAAATACATGTACAATCTTCTAGAGTGCGATCATAAGAGAATGACGAACACTCCAATGAACCAGAAGTCCTGCCCCTTGCTGTTCACTGACTCTCCAAATAGAGCCCTCACACTTTAAGCTGCAGCCAGAGAAAGGGTAGGTTTTCAGACCAAGACAGAACGTAGACAGAGAGCAATGAGAAGGCCAAATCCGTACTTCCGTTACGCGCCTTGCACAACTTGGAAGTTTAGCGTCGGCTGAACTCTCTTTTCATTTTTAGGACTCTTCCAGATCTTGGGGAGTGTAAATGGGCCTGAAACTGAACCTGACCATCTGTCTCACATGTGCGCACACACACACACACACACACACACACACACATACTAGGTTAGTGTCTTGCAGTTGGAAGTCACCGTACAGTCGTCTGTGCATGTACATGTGCATGTAAACCTAAACTCCGAAACCTACCACTTGAATATGTATTGTCCTATCTGAATGTGTATGGGATGCAGGACACATCACGGCTGTGAAACCAAAAGTTGCTTTTGGTTTATAATATGTCAACTGCACAATGCTGCACAATGATCCTTATTCCGGTAAGGAATTACATATACTCATTGTCTCGGAATGGACTGTGGCATCAAACAAAGCAATTCCAAAATTGTAGCATGCATAACCATTTTGTGCTACATATTTTGCTTTTAAACCCACAGTTTGGGATTACTACTCAAAACTAAACCTATTTATTTCCTAATAGCCAACTTCACAATGAAACGGAGAAATAATCAGAATGCGAGAGCATGCAAACAGAGAGTACTGAAATATTGTACAGGTCTCAACCTCCGGACATGAAACATAAATCATTGCGTTTGGTGAATCAACAGCTTGTCTGCTGAAAACAGGAAAGGGCCTAAAAGATTTCAGGTATTATCATTCTTCCTTGTCATATTTTGTATGATAACGTGATTCATTTAACAAAAGGTGCTTCACCACTTGCAACGAAGGTAACAGTTTTTTTTTTTTTTTTTTTTTAAACATTTTGTAAATCATTTCATAAATACATGACACACAAGAACTTCCTCGAGTGGATTCAGGTACTTAAAATGATGTCTTTGGAATAATGCAAAATTTAAATATCCCAGCTGTTCATTATTACAGACGTATGTAATTATGGTACATATACCAATTACAATTCGAAGAAGTATTGATTTTTACGTTAAGTACATTGCCAGCAACTTTAAAACAGCACGATGACAATTATTATGGGCATTTAAAACATATTACTATTAAATAATTTTATTTGAATAATCACACTTATCCAAATAATTTCCTTATTCAAACATGAAGGGAACTGATAGTATGGGCAAAAAACATAAAACAAGAGATTTAAAAAAAAAAAATCTTTGGTAGCCTTTAGTTTGAAGCAAACATGATTACTTTCTAACATAATTCTGTTGCAAAAAAAAAAGTACTGGATGGAGTAATATTGGTAAACAGGGGCGCTGAGGACCAAGTCGGAGGTGATGCCGCATCCTGCACGCTAAGTACATGGAACGGCTGAGCCTACTGTAGGCGACAGGGCAGCTGGAGTAGCGGCTCTTAGTTAATGCTGTGCTTGTGATGTCTCCTCTGCCCCCTGCGTGTCTCTGTGCATACTGCCGTTCATGTGTCAACTAGTGAGAGAGAGAAACCGTCCGGGGCACATAATGTTGAAGGTGACAACACATTGCCGTTTTATTTATACAGGTAGAAAAGAATGTCAGCCTATTAAATATTTAAAATACTACAATACAATGCTAACTTTACCCACTTTCATTTTTAACCAGGAGATTCATACATTGGTTTTCAATAAATGCTTCCCTAAATGAGGACTGAGATTTACCTGGAGCCCATCCCAAAAAAAGCACAGGTACAACCTGCATGGGCTTCCGCTTTAACAGTCATACCTTATCAAATGGAGAGCTGATCAGCAGCCCCATGACGGTCTACAGTAAAAGTATCTTGATTAAGTGTATGGGGTAATTGTACAGTTAGCACTGGAGCAAGAATTTAAAAGCCCAAAATGGAAGCTCCTTAAAAAGACTTTTAGTCTGAAAGGGTACAGACATCATTCCCCTTCACCAGCTGACAGGAAGTTCTTATTGGATTGTGGCAAAAAAAAAAAAAAAACAATAAGAAAATGAAACCTCTGTTCAAAGCTTCAGTGGAGATGGAACAGCACAAGGCAAGTCACACCACGCAGACTGCGGGACCCAAATTAAGCTGAAAAACTTCATACTCCTGCTCCAGCGGGAGCATAGCAGCCCACAGTCCTTGTGCTATGGCGTGTAAAATTACAATGTAAGGGAGAGACAGACCTAAAACAACGGAAAAAATATTCCGGAGGTTAACTTGAGAGAAATTAAACAGGGTCATTTCTAATACAGTTCAAACACTGTATTGTAAAGTCTGGTAATCAGGCAAGTTTGTAATTTGCTTCTAGTAGAAAGCCAAGGTTTTCTGTGCATGTCATCTCTCTCTCCCCTAGTAGCATACTGTAGAACAGTGCCTTCCAACCCGGCCCTCGAGAACCCCTAAGACAGTCCATGTTTTTGGTCCTACCAAGAGCAGGGATGGGCGTCCTTGAGGCCCGGGTTGGGAAACACTACTACAGAACACTTGAGAGTGAAAGCATTTACTGAAGAATGTTTTTTTTCTAGTTAAATATTGAATACTGCTAAGGTTTTAATAAGATTGATGCAGCACATAATGGATTTCTCTTCTTTTTGCTAGCTATATGAAATGTGTTTAAAACAT
>JAODKF010000116.1:12098228-12124263 GCA_026779585.1 Mormyrus proboscirostris | reverse complement strand
GCGGGTCAAAGAAGCCTCGCAGATCTTCCACATCCATGAAGCTTTGAAGGAGTAACAATAAGAAGGGGTGTCTGATGGCTTACAAAAAAAAAACCTATATGGTATATAAGATAATAATAACAATCATAATAATAATAATAATAATAATAATAATAATAATAAAGCTGAAAAAAGACCTGTAAATTTATCAGGAAGCAATCTGTTTTTTCTTTTGTCGTTATCATTGTTGGTTAAACAGCCCAACCCACAGAAAGAACAAGACACGACAGCTGCCTTTGTTTTATCATATATATACATGTATATGTATGTATATACATATATATACATAAATATACACATATACATATATGTTTATACATATATATACACACACGCACACACACTTTTTTCCTTTTTTTTTTTTCTTTTTTTTCCTCTTTTTTCAAAAAATTGCTGCTCTCACTGCCAACGCCTCCCACCCTTCGTATGTTTCTGCCCTCTTGGTAAGTCAGTCAGCTCACTCTCTCGCTGACTGGCGTCCTGGACTCTACCGTCTCCTCCCGGCTGGGCCTGGGCACAGCTGATGTGGGCACGATGTCCTTCATCTCCCTTCCCTCTACCCCCTCGCCCACCCGGTGCTTGCCTTTCAGGTCGCTGGCCACCGCTGCTGCCGCTTGAGTCTTGGTCACCGTGTCCCTGCTGGGACAGCTGTCGGCTCTGGCAACCTCCTTGTGGGCCAGGAGCTGCTGCTTGTCTTCGTGGCAGGACCTCGGGGTGCTCAAGTCCTGGGGCTCGTTGTCTTGGAAGGCCGGAGCCCCCCCCTGTGTGGCTCGGCCGTGGGAGTGTTGGTGTGCGTGCGCTGGGTATGGGGCCGGCTGTGAGGGCGGCAGAGGTGGAGGCGGGGGCGAGTGCGGATGATGGTGATGGTGGTGGTGATGGTGTTTGTGCTGCTGTGGTCGCTCCTTCTTCTGGATCTTGGAGGGGCTGCTGTCGCCACTGCTGCCCCCGCTTCCCGGGGACGCTGGCGCCTCCTTGTGCTTCCTTCCCGGACTTTTTGGCAACTTCGGTCCCTTTTCCAGCACGTCCACCCCGGCCATTCCGGCCAGGGCACCTGTCCCCGCCCCCTGCCCCGGCCCTTGCCCTGCCCCCGGTTCCGCCCTAGTCTCTGTGGCAGCAGCGACCGGTGTCGCTGTGACAGGTGCCTCCAACTCTTCCACAGTCTCTCGCGTCTTGCGCTTCTTGATAGGAAGTGCCGTTTCCTGCACCGGCTTTGCGGAAGACTCCTTAGGGGCCTTCTTCTTGGCCTCGGTGGCCAGCGTGATGGAAGTCGTGTAGGGAGTGCTGGAGACCATCCCGCCGGCAACAGGGGCTGTGGCTGGCTTGCGGCCCCTCTTTTTCGGAGCAGTCTGTGGTTCCTGCTCCATCTTTCGTTTGCGGCCGGGCCGCGTTTTGGTGCCTGCAGCCTGTCCCGAGGGCCCACCCACCTCCGTCTTCGACGAGACGAATGGCATCTTGACCAGCAGTTTGCCAGGGCTTTTCTCCACCACTCGCTTCATGGCCACACCCTCCGTAGCCTGCCGCACCTTGCCGCTGCCTTTCGGACGCCCTCTCCCCCGTCCAGAAGCTTTCACGACCTTGGGCTTCTTCGGGGGCTTCTTCTCACGCCGCGAGGGACTCCCACGGCCCGTAACCGTGAAGTCAAAGTCATTGGGGTCGGTGGTGGTATCTCCTACCTTTTGGAAGTACGCTATCAGCTCCACTTTGGAACGGAAGGCTTTCCCATCTGGGCTGAAAAATAAATTAGATTTTTATTATTATTCATAAAAAACAACATTGCTAATCTTTCAATCTGCCTGTTAATCGTACACCTTGTTTAAAATTTGCTCCAAAATAAAAAAAAGACCTCTTCTTATTTATTTGGCCTTCAGAATAAATCTTGCAGCACGAAGTACTATATATCCTAGTGATATGTATCGGTAAGGGCAAGTGCTCTGACGTGAGTTTCCTGAAGTCTTCTTAATGGTATGTCATTAAGTTCTATCTTTTTACATAGAACTTACGAATGACATAGCATTAAGGTGGCTTTGGGAAACTCATTCCTGGGTAGTTCTGACTGGTGACGGGCACCCCCAAGTCAGTCTCTGTGGCCCTTTGCCACCAGTCACTGATTCTTTTCCTGGGGGGGGCCTTCAGAGGAAGGCCTGCAGAGAAGTACCCTGTAACCCAAGAATAGCCTGCGATATGGGGCACACGGCTGTGGGTGTCACACTGCCCCATATTGTCCTGCCAGCATCAATCAGTTGGCCCGGTGAACCCACTGGGAATGCTCCACCATGCACGTCACAATGTCAGATTATACAGGATCAAAGCGCTTCTCACAAAATCAATCCCTCTCCTAGCCCCCCTTTCCAAGACACGATACTTCCCACCATATATGCCGCGAGGCATGAAATCATTATTAGTGCAAGAGACTGTTAATAAAAGTGATGTAGGGTCCATGAGGGCAAGGCACGCAGACGTTTCTCTGAACCATGACAGTCTGATCGTTTGTCAGCATGCTGCAGACTGGGGTGGACTTGACCCCAGGAGAGCTCTGGCCACAGGAGGGCTTCCCCGGTATGAGAGACACTGCAGTGCTCCTCAGTTCCGGACTCCAAACTACCCTCACCATGTCGCCACTGGGGCACATTCAGCTTAAAAAAAAAAAAAAAAACAGCTTGCTAATGAGCATCATGCATGTTCAGATTCTGAGGTGTGCAACTTGCTTTCAATCAAATTCATGTTTAAAATGAAACGCAAAACCATTACTATATAAACACAACACACTGATATGCTGTTACGCAAGGTTTATTATTACAAACTTGGGTTGACCGTGATGACAAAAATTTTATGCGAATTATGTCCCAAGATTTCTGAATTATTTAAACACATAAAGCTATTAGAGTGTGCAACAGATGCTAAGACTCTGGCAGATCGTGGATAAGAAGATTACATCAATTTTGATTTTTACATGAACGTGAAATCAGTTAACTGATACTCATCAGTAAGCAGCCTCATATTTAGGCTATTCATTAAGATAAAGAGACATGAATCTCATTAGATAATCACGTGATGTAGCCATCTTCATGTCAAAAGGTGTCAGTATTCCACAGAGGTGATGGTCTCATTTATATGCATATAAATTTATACACATATAGTGTGTGCCATATCATAATAAAAAAGGAATTAATCAACTGTGTGGAATCTCTTCCAATTTGAAATAAATCACAAAACAGCCAAACCTTCGCATGCCATAGAACTTCTACCGGTTAAATGCAGCTGCCCTTGAATCGCTGTGTTATCATATCTTTTAGATGCAGTGTAAATGTGGCATGGTCCAACTGCCCGGCTCACTGAGGCTCCCATCCCTGTCAGCATGGAGCCATCAGGGCTGCATGGCTGACCGCCGCGTGACTTTATCCTAAGCGCTAGTGTGGATCACACTTGGCAAAGCCTACAAGAAAAGCTAAGCTGTGATAAAGATACTGGTCCCCCAGTGGAACTGCATGCCGGCTCATCCCAGAAAAGCGACAGACAGCAGCTCTGCAGCCGACTCCCACAGACAAGCTCCACACATCCTCCATGAAACTTGGAGCTGAATTAGAAATTATTACCTTTTTAACAGTGCAGCATAAAATTTCCTCCAAATATTAAATGGGTCCTTTCTTGGTCTCTGACTGATGATTTGCACACTGTCATTTGCATGCTCAGCTGAAAGAAGGGGCCCGGAATGTGCCAGAACCTTGTCAATCTGCTACACTGGTCCGGTGTATTTTGCTGTTCTACCAGTATTTTCACTGCTGTGTCTTTGAAATGTTTTCAGTACGGAAACGAAAGGCTGGCAGTGAGCTAAATAAATGGCGGCTGAGAATACACCTCCTATAAACGTATGCATCAGTCACACCTTCACAGTGCTTTAAGTAATTAATTCCAATCCAGCTGGACGAGCACCAGAATCATCCTGTGAATTTACACGTTTGTGACAGATGTTCAGTGATTTTATGCATATTGCAGTGTATTTCTCCAATACTCACAGGCCATCATCTTTTTCAGGTCTGGTGTCAAGCTTTAAATATAAACAAAAGAAAAAGAGCTCTCTCTTTTATAATTAAATATATGCAATATATCCACAGATGCTAATTTAGATTATAACCTTTCCACTTCCCAAGGCCTGTGATTTCCAAGGACAGATTATTAATTAGATTAATAATCCTACCCATCAATTTTATGTTGATCTTTTTGTAGTTACAATGCATAATTTTAATCTACAAGTGTGACCACTGAAATCAAAGGTTTCAGATGAACATCTCCTCAAAGTGAGCAAACGGCCTTAAAAGTCATCCTAAGCAGTTTTTCCCCCATGTACACATAGCTACAGAATGTGTAAATGTTCCGTTGAATCATATCAAACTATCAAGCAAAACCAAAATGACACTGAAAACGTTTGCTTAAAATTCTGCAGTGCAACCCAGATATAGTAGCTCATGCAGAAAGTATTGCACTCTTTTTGACTTTGACTGTCATGTCATTCTTACTGCACTGCTGTTTGTCCTGTATCACATTGTTTTTTTTTTGTCCTGTGCACAAGAATTTCACTGTGTTTCTTGGAACATGTGACGATAAAAACTTTAAATCCACACCAAACCCACTGCAATAACATGTGCCCATGTTTTCAGCTGATAACAGCACAGTGACATGACTTAACCTGCACTGGAAGCCCTCTAAAGTGAAATACAGGCAGCTCATGGGCTCTGGCAGCGAACGCCTCGCATGCTTTTAAGGCTGTGTCAGCCGGCAGGTGCCCCATGCCGTGCTTGGGCTGCGTGGTCTCCAGGGGGCACCTGTTCGGAACGAAACCCTGCGGGTGAAGCAGTCACCGCGAGGTGGGCGGTGCTCTGTCATCTTTGACGCTTGGCGTCCACTGAACGGGGCTGCTGCAGTTTCAGATCCTTATTCAAGCGCATGCTGCTTTGACCGGCGGCCAAGATTCCGCCTCCGTAACGACCATTTTATTTACAGAAATAATTTGATATATCACTTCAGTTGATTATTTATCCACATTCCTTTGTTTGTTTTTTGTTAGTCTTTGCTAGAGATTCGTGTGTTTGAAGTACCGCATAATGTTAAATGATTGTTAGATGACCAGAAAATACCAAAACAGCACTTTTCTGTTTTACGCTGATCGATTACATGCTCACACTGTGATTAAACGGCCATGCTTTCTGTACTAAGAAGCCTAGTGAGACTCAGACTTTTCTAAAAGGGGGCTGAACGTTGTAACCCACAGGCTATGCTAGTTTACTCATGGTCCTACCCTCAGCTTAGCTCTGCCAGCAGTGCCTTTGTGCGAGACACCCTGAATAAACAGGCAGCTTTATTAAAGCCTTAAAGTCATGCTGCTAAATCGCTGTCTTTTGTGCAAAGTGCCATGTCACTCTGCCATGGCCCTTTCGGCCTGCATGAAGGCACTTCTTGGAAATGCTGAGTACAGTGAGTATGCAGGCAAATCAGTATGCAGAGTGAGTCACCAGACTGATGTACACATGGGGAAAAATGAGAACAGACTATAGCCCAATTTAGGTCGCACATAGTACAAATTTCATAGCATTGCAATTAAAATGCAAATACATAGATCACTAACTATTAGGGCTGCACAATATCACATCGAGATTATCCAGATTATGCACTAATCATCATTGGTGGGTTTCCTGAAACCTTTTTAACGGTACGTTGTTCGTAAGTTCTATGGTAAAAGACAGAACTTACGAACGACGTAGCGCTAAGCAGGCTCTGGGAAACTCACCCTATGAGCTCTAAATGACGGGTGTAAACATTTTTCCGGATGCCAGCTTTTCTGTACTATATGGACTTTTCTTTATTTTATTTGGTAAGCAGATTAGTACTATGCGCCACTAAACTAATTTAAAAAACATAGGGATGCACCAAATTTATACAGATTACCAACTTTTGGGTGCCACAACACGCCCGTCATCTAAAACCGTGGTGATTATTGCATGTGCATAATTGCAACTATATAGCGATGCGATACCATACAGCTCTACTTCTGATTAACTATTAAGGGGTGATAAAAAGACCTGAGATTATTTGTATACCAAACTTTACAACCTTGATTCCAATCAGGTACCCTAAAATTAGCAAAATTCCATGTTGATATTGTGAATTAATATTTTTGCACATCACATCAGAAGCACTGCAATGTAATCCTCGCTGCGTAATTCACTACATTTTGGAGCTTCTGCTGAATAAAAACGTAAATGCATTTGTTCCTTCCGAAGGAACGTAAACGGACTAAACAGTGTTGGCACCATATCTGATACAGTCTGATTTTTCTGTTCTTTAATCTGCCTAAAAGGCTCAAGCATAACAGCAGAGCATGTGTTGTCTCTGAGCAAAAACCATAATCAAAAAGCCAAAGTATGATCACTCGGATCACAACGGGTCACAGATAAACCCTGTGAAAAGAGGCCGGCTCACACTGAGCTGGAGTCAGCCCACACTCGAGAGCTAAAACAACCGTGTGCAGGCTGCAGGGCCGGCTAAGAGCAGCGGCTTCGCGCCAGTAGCTGCGCCTGCCCTTATTTGTACAACGTGAGCGCATAGCAGTCAGGGGGGCTGAGGAGGTGCCCAACGCAGACGCAGACGGTCTGTGGATGAGCCACGGCGGGATGTGTCTGACAGGAAAGCCGTCAGGCCTGCGCGGCTCGTCGATGACGGAACACATGGCTCTGACGCGGCACTTCCCGGAATCACACTCCTGCACTCGCCGGCGCACCTCCGCCGCCGGGTGCTTCGCCACCCAAGCCTGAGTCATAAAGAAGCAGGAGAGCTGCTGGCCAGCCAAGGTTCACCGCGGAAATGCTCGATCAACGCCCGATAGGACGTGGACCTGCGACGGCGGCTGCCTGAAACAGCCCGCGCACGTTTCAGACGGCCGACCTCGGGCAGAGAGCAGCTCCTGCCAATAAGCTGAAGATTCTTAGGCTGCATTATACAAAACTCTACATTGAAATTCTACAGATGAGACGGCCCAGAGAGCAGCGCCTGAAAGGATCTCGTAGTGGCTTACGGGCCTGCTGGTACTACTCAACCTAAACCCCCACTAAAGAGGATGAGTAAGAACTGCATCTCAATCTGCCATTAGGTGGGCTTTTGCATGAACGAACTTGACACGTGCAGACAAGAAGATCTCACACAGCAGTCCTGACCCTACCCTGCTCACAAAGCAAGCCAAATCCCCCACTTAAGGGTCTCGGAAAAGGACGGACACACCGGGAACGCAGATAAGGAGACAGCTCCAGGATTAAAGCACGAACCAAAAACGCACCAATACCACACGAGACACTTCAATGTCAGACCCAACATCATTCTGTAATTACACCTTCACATGAGCCCTGAGGGGAAGCTTGGCTGATAGTCTGCCTCATACTGTGAGGTATATACCACAGTAAACCACCCCCTGTCCCCTTCTATGGATTCTAAGGTCCCATCTTCTCCTAGACTAACTTCAGAAACTTCTGTTTGGGACAGGGGCAGCTCATAACACACTGCATTTCGGCACACCTCTGATAGCATCTGGAGAGCCCTGTGTTTTCTCATACACCTCTCCAACTTCCTACAGATTTTGAAAGGAAAGAATGTCTATGGAAACCATTCATTAAAAACTCCCTCTTCAGTTAATTAAATGGTGCAGCTGAACGAAGGGCTGGAAATTCCAAGAATGTGTCTGAAGTATGTGAAGTTGCACCACTTGGGGGAAAAAACATTTACGTTCGCTACATTTATCTTACCCGCTAGGGGGAGAATTAGTTCTGAGATGAGTGACAGAATCACTGGAAAATATGACACGCTATATCAACTCATGATTCTCACTTTAAAACTAAATTCGCTTTACTCATTTAGAACTTTGTCTGTTTCAGCCTGAAGTCAAAACGTAATATTTTCCAAACACGATTCACAATTTTGTGTAAAAGGGCCAATGTTTTAAAATTTTTTCATAATGACAAATTTGCATAGTTACAGTATAAAAGTTGGGAGCTAACCAACAAGTTTTACCCAAACCTCTCTACAATGCAGCAGCTCAACAAGTCGTCGTGACAAGATGGGAAGAAAAGCAGGACTAAGCAAGATCACCTTCTATAAAGCAAAAGGTTGTGGGCAAGGAACCCCACCTAAGGAGCATGCAGGGCTGCAAGTAGCTGGACGGCACTTACTTTATCAGGTAGACATCGTACTTCCCAGCCGAGCGACCGGACTTTCTCTGCTTCAGCCTCCGTGTCCAGCCCGGTGGCAGCGAGGGGTCATCATACAGTGGCCCACGGTCACGGATTATCGAACGTCGTTGCTTAGGAGAGCCCGAGGCTTCGGGGTTGGCCTCCTCGGCATGGGGAGACGGCGCCTTCCCGGACTCCGCTGCCGGCTTCTGGTCCTGCTGCTGCTCCCCTGGTGCGGGAGGCTGACTGGACACTGTGGGCTCCTCCTGCTCATCATCCCGCCGATCCCGCTTCACCTTCTTCAACTTGAATGTCTTGTCCTTTGAGGCCTGCTGATCGTGCTCCTCACTCTTCTCCTCGCTGCAGGGGGTAAATCGGGGATCAGTGTCACGACACACATAAGAAACGATAAGACAGCTCAAATATTACAGACGAGCCTTCACCTAGCATGCATGCAAACACTTACTGTGACAAATCAGATGAGGCAAAGAAACTACTGTGCAGATGCAGTTACTTTTCCATGCACGTTTTTTTTTGTTTTTTTTTTTTTTAAAAACCTGGTCTCCCAAATATCATTAAATCGCTACGATTTTTAATGAACACATTTGTCCCCAGTGCTGTCCAGCTCTACACAGGCGCATTTCGCTCATTCAACAGATGCTCATCTGACTCAGCTGAAAGAAACTCAACGTCTGTCTGACTAGGAGTTCTGAAAGCACGGTTATGCTGAGAAGGGACATCTGTGGATGACCAAAGATATTTTGTCTCAAAAATTATTGGTTCATACACACCGTGTGAGAAATATCACGCAGATCTTTGTTTAGCTGCACCATATTTCTTCCTGTTCTAATCAAGCAGACACTAACATGACTAACCTATAGCTAGAAAATAAAATTCTTCAGGGACTTTGCAGGTTAGGCCTGCATAAAGTGTGATGTTAATGTTATGCACATGCAACCATCAACATTACAATAACGGTGATACTCTGCTTGATTAAGTTAAAGTTTCACTAAATCATTTTTACTCTGTAATACTAAACAAAACTTAGCAAGCGTTGCAATTGTAATGAGGTTCCTTTTCAAGACCATCTAGTACATGTTAAAAAAAAGCATGCATTTTAAGACCACTACTTTTCCATCAACTCTGCGTGTGCTCTTCTAGTCAATCACAATCATTCTCGTCCTTGCTGTTGGACTCACTCTTAGACAGTGTGGCGCATTTTGCGAGAAATTTAACAAAAAAATGAGCCAGGGGGAGAAAAGTGAACAACTGGTCACTGAAAGACATTAGTCCTCAGCTGTACGAAAATATTTTGGATTCCATAGAGATGATATTGAACAAACTGCATTGTGTCTGTTGGCACAAGTTGCAGCAACACCAGCAACTTATTTTCAGCATTTTTTTTTTTGTTTTAGAAATATGACAATATTTATTGCAAAAATTTCACATATCACAATGTGTATTTTGTCCAATATTGTGCAGTCCTAGTTTCATTTGAGGGGTGAGACAGCGAGGACACCCACGTGCCCAACAATGTCCCTCCCAACTGCACCATTTCATGGCATCATTTAGGTACACCCATATAATCTAAACATGCACAAGCCATCAATCTGCAGTGTAGTTTATCAGGCAGGCTTCAATAAAATACAGATTTTTCCCAACAAATATAAAACTGGATAATGCTTAAGTGTAAAATATTATGTGGAAGCACTGCAAGGTGCAAAGCAATAGCAGTGCATCACCCCAGTGACTAATGTCCAACATGACCCTCTCTGCAGTTAAAACCTCACATTCCTTACATAACTAATAAAATAAGGCAACTTCTCAGCAGTGTCAGCTTTCATTTTTACAAAAGTGATTTTACAGAGAATTATGCATCTTTCCATGTTGATGTGCCACCAAATGAGCATAATAAATTACGGCAATTAACAACTGAAAGCCAGTCACCGAAACAAAACTGCAAATCTGCTCCATAATGCAGGACCACAGGCTTCTTTCATCAGTAGTAATGATGTAGAACTCAAGGAAGCTTATATCAGTGTTTTAATTTAAAAAAAAAAAAAAAAAAAAGGAGTTTGACCACTGAAGACAGTAACAGTGGCCTGCAGCAGTGCTTTTGGCTTCTAAAAGCCATTCAAAGGGTCTTAGCAAAACAACAACTTATAAATCCTGTGTAGAATTACAACTTTCCTGGCTGTTAAAATAAGTGCAGGCGCTGCCTCGGCTTTGGCTGCCCCACGAAAAGACTCTCCAGCAAAAGAAAAAAAAGCAGTCTGCATTTAAAAACAAAAGCACTATGGTATGCTTCTTTGAAACGCATATATTGTATGTGTCTTTAAAAAAAAAAGAAGTCCTCTGTTCTAATATACAGATGGAATATAACTTAAAAAAGGAAACCAAAGCTCATTCGGCACAATGGACACCTATATAACAGAACAGCTTTGGCGTTTAAAACTGGGCCATAAAAATCCCTTGGTACACTGTTGGATTCTTTTATAAATAACTAAATAGCAAAGGTCAAGTAAGACCGTATTTTTCCTTTTACTAGCCTACAATCTTGGGTTTTAACATTGATGATTTATTTTTAGTGATCAAAACATTCCATGCTACCTTATCCTTTCAATCATCATGTAATATTGACTGATATAAATTATTGCAACTCATTGAATTTAATGTATTGTTAATGTATTATTAATTGAAAATAATTGTTTTTCATGATGCATCAATGCCGTTTACAATGACATGTTAAACTGACACACTCATAACCATGGATACTGCTTCAAATATTACAACCTGTGAAAGTTTGGTACCAGAATGATTTACATCTCAATTTTTCCAGTAAAAATCATTCCCACAAAATTGTTTCCACTATAAACCTTGGATCACAAAAAAAATCATGAAATGAATCCTATTCAGATAGTCAAGAAAAGGCAATGACGTGCTGTAATATCAATAACATATTCACTTATTTTTCAGTTAGCAATACATTTACCGCATGACGTCTTAGCTATTCAGCCAAGGTTTGTGCATTTATGGTATATATTTTAGATGGTCTTGCAAGTTGGATAAAATAAACTAGCAAAGGAAAAAGAATGTTTTTGTCATTTAATACATATATGAACATAAGTTCATTAGAGACACATGAACTTATTATAATAATGTTTCCACAAAATCATCTTTTAAGCCGTCCCGTGTATAATACACAGAAATCTCAGGATTTGACCACAACAGCAGTTGTGCTGTTGTCGAACATGAAACGTTAAAAACACTTTCCCAAAGGGCATGAAATATATCCATCATAGAGGCCAGGCCAATTTGTCACTGCAGATAGAACAAAAAAAAGGAGTTGTTTTTACTCACTATCTATGCATCCACTTTCAGTAAAATGTCAGGAGCCTACCCCAGGAAGCACAGGCCACAAGGCAACAAAAGCCCTTTCAGACATGGACTGCCACCCTGACTTATCCCGAGGGGCAGTATGTGTGAACGCAATGGCCTGAATTAGTCGTACCGGACATTAAAAGCACTTTGCCCGGCTTGTTAGTCCAGGTAATTTCTGATTGATCCCCATGTGTGAATAGCGCAGGAAAATGTCTGGAGAATTCACTTTAAGCAAGTGGCATGTCGATGACGTTAATATTATGCAACTGGTGTGAAAATGGAATAATACAAGCTACAGAGAGGGGATGATAAAGAAGGGTCATTTAGACAAACACCCCAACGGACATGGCTAACTGGAGGAACGACGAGACTCAGGAACATCTGTCAGTAACATCTGTCAGTAAGGGCCAAAGTGCTGTAAACAAAACACTATTTTTTATGTCTTGTCCTGCCTCCTGCATGCTCTACCAAAGCAGCATACCTTGTCTAAACTAACCAGAGTATCTCTAGTAGGGTGTTAACACGTCTGACATGGACAATCTCCAGTTGTGTGCTATATATGAAAGAGCAACTGCTCTGGACCTAAAAAGACTAAACATGACCCAATCAGTACTGTAAAATATAAAACTACGGCAACTTTTAAAAATAACTCTGTAAAATAAAAACTTTACTTTGCAAATAAAAACGCTACTTTGTAAAATAAAAACTATATACATACTTTTAGCCCACACTTTACTCAAAATAATTTTAACAGCAGCCCTAGGAAGTTATGGATTTTTCCTTTTATTTTAAACTTTTTTTAATGAAGTTCAATGAACGAGTACCAGCTGAGGAATTTGGTTGCCATTTTCTAGTTTGTCATTCTTAACACACACTGAACATTAAAATACTGAAACTGTTGTTTTACAGATCCAAAAATCCATATGAACTTTGCATAAGAGTACAACATTGCCTTCTCACTGCAGTCTTGCCACTGAGGTTTCTGCTCATTGTCAAAAAGCTTAACAGTGCTGAGTAGGATGACTGATACACTGCTAATATTAGACCAGTAGTGGCTGTTAATAAAGACAGCAACTTCCATTTTAAAAGAACTGCCATCCACTTCATTAAAATAACTTGTACAGTCATTACTACAGGTTTATTTGCACTCTGTTTGTGGGTCTGCTGACTTGAAAGCATCCTCCACCCTGTAGTGTTGTGGCGTGATATAAAAAGACACCACCTTGTTCATTCTAAGCATGCAACAGATTGTTCTGACAAATGTGTTCAATTTCATTTTATATGGATATCATTTGAATTCAATTCACTGAAAGTAGGCCAAACTTTCAGATACGTTTCTTGGTTTGTGATCTATTCTCCCATAACTCTTGACAAAAGCCTGACTACCGTACTTTAACATCCAAAGACACATTCTTATCTTATTCACATCATACCTTCTCCTACTCTCGTTAAATATAGTTGCAAATTGTATGATCTGGTGAATTTTGGGGAAGTTTGCAGTGCAATCATAGGTGGCATTGAGATACAGTTATTACTATGCCTTTACTCAGTTGCCTCTCTGCCCTGCACTCACTGATAGCTAGTGTGCCTGCTGTTCAGACTCCAGAAGCCAGTCTGCTCACTTTCGCGACAGCCGAGCACAATACGGCACACTATAAATACTGCTGATCTGCTGGTGCACAAAACAGCGGGCAGCACAGCAGTATGGAAGCAGGTGAGTCACAGCAGAGGTGCCTCATAACAGGAACCAGCTCTCGCTGTAGCCCAGCTGGTCATATGATCAGGCAAGCGAGGCCCAGCTACATATTCTGACACTGAGCAGCTGATTAAAAACCCTCAGAGCAAGAACGCAGCCCTGCCACGTTCCACAAGAACGAAAACAGACTTCGCTAAATCGAAGCAGAATACCACACGGCTTGCAAGAAAATCAGAAAGTAATATACTACACCGTTTAAAACAAAGCTTCTCACATAAAGTCACATATATATGTACCCATGCACAGGGTTAAATACTGTGCTCAGACTAGAACTATAAATTATATTAAAATATTCTGAAAGAGTAGATCAAAGGGCACCTTCTTATACCGAAACAAAAACTGCGCTCAGGAGAAGCATTAAACTACAACGTTTTTCCGACCAGCCTTCATAGATGCACGTCACAGTGACACAGAGCAGGGCATTCAGGACTCCTAACCCCTTTGAGTTCATGGCCAGCAGTTCAAAAAAATTAATCAAATTAACTGGCTGACTGGAACAGTAAAAGAAAGGTGAGCATTATATTCTAGGGACGCAAGTCTTAAAGTCCTCCTAAAAGGTCAGAATTACATTTAAGCCCAAAATAAATGTTTCCTTAAAACACAAAACAGACTGTAATCAAAGTAACAAACAAAAGCACTCTATACTAAAATATATTAGACTGTTTAGCAAACTTTAATGGTGGTTCATGTTATTTTGATAATTACAATTGGTAACTGTCCCTTTTTATATACATTTCACACTAAAGCCTAAACTTCCAACTAAAATCATATTCAAAAAAAAAAATTGTTACAGCAAAGCTTTAAGTCTCTCTGCTGCCTTTTTAAAAATGTTCTTTAAACCGACTTTACAATATTTTATTTTTCAATTAAAAGATATTAACTCCATGTGAACCCAAAATTAAACATTAGACCGCAGTGTTACAAGGTAAGCTAGTTAGCCTTATGGACAGTAATTAGGAATTATTCAAGGAGCAGGGTATTTCTTTCCATGCAAATGTGGTTTTATAACATTAATGGACCGGATTCTGCAAGTGAATATATGCAATTAAATTCCTTATAAATTTGCAGGCACATTTTGATTTAAGGATTAACTGACAGTGGTAGTGTAACTTTTTATGGATTGCCCATAAATTAGCACATGACTGACAGCTCAGCCTGATTAATCCAATATAACATGCACTGCACACACTACCATTTGTCTCACTGCAAAGTGCAATACCGATTCTCGCACATCCTCTAATGCAGGAAGACAGCAGTTTTCTTGTGGGGGGGTGGGGGAGAAGGGAAGTCAACGGCCAATATAGGACACGCTAGCATGCAGACATTAATACCAGTTATTTGAAGCCACTTCACTCATTTTAAATCAAGCCTATAATGACATGCTAGCAAATTGAAAAAGATCTATCTGTTACACAAAAAAGAAACACCACACTGGCAATTCATATCTAAAAACTATTTTGTGTTGTAATACCACGCAAGGCTTGTTACATACATGTTGTACTTTGCAATTTATATGCATGTTTACCAAAAAATGTCATGCTAATTCCAGATTTAACTAGATAAAAAATCCATGCCAGTTGAAATAACCACCAGATTTAAATTCATGTATAAACAAATATTAAAAGCTAAAATGATACTAACAAACAATTACATGACAACCATAAGATACCTGCAGTGAATGCTTTAATGCAGGGGTTAGCCTGTTACTGCTGTGGACTGAAGGCATAATCAGTTGTGGCTGCTTATGTCACTTCTTTCCGTCTTTTTCAGACACCAAACATTTAGATGCACTGCCGTCTTCGTCGCAGCGAATCTCAAAATGAGCACACAGGACTAAAAATCTGGCGCCAAGACCAAGCAGGCATATTTGCTTTCTCTGTATTTGCATGGTTTCCGCAGACGTGCCATTCAGATGAAGATGTGATTAACCCGCCTTTGTCACACTGGTGTGTGCGGGGACTGTCTCCAGTCGCTAACTGGACAAGCAGTTACAAATAATGGGTTAAAGGCTGAAAAGTTCTGGTAGATATGGAGAAATAAAATTGATTTTTGCTGTTAATTGTAGGACTGTCTGCTTGGATTTACACCAACTGTGCTCACTCATATTAATGTACAAAAACATTTGTCAAAAAAGTTACATTTAATTAAATGTGAAATTAAATTCATTAACTAAGATTACATTCACCATTTATGATAAACCAAAAAAATTATATGTTTCTTCTAATACCTTCAAGACAAACTTACCTGCCATGATTTATGGTAAAAGAACTGTAGGACTGGAAAACAAAATAAAATCAATTAGTCTGATCAAAGACTGGATGCTCATAGTTGTGATTCCTGAATAAAGGAGAAAATGAAAAGAGAAAAGGAAAAAAAAACAACATGGTCCAACTTTTAAGCACTTTAAGCAACTCAAGAAGGTGAGGAGGGGTTTGGAGCTCAATCATACACTATGGGCAATTTAAAAGACACGAATCAACCTAACCAATTAGCAATCATGCTGCTCAAAGAGGACAAAATGCTACAGATAACAGTCACTAATTATTATTGCTCCAATGTACATAAAAGCTGGAAGGCTGTGGGGGGGAAAAAAAAAAAAAAAATCCCCATTAAAATTATTCTTCACATGTGGACAATGAGGACCACAACAGACCTGCAGTTACACTGACTGGCCTTGCAGTTAGGGTGCAACAGAACAGAACACACAGATTGGAGACAACAGAACTACAACATGTCGCACTGACCAGAACAAGGTTGACAAAACACATCACCAGTTCGTGGATTCGGTGTTGAGCAGGGGCAAAGGAACGCGTTTCTGTCTTCGTCAAACCTTTGTCTGATAAACCCTGGACATAGCTGTCCCCCAGGTCACATGCTGCATGAACTCCTAGTACATTTGCATACACACAGGACATTGACAGAAAGGCCACTTAAAGTTTACTACAAAATTAAATAGCCTCAGTAATAAGTAAACTGACTACCTGGAGCAATTGAAAACAAGGCCTGGATTTTGAATCGAGGGCCAAATTTGAAATGCCCTGTACTAGACCGTATGTGACCTAAAATTCTTTCAGCTTAGTATACGCTCGCTCTTGCACAGCTGCAGACCGAAAGCCAGTTTCACGACATAATACTTAAAGCTTCATTTAGCACTATTATTATGTTTTGGATGGATGGATGATCAATAAGACATTTGCTATTGACTGCTGTGGAACTGAAGTGCCTAATTTAACTGGAGTCTACAACAATATCCATTTGTTTAATCTAAGTTTTCAGACCCCCAGACTTTCAAAATACAGGAGGCTCCCCACTTGTCCAGGACTGAACAGCAAATTAAAATCAAAATCATGGCTTTTAATTGCTGGTTCATTTGCAATGTTCCTGTCGTATTATATATGGCTTTTTCCAAGTCTGTGACTGCAGTTCATCTTATCAAGGTTTATCACAGGAGGTAAGTGAGTGCTGAGACAAGGTAAGTGCTTAATATATATCCAGGTCTCACTTGCGAGCCCCTTTGTACATACTGCCTATGAGCATATTAAGGAAAAGCAAAGCAGTGCTAATGATTTTACAATAAACTGTTAGCACCTAAGGATCTTGTAGTATACCTGGATCACGTAGATCATACTGGTCGGAGAAAATTTCTAGCACATCACTACAATCCGGTTCATTAAAACCTCTGAAAAGGCTCCCCATCACCGTAACATTATTTACAGAACATACATACACCGTTTTTGTGAGACTGATTCATAAGTAATTTGCAACCAGGGTAAATACTTGCTATTAAATTTTAACACTTTATCAATGCCTCAATAAAAACAGAAATCATTTTTATATTCTGCTCTCACTTTAAGCTTGAAAGTGACATCCTTCTACATTATATTATAATCTTGTGCATTTGTTCTAGAAACAAATAAAAAAAAAATGTGTTTGACAAATAACACTTCATCTGGCTTTCAGAAAAAAAGATCAATGAGAAATGGATTGTTTTGCAAAGATAACCTGTAATTTATCCCTACATGGATAATTAGTCAAGAACCTTCAATGGTAACTATTATTTAAATAACTTTAGGCCTGCTGACAAACCCTAAAGATGCAGCTCAATGGCTTATTGTTATACAATCAGATACAAACGCATGCCATATTATTATAACACTACAGTTTCATACATGGCAATGGTAAATCAAGAATAAATATACACGGCCTTGAACAAGCACCATTGTACATGAATTAGATCTCTGGAGACAACTCTGAATTTATCTGCATAACTGAGACAGCATATTTCTCTGCCACAGTAAAATCCAGTTATAACGGACTTCAAGGGACCTGGCAAAACAATCAGTTATATCCAGAGTTGCTGTTTGCCCAGAACACAACTACAGGACACCATTTACTCATGCCACACCCCAGCAGACACACTTGTGCTATAGATTATTATATTGTACATGTAGTAATCCAACTTTACCTGACCAGATGCGTGACTATTAATAATCCCGACTATGTATCTGCGCTGTATATCACCGGCACGCCACACGCCTTGTAGGTGGAGCCTGCATGTGTTATAGCTGAACAAAACTATAGCTAAAAAGCAGCCCTGGGGACCGAATTGTTTGTCCATTATAAGCGAAATTCTGTTATATGCAAGTCTGCTATATCTGATGCTTTTTCTGCATGTTCTTAAAGGCGTACAGCTGGGACCAGCGGACCTAGTCCTTTATAGACGATATTCCGTTATAAGAGAGTCCACTATAACGGGATTTTACTGTATACACTAAAATATGAGTTTGTGTGTGTGCGCGTGACACACACACACACACACACACACACACACACAGACACCCACTAATGAATAACTGAAAATAAAAGTAATTTTAAAAGAAATCAGAAGAGCCTTAAAGAGTACAGAGAAATGGTCTCAATTATGGGAATATTTATGGTGGATAAACACTGCTGCTTTTGGTTTTGCTCTATTAACGGTTTAGTTTGAATCCATGAAAAATATTTGTTCAAAAGTTCAAGATAGCGAGGGAATAAATACTGCCCACAGTATCAGCAACTTGTTTTAATTGTTTGCAAAGCAGCCAGTAAAATTTCATTTCATTTTTAATATATTTAGCATGTTACTGGATACTTATTTGGCAATAGCAGAATTTTGAATGACAGCTGGAAAACTGAATTGTGAATGTTAAGTTAATTTTTAAATAAGGTAATTTGACTTTATCTATGTACCCTTCAACATATCATTTCCTTTTCTTCCAAAACACAAGCTGAATTTAAAGGCAATTCAAAGTAATTAATGGCCCCTAAGACAACAAGGTGTGATGTCCATACGTTACACTAGTTATATTGTCAAACCAAAGCCAAAAAGCTACTGTTCATTCAACAAACTTTAACTGACAGATAATCAATGAAATTAATTATCACCACCTGCCTTTACACCCATCCATTAAAATGTCTGTTTTAAGCTTTCACAAAAGGACAAGTTTAAAAAAAAAAAACAAAAGGAAGAGGAGGAGTATCCAGGGAAGCATTTTTCACAATGATATCCATATTAGTCATGCAACAATCAGTTCCTATGAGGCCATGAATCCTATGAAAGACATCCTACGTGTGCAAGTTAAATTGATCTTATACGACGCAACATAATATCTACATTTCATGGTTTTATCACAGAGTCACTAACCATTAGACAGGCAGCAGAACACTGCAGATGATTTTCTCTTGTAACCAGTAAGGTTTAAAAAAAATGTATAAATGCTTAAAAACCTTAAGTGCAAAAAAGCCTAAAACAAAACTGCTTGCACAAACCACACCCATCAGATAGTGAAGGCCTGACACCAGTGGTCACAACTGGCTTAACATCATAATCTTAATAATTACTGTAATCAGTTTAAGTTCATTTTTCTCCCCCAAATACATACATCAATAAATCTTTATCCTGAAATATCAACTAATTTATACAATTAGTTTTAGAAAAGGCGCAGGTATAATAGAACAGGTAATGATACGTGTAATTGTAGCAGTCCAGGGATAAAGGCTTAAAATCCCTCTCTAATCTTTAATGGATGCAGTTTTTCCCCATGGTTTGAAGATACTGTGATTCAGCGTAGCACAACTATTGATGATAACATGGTTGCCTTCCTAGGAGCTGTAGGAGTAATGTGAGATTAATAAAATATATAACGGTTTACTGGGTAATGATTCAACTGTCGTACACCCAAACAATGGTATTGTTTTCTCATGATCAATTAAAATTTCTTTAAAATAAAAAGAATGAGTATCTAAAGAAAATCAATACTTATTATGCATAACAAAACTATAAAGGATTTTGCAGAAGAATCAATGAGGAACATAAATATCTATTTACAAAATTCAAGCCAGCTCTCATAAACATTGCTTTTTAATTAATTCCTTTGTATCTCTAATATGCCATTGCTAATGGCAAAATTAACTGAACATTTAAATTCAGTTTCTGTTACGCAACTGCCAAAGGGTCTGTAATGACATCCTTAAAAAGACTTGTCAGTCATTCATAGAACATTAATAATGCTCACTTTTCACCAGAATTAACAAAACACAATAAAAGCAAAAATAAATCATAAAAATGCATGAAAAAGCAATATAATTTTATAGCGAGTTATAAAATAAATTTTAAAAATGGTCTTCAAGTGAGCAAGTATGAGCAAATGTAACAAGTCAAATTCTAATTTATATTTTAAAACAATGTCAATGGAGAAATGTTCATGAATAATGACATAATATGGACCATGAGTATAACTTCAAATCAGTATCACCAGCAAACCAACCTAGTGATATGTAACTAACAAAATTTGAAATATTTCAAAAAACATGCTTTGCAAATTAAAAAAATTAAATTATTACATACACAAAATTACAACTGTACACCTTAGCTTAATCAAATGCGTAAGCAACTGAAACTGGCTGTATGCGGTTATGTTTAACCATAGCCTGTTTGCTTCAAGTCCATTGTTATCCACTGCCCATAATCACATGGAACAGAGAACTGACCTTTGTTGTACAAAAACAAACTGATCTGGTTGCATATTCAAGAGAAATTTTGCTCGTGATTATACCAGAATCTGCAAAATGCAAACATATTTCTGGTTTCAAATCTTCATCAATCACATTTTCCAAATTGTCATTTAAATTAATATGGTCAACTGTTCAAACTCATTTTGTGACATTTGCACTAGGTGGACAGATCCGTTTGTACCTCTCCATAGCAGCATATATTGTCCAAATTCTCTTAAAAGTTTTGGAAGAGAGTGCAGAATACGGCAAAAAACTCAGCAGCAGCAACAGAAGGAAAAGATTTTCTTTCACAAAAAAATATTCTTTAAATTCATAACAAACCAGTTAATTCACGTGCATTCAATTTGTGACCACTGTTGTCAAACCTTTACTGAAAAACAACTAAACAGACAACCAATGCGGGAAAGTTCTCATGTCAAGTCATTTGTAAATGTAATGTAATTAATGAATTTGGATTCAATTACATTCCCTTGAGTTACAGAAATAAGAACACAATGTAAGTTAACAAAACTTTATTCAGTGGTCTTGTATGCCTATCTACACAAAGCACTAAGCACATACAAACTTAAATGTGGTTACGAAACACCTCTATATACCGCTATAAAGGCATGCACAAAAAGAACATCAAAAAAAAAAAAAAGAAAACCCTTTACGCAGCAGAAAGCTTTACAACCCGGACTATTTCATGGAAAGGATGTGGTTTAATTCAGGCACTATTCTCCCATGCGTCACTGCATGTATGGTAAATTTATCATTTACCTTTGAAGGCCTAAATATGCAATCGGCTAACAAAGAGCGGCTTTCACACACCAAAATGAGTGCCAAGTGTCAACCTCAATAAAAGGGTGACTTCTATGGGCCAGACATCTCGCTTGTGCGCCGTTAGCCAAAAGTTTTCACCTAACCTGTCATCATTACACATGGGATGGGTGGTTCACTCTGCCAGTATCTCTCAGCTGGTCACTGCACAAGTGCTTTCTACAGACTCATAAGGCACCTACTGGTTGGCAGCAGTCAACAGAAAGAGAAGCAATGCTGCTCCACTGGGTATCAGCAACTTCTACCCTGCAGGACATAACCTGTAGAGTGTGAAGTGCACTGCCATATCTGCCTGATGATCTTCATAATAAAAATGTTATGCCAGCAATAAGGTGATAAAAAAGGAATAAATATCGAGTAGAGAAGGTAAAAGGCCACATAGCTTTAAAATGTTTGGTGTGTTACCTGAAATGCAAAATTAAAAACACAGAATATTAATAAAATCGATATATAAAATAATTCATATAGGTCATAATTTGGCATGTGTGAAAGCTTGACATAAAAAATAATAATACAATTTATTTATCTTACTTTAAAGGTACAAGGATTGTATCTTGGAATGCTGTTTGAGTGTGCCCAGTAATGGGTTGGCGCCCCATCCTGGGTTGTTCCCTGCCTTGTGCCCGTAGCCTCTGCAACCCTGAATAGGACAAGCCGTTTCTGAAACTGGATGGATGGATGGATGGATAGATGGATGGGACTGCATCTTGATAAAATAATTTGATATTCCCATATTTCTAGCTACAGGACTGATAATTAAGACATTTTGGATGTTTGAACTCAATATATTGTGACTAATCAGTGCCTGAGAAATATAACTGACAAATGAAAACAGATTTTACATGCAGTGATACCCATTTAATCCTCACTGATGACATATTAGCACTGAGTACATAAGAATAAAGGGCAAAGCAGAATTGCTCTTATTACCTCTTACTGACTGTCCCCAACTCACAACTTATGCGACTTACGATGATACACACATACAGGTTAATTAATTAATTGATTAAATGGATTGATAATTAATTAATTAATGGGCCAGCAAGTAACCAAGCAAAGAAATAAATAAAGATGACAAATAAGTTGAACAAATTTAAAACTATGGGAGCTTGTCCAACTAGCAATACTACTCTACCTACTGCATGCCATATGATAGGTGCTGCAGAAAAGTACTATATGGCAGTGAGATCATCCCAACCTCAAGCACATCTCTCACTTTAATTCTCACTAGTCAGTGCGATTGCCCTATTGCGACATACGTTAATTTCAATATACAATCTGTCTTTCAGAACAGAACCAAGTCATAATTCAGTAGTCTGTATCTATGCATCAAAAAGTAGGAATTATGCCTAAGCAATGCACTGATGTGAAGGTCCTACGCATTAAAAAATCACTAGGAATAAATATTTTAGTATAGTAGTGTAAGTTCTGTGAAAGCTTAGCCATATTGCTTAGCCATACAATTGACATTTAAAATACAATAATACAACCATCGTGACAACTAGATTTAATCGTGTTACTCTGGAAATATGACTTTTACGGAAATCCTTAAAGAGAGCGTATAACACTTAAAGAGAGCGTATAACACTGCTTTTCAACCCAGTCTGCAGGGGCCTCCAGCAGTCTACATTTTTGCACCCTCCCAGCACACCTGAACCAAACAATCAAACAAATAGGAACACCAAGTACCTGGTGGAGGTGTGTTAGGTGCATACATTTCATAGTCCAGAAAAAATATATGAATTAATAACAGCATCTTAACAATGATTTGCTGGTAATGTGTATTCATTGTCTGAAAAACCATGCACAACATTAAAAATAATCAGATTGCTATATAAACAGTTTGGATGTACAAAATGTGTGCAGCAACTTACACATCACTTTGAACAAAAAACTACTACTAAATAAAGTAATGTGCTGCAATCTACCACCATGTTAAAATTTTAATGAAACAGATGGGAAATCACTACAATTAATTTAAAAAAATGCATTTCAGACCTAATTGTTTATTAAATGAATACTGGTACTACGAAAATAAACCTGTAATAAACCTGATGGTTTGCGACAGGTCAAGTCAGGTCTGTTTGCGAGCAAGAAAGAACTTTTTAGGTATTAAACAGACCCAGCTATGACAAATGCCACAAAAGCATTCATTCAGAACAGTTATAAAAAAGGAAGTTAACATTACAAATCGGAGAGCTTCTCAAAAGCATCACATAAGTAAAGTGCTATATGAAGCTACTCCAACATCGTCAACAGCAATTCATGGCTATTGTGAATTTTTAAAGATGACTCTTTAAAACCCAGCAACAGGTCTTTAAAATATATTGACTGTTGCCTCTCAAAACCATTACCCAGTCCCAGCACAAAAACAAGCAAAATGAATTAGTTTTATTATTATGCCACGGTGGGATAAAGCACTGGCATGTAGCTATTATCTAGATAAGCATTTTAAACATTTACAGATTTTTTTAATAATAAAAAAAAAAAACTTTGTCAGACCAATGGATCCAGAAATCAAAATATTTTGCTGAAAACAATCATTTTTTTCCCCCAAAATATTTTAAAAACTCCTCACTAAAACAAGCACCAACAATTCCATCACAAATAATTACCATAAACTACACCACTTATTGTAGACTTCTTTGGATCAAACTTACCACTCAGGTAAAGAGTCTGTAGAACGATCATTATAAAACAAAGGTTAACAGCTTTGCTTTATTTAAATTGCACAATGATACTTTATAGGGAGGTATCCTTCATCATATTCCATCTCTAATAAAACTACTGTAATTCAGTATTTTATGACACGACAACTCAAAGAGAAGTCTGGAATAGATGGATCTTAAAATAAGGTTTAGGTGTAGGGCTGTCATTATCAAATTGATCAATAACCAAGTAAGCTACAGATTAATCTGAGGATTCATCAAGTAGTTGTATATAGTATATTATGATATATAAACAATATACACAAATTAAATTATATTATAATATAATTAGGCACAAGGCAGTAACCAATCATGCACTGCATAGTGCACACTCAGTCACACATACCAGCAGTTTAGGCACTCCAAATCATTTCAGTCGCATGTTTTTGGACAGTAGAAAAAAACTGGAGGATCCAGTGAAAAGTCACGCATACGTGAACATGCAAGCTCCACACACACACAACATGGCGGTGTGTGGCGACAGTGCTACCCACTGCGCCACTATACTGCCCTCATTTTATACACTTGCACGTGGTGCAAAGTTAATATCAACATGGCATTTCATGCACATGCAACTGTCACATGGCAAGGACCACAACAGTCTGCTGGGTTCACATCATCAATAAAGTGTTGCGAACCTATTTTAACTCAGTCTGATGAAACATAACTTAGCAAGCTTTGCAATTCTAATGACAGTTCCTTTTCTACGTTAGCCAGTATATGCTTTAAAAATAAATAAATAAGTTTACCACCATTGCTTTTGCATGAATTCTGCATGCACTCCCCAAGACAATCATTCCCATCCTTGCTGTTGAACTTACTCATAGATCTTGTGGCACATTTGAGAAACCAAACAAGTCAAAAGGTGAAAAAAAGAAATCAAACTGGTCATAAAAAAAAAAAAAAAAAAAAAAGCCCTTCTGCAACTCAATTCGTCCCCCACAAATGCAGTTTCTCCTCACAAGCGGCACTGACACAAGCCTGATCGCATGTCGATCTTTGCTCAGGGCTGCTTGCACTGTGGCGGTAACCTTAACACTGACTCACCGCACACTCCCAAAATAAGCGCTGCCTCAAACCCAAGCCCTTTGAGTCGCGGTAACCCTACCTCCCGAAGCGCAACAACGAGCGAAAGGCAACGCCGGCACTCGCAGCGCGTATCCTACGCAGCAACTAAAAATAAACCCCTTTGAGACTTGTTTTTCGCAGATTTCACGTGGGTTTTTTAGGAAACCTGAGACAGACTCGTGTGACAGGGTCTTGGCTCATGGGCCGGCTCGGTGAACCTGGGAGAACATCCATCTCGACGGATGTCTAGGAAGCATTCGGGCCCTCAGGGTCCTCCTGCTGGACGCCAGCCAAGATCGAGCTGAAAAGAACTACAGGCTTGGCAAAAACGGGGCTTCCATCCAAAAGGGCAAAAGCAAGACGACACCAATTTGCAGGAATCAACAACAGTCCCGCATAAACACCTCTGAAAAAAGTGGTTTCAAAACACTGGTGTCGTCATTTCCTCCCTGAGGAAGGGGAAAAAATGCTGGCTCTGTGGAATTCTCTCTCAAAACAAAAGGCTGATATACTTCTAGGAAATACGGTTTCATCAATTAGCCTCCTCATGGAAGGTGACAGAGAAAAACAGATTGTGACCGTGGAGGATTTTGGTTTAACAGAGAGAGCCAAGATAAGATCAAGAGTACATCAAGATGGTCAAATTGTGAAGAGTCCTGATTCACCAGCCGTCCACGGGGAGAGTCCTCTTGCTTTACTGACATTTTGGGGGCTTAAAAAAAATGTCTCACTGCTAACAGGCTAAATATGGGGGGCACACCAAATCTGACCCCTTGCTTTCAGGCTCAGCCATCCATCCAAGCATTGCAGCAGAACAAGGAACAGGGTGAAAAAAGGGGGGGTGAATTCCAAATTCTATCCCTTATGCTATCTGCTCTATTGTGGGGGACAAAAATCCAGGCAGCAAGGCTCTTAAAGCCTCATGTGGGGGGTGCAGCTTTGTGAGAGCGTCCTCGCCGATTAGGACGCACCATTCATATGGGGGCGGGGGGGGGGGGGGT
>JAODKF010000116.1:12083932-12098128 GCA_026779585.1 Mormyrus proboscirostris | reverse complement strand
GTCATAAAAAAAAAAAAAAAAAAAAAAAAAAAAAAGTCTTCCGCTATATGGAAATATTTTGTATTCTGTACAGACAATATCGAGCAGAACTAAGTTTTGTTGGCACGGCTTTATATTTAAAGCAGGGCACCAGCTTATCTGACAGACTTAAATTTTCAACTGCTAAATATTGCAAACACCATCAATACAGCAATGGGAAATTTTTCAGTATTGTTCAGCCCTAACACACAATGTGTTCACAAAAAATAATTCTAATTGGTTATTGTACCATATTATGCAAAATGATGCAGCTAGATGAGTCTGACCTTTGTTTAAGCGGCGACTAATTTGACATACGGGATTTGCAGAAAGTAAATTACACAAAATAATTTCAGTCAAAGTGGTGATAAAGGCATGCTAGGCTACTATGAGAGGCTAAATGGCAGATATCTCATCTAACCTTGCATTATTGGGTGTCCCTCAAACATGTCTTCTTTTAACATGTATTTGCATTGCAGTCATGCTGTGGTGATATTTAAGTTCCACTTTGAAATACAGACAGACGACTGCATTTTCATTCACTTTTAATGTAAAATGCGTCTACATAAATGATGCTTTCGGTCATTTCGCTCATCTCTATGCATCATCCTCCTTCTGCCATATTGCTGAGTAATTGAGAAGGAAAATTTTAACCAAGGCTTTTTAATAATCACGTAATCGAGTTTAAATCGAGCAATCACGAAAGCTCTGGTTAGGAGACAGTGGCGATACTTAAATCAGAAATTTGCTCCACTTTTTTTATTTATCCTTGGTGAAATCCCACAGAAATTTGAAACTTCAACACAGAGAAAGCTCAGTAAAAATAATCCTGCTTACAAAACATGGACTTTAGTTAATTATGTTTATATTTAAAAAAACAAATTAAAGGCCAATCGTGACAACCAGGCAATACATTTCAGACAAGGCATCATAAAAATAAATAAATACAAGCAACAAAATATTTATTAACCACAGCTCATTATTCGGGAGTAGTTGAAGGAGAAAAAAAGATTTTCATCCAAAGGTGAGCTCACAGGGTCAGCCCTCACAACTGTCATAGGTTAAAACAAGTCACCGACTGTATCAAACATCCAGGGCCCAAAGGCAGAGGTCAAGTCAAAATGGTCCTGAATGGTAACACCACAATAAGGATTATGCACCAATTTAAACACCACAAAGTACATTTTCCTTACAATTTAATATACAAACATTTAAAAACGCTGGTGGATTGATGACCCTCTTTTGCAGAACTTTATTAAGTACAGGCCTATATTTAGGCCTATCATGTGACATAAGTCTAAAGAAAGTTCCTTTATAGTTTGACTATGAAATGTCAAATTCGCCATTGGCCATTTTTAAATCAATAGACGAGACAGTTTGGGAGAGGAATGACCAGTGTACGGCAAAAGAAAAAAAAAATTAAAAATGGTTATCAAAGGTTGATAAAGAAAAATGGCAGATAGATCATTTTAAGATCAGCAGCACATAGTGCGAAACCACTCAAGTAGGCAAGAAAGTCAAGTAAGATTCAGCGCATGACATTTTTGAGTGGATAAGGTTTATGAGATATAGTGTAAAGTGTTCTGCTCGAGCAGCCACACGTTATGTTGCCTCAACATCTATTCCTCTTTTTGTGATGCTGTAGAGAGAGGGAGAGCAACCCAACCCCACTCCCTTTAACTGATAACATTTCAAGGTACTGGGGGAGGTTAAGTTTCCAAACCTCAACCAAGCTAAGTTTTGTATGATATGTAGATCACTGAATTTCATTGGATGCGATTATTACCATTTAACTCCATAACAATATGTATGCTAATAATGATCAATTTTGTGTCTAGCTTTAACATAGGAAAAGTAATGTAAAGTAAACATTGGCCTTTATTATGGTACAAATATATGACAGGATTCATCCCTGGTCAAATCCAACCAGCAGAGGACCTCTGTATACACCCTATGCCAGAAACCTATTGTAATGTATACCTTTTTCTTCCAAAATTGCAAAAACTAAGCCAAGTGCCTTAGTTCAGACGTAGGTCGGTGTGTTACTTCTGAACAGTTCGGGGTAAATTATGTCATAGTCCCCATTTCCTGTGTTTCAAATCAACTTCAGATATTACTTTACACAGGCTCTACAAAAAAGGTACGTAGTGCAGCCCACCTCACAACATCTTGTAGCAACATGGAGTACATTGCAGGAATGTATGGTAGGGGGGGAAACTGTGTTATATTCTTAAAATGTAAGAAATCAGCAGGAGAGCACATATCACACTTACAGCGTCATGGCATTTGTTCCATGTTCCTTTGAAGCAAGATATTTCTCTCCAAGTCAGACAAATCCCACACAAGATCAAACTTAGCTCCGCCAGTATAAAAGACTGAAAACTTGTTTAAAAATTATTAAATACTGAATAAACTAATATCCATCAAATACAGCAGACAAATCCTTTATTCTCATCAGTAGCTTTTACATTTTGAGAACTAAACAACCAAAGCTTTCTTTTCATAAAGAATTTTTATTGATATATTTCAACTCACCGTATTGAGTCCCAATTATACAGCTCAACTATATCCCAAGCGAAGACACGCAATTCCCAAAAACCCTCCCCCCCCCAACCACCCCACACCAACAGTGACGCACTTATAGACAGCAATGCGAGTGCGGTGCCTGTCACGCTAAAACGTTCAGGGCTAACTCACATTAATGTATTCGTCTGCATCCCGATTACAGAACATTTCTTTAGGGAAACCTTGCTTTTTATTACTGCCAATATTCGCATACGCAGCGCTTAAAAAAATCGCGTCCGTATAAATTCACATTTAATTTTTTTTTCCAATTTGGTAATGTAAATCACACGGTGTACCTAGAAGACACTGATAATTTTCTTACGCCAAATAGCTAGCGGAGACTACGTCCAAGGGCAATAAATTGGTCATTTTTATCAAAGGATTAATAAACACACCTAAGCATGCACATACATAGCAAGTCCATGATGTTAAAACAATTTTATATGCATAAAGATGTCAACCTCCAGTCTTTCCCCAAGCACAACAAATGACGCAACAAGCCTATCCGTGTATCCGCGAGGGATGCCAGGTGTCTTTAACATATTATTGCGAACTCCAGAAACAGAAATATACATATCCTGAGCTATAACTCGTAGATTTTATAAAATAACGTTACGGAGTTTTCCAGATTAACGTTTTAAGGAAACACATGAGTGTAACTTAGCGCTAGCTTAGATACCTCATACGCACCTCATACAAAGTCGCACGTTAGATTTAAATACACTTATACGTTTCTTCATAGCAAAACACAAAAAAACTACGCAACAAAGACAAAAATTTAATTTAAAAAATATCCATTCTGACACCCATTTCCCTTAAATAATAAAAATACTGTCATTACGCAATGTATGAGGCTGCCAAATTATACAGCAAGCTAGCTTGCTACATGCCGAAATAGAAAAAAAAAGACGAGACATCAAATCCTGCACAGGTCTCCCGAAATGTCAGAAAAACATGATATTCAGGGCAAAATGAAGACGAACTGATTTCTTTCACTGCGTTACTTTAAGAACGAAATAACTATCTAGTCAGCAGGCTACAAGTTAGCTGCCTAGCCAGGCAGCTCGCGAAGCTGAATTTAAAATCTGCTTACAAAGGGGTGTGGAAGCAGCCTAGGAAAGAAAGCATGAAGTATAAAAACTAAAAAAAGGACACAAATCATTCACTAATAACGTACTAATTACTGCAACTTTAGCTGGCTACAAAGCAAAGGAGTTTTCAGAAACGTCAGAAAATGACACAGACAAACACACCTCCTCCCACCAAACGCGCAAATTAATTTTCTTCTCATCCCACTGAAATGTTAAAGCGGGAGAAAATACTCTGACGTATTCTCCCCGCCTCTCTACGCCGGCTAACAATAAATGTACAACAATTTAAAAGACAAAATTAAACACTCGCGTGTGTACAGCGAGCACCTCGAATCAGCGCAGACACTCAAATGAGACCTTATGTAGCTAATTCACACTTACAGTCTCTCCTCTCCGCTCTCTGCGGCGGCCATTTTTTTTATTTAAATAAATAAATAAATAGAATTTCACTACACATCTTTTTGTGGGCGCCCCCTCCCTTCGCCGCCCTCCTCTTAACACACGCCGTCTCCGCTCGGAAGCAGTCGCGCGAGAGCTCCTCTTCAAGCAAGCGCGCTGAAATCCCGCGAGAACAAGAAAGCAACTGCGAAATCGTTTTCATCCGAAAAGGATCCCCGGAATTCTCCGCCTACAAAGAGTAAATTGATACTTGTCGATTGGCTTTACGGAACGTCGTTGATGCTTTGTGTAACTGTCATTGGCCGCAAAATATAAATTGCACGTCAATCTTGCGCCGAAGTTGGTAGGCTGTAGAAAATCCCACAGCTAGAAATTATTTTTTATCACCAAATTAGGAGGCAATATTTTTCGAAAACAACGCACTGCAATCTCATAGGCTTACACAGGTCACATCGATTCTCTGGACCAATCGAGACAATCCCGTTGGATCTTCTCAGATATCGATATGATATAATGATTGTGTATGTTTGTACTACTTTTAAGTACAATTACTTTACCGACCATATGAAGATGATTTCCTTCTATTGCAGCAATACTTAAAAAGATGGATAAAGGTTACAGTATGCCATAAAGCAGCCAGTTCCCACTTCTGAACTTGTGAAAATATCCTATTTTATGTAAGTGTAATTGCAATTTTAGTCATACGGAAAATGTGTATAGAAACTTTGCTAATTAAATGCTGGTAAGGCTTTTTCACTTCCACCCATTTACCCAATAGAGGGTCAACGAAATTGCCTAGAGCCTATCCCAGGCCAAATATGGCACAAGGCAGGGGATAGCATGATCACACCCCACACACACGCATTCACAAGGTCACCAAACTACATGTCTTTGGCAAGCAACCTACACAGCATGGAGAACAAACTCACATACCCAGGATTCAAACCCACAACACTGAAAAATAGTGCAGCAGTACCATCCAAACTCTATTTACTTCCATTCCTTCAATGTTATCTTTAATATGAATACAATATTCAATAGTCTGACTTGATTCCATGACTTTATAACCTACAGCAGATTCTTTTCTGTTTAACAAGCCCTCATACCCAGTTGCCCCATCACATGAGCCACTTTGTACCGTTTTGGTGTACAATTACTTAATTACTGACCATTTGAAAAAGTTTTCCTTCCTTTAGAATTTTTATTCATTTTCATTGAGAGAGCATATTGTAATTTCAACAATCATACCATACGAAGATTTGTCTATCACTACTTCAAGTAGCCAACCTCTGTATTAAGCTTAGAGGTGGTTCAAGGAATTTTTAACTGGGGTAACCCAAGCGTGGCAAAGCTATATCTAGAGGTGGTCACAATGTATTGGTAATGTGCACACACAGTGTGTGGAATTTTTATATGCATTAATATTCTACTAATAACAGGCTAAAACAAATGAATAGAGTAAATGCACACACATAACTGTTGATGTTCAGTCTCCTATTTTGCATAACCTTTAATGTAGTAGGCTAGCATCAACTATGACAAAAAAAAAACAGGACGTCTTCAAGAGTTAATTTACAAAATGTAAGGCTGCATAGTCAACTGCTCTACGCAAACCACCAAACTATTATATCTGAATTTATAAGAAACAGAATTGTGAAGGAATGCATCACAACATACCCATGTAAAATGCCTTGGGGTGACTGTTGTGAAAGGAGATATATAAAAATAAATTGAATTAAAACTGCATTGGACAAACCCTGGATTCTATATTCCTCTAAATGAACAAAAATAACTAATCTGACTGGCATAATATACCATACATCGCAACATGCCGCATACTGGTATAATAAGACAATTATCCAAGATGTTTTGGATAACGAATAGAAAATATTCTTTAGATATTGAAGGTGGTTAAAGTTATGAACTTAGTTCTGCAGAACATATTCCAAGGTGTTAGCAAACCCTGCCACCGGACACCAACATAACCAATTTAAAGGCTTTTAAGGTTTTAATCAGCCCTGGCGCCAGAACGTTCTATGCGTCGTGCGTAGGCGGGCGGCCGGGCGGGGTACAGTTTAACTCATCGAGGGTAATATTGATAACACTGCTATGACAAAGCTGCTATGCAAAATAGCAACTAACAGACACTCACTGACAAAGTAAACGACAAACTGAATGTCAGCGCATGCGATCATCACTAAGTAACACTGTATGTTGTATATCGTAATTTTATTTTGCACAATTAAGAGCACATGCATGTAATACGAAGCCAGTGGTTGCTAAAAAAAAAGTAGGCCTACAACGCCTATGTTCTTATCTTAAGCATGCCAAGACAACAAATGTGACTGAGCGGTCAGAAGAGCTGGTAACTTAAGTTAAATATGTGTATAATGTGTAAAATATTTTCGGTAACACTTAACTTGACAGGGCACAAATAATATAGTATTATACTATTATTTATGCATTAATTAACCACAAACTAAGTCTTAGTTACATACTGATCTTATGATAATTTATCATTAATGAATCGTGACGCTTGTTTTATCAAGCAGTTAATATATTTGTACGGTTGTGGCGTCTGGCATGACACCCTATCTGACTCACGCTCATAAGAAATCTAACGGCAAGTCTGCATTATTCCATTAGAAATACAAAATTAGCTGCATCAAAAGCGTTGATCTCCTGTTTGTTCATTTATGAATTGTGACGCATGTTTTATCTCAAGTAGCGACTACATTTAATGATTTGCTGATAATTTGTACTCAAGTAGCAGCTGAGTAATTACTATTATTAAGAATTTGTGCCCCGTCAAGTGAAATGTTACCATATTTTCTAATGTACATTTTATACCAGCTTATGCTAGTCGGTTTTACCAGTCAATAATTTTGCCTCTTTACTGTTCAATATTAACCTACTTTTAAAACCAACTTGGAATTAATTAATCTCAGTTCAGCTTTTTATTTATTTTTACAATGTATACACTGTTACGTAAGCCTATTTATTTACTTGTGAAAACATGTCTTACCATCTTTCCGGAGCCCCTCAGAGGTCAGGGTGGGAAAATATTTTTTGAAAGCGTTCCATCGCAATACTATTCCGTTACTAATAAAAACCGCACAATGTCCATTCAAAGTACAAAAGTAATACAGTAAGTATAAATCTAAGCGATAGACATGTCCCGTTAAGTGTGCTTTAAGTAATAAACTAAGGGGGACAATGCACACTACGTAACTTTCACATATGTGTTTTTATACGTATTTATTAATATTTGTACTGTGTCCATTCACTGTAGGTGAACAAGACAGCTGGGCTCTAGGCATGTTCTCAAAGTCTGATTTAAGAAATGGACTATGGGCCTATGGTCAACAATTAATGCACACCACGTGAAATTCAGATTATTCAGGCCTATTTTTATTTTCATTAGTAATTGCACTGTGTCCATTCACCCCCGCTATTGAAAGTTAAGTATACCTGCAAATAAATAAAAACAATAATAAATAATTAAATATTAATTAATATTCCCTGTAAACTCAAACCGCCGACCCAACGCCTCGTTACATCAGAGATCGCCTCTTTTCTTTGGTACTAACAAGATTCAGCACAAATAGCAAAAAGGCTCGAACGCAAAAATGATCGGTGTGCATCCCTGCCGGTGAATATAAAAGATCTGTGATTAAAATTACCAGGCCAATTGCTTACTGAAAGACATCACAAACTTAATAAATATACAGTCAATTTTACCGCACTCATAGGATTGTTGAGGACAAACCATTTTAAGAGTTTCGGAAAGCTCATTTGTTACTTTTTCACTTTGAAAGGTCGTGATCCTGAAACGTAACCTGCTCCGTGATGATGCATTCCACTAAGAGAACCATCATCGTGATATCCAGAAGCCAGAGTTACCGCTACTTATCCACAAACTTATTCAGCATCGCAATACAAGATTCAGATGTACTGGGTGGAAACAAACCTGTTGGCCAACCACCCGGAGGTGGAAGCCAATGACGTGGCAAAAAGTTTGGGGTGGTATTTGAGTTGGCCAATCTGATTATCACCACTTTAAAATCGCGCATGATTAGATTATGCACATTCAGATAAAGGTTGTATGGAAGTTCTATAAGCGTTCACAACAGGTATCACAAGGTAAATCATTTTTGTACATAATGTGCACATAATTTTTGTACATCAGTAATGCCTTTTAGCAATATAAATATTTTGGAAACATTTTTTTAGCTCCAAGCATCATATCTATTCTTCAAATATAATATAGTGGGGCATGTACTAAATTAAAATTAAACATTAAAATGTAATAAATGTGAATAATTACACGTTATAAGTCACACTTGAAGTATGACATTTCTGCCACAAGGTGGCGACAATCAGATCAGAATCATATCGATATCTGACAAAATAAAAACATAAAGTTCTGTGCAAAACGATCGAAAGTGTATTTTTGGTGCCGAAGAAAATATTTGCTGAGGGATTTGCCACCTATTATATCTCTAGACATCACTAAGAACAATTATGAATCGTTTGAGATTTTTAACAAAGGTTTAATAAACAGGAGAGGATTATTTGACAGCATGGCTGTGATTATTGTTGTAGGAGGTTTATTTTTCATGTAAAATTTTTTACACTTAAAATGTTTGAAATGCATGAACATCCATGCTGATTATCAAACACAGGGTGATAGTGAGAATAAGTCATTCACAAACAGCATCATCACATTTTTCTCTTAATATTGTCTACAAAAATTATATGGCATCATACCTCTTATGGACCACATGGGTGATAGCAACTACTGTCCAACCAACAAAAAATGTTTTTGAAATATTTGAAAATACAGCATGGCTCCTAATAATAATAATATCAAATTTTACAACATTCCATTTATGAATGGAAGGAGCAGCCAACAGTATCCAATATCAAAAGTATTAATTTAGAGAATTGCATTTTTAAGAGAATAAATGGAACTGAAACTGAAATTTTTAACTACTGTCATCTATTCTTACATTCTACAAATTTTTCCTATGCAATTACTTATATATGTCCTTCCATCACCACTAGACCAGTACCAGGGCCTGGTGAGGCTGAAGTACCTGCCAGTAAGCAACGGGCACAGACACAAGAACACCGTGGACACCAGTAAAACGGTCCGGTGGATAACACACACAATCACACGCTAAGTGAAATTTAAGCCAGTTCATCTAGTCACTTGATTTCGAACTGTGGGATGAGACAAGCATATCCAGAAGAAACCTGGTAGCAAATGTAGGGGGAACATACAACTCCAGTTGTATGTGTTATATAACTTTTGTGTATGTGTTATATAACTTGTTCTGCTACACACAAATATGATTATCCAAAGCAGATGTGATAAAAACAGAAGAGGACAAATATGTGGAAAGGCTATAAGCAAGACAAATATGAAGATGGGCTTCATGCCCGATTTATTAAAATTTTTCAGAGTGCCAAACTGTAATTGTAGCATTATCAGATGTAATTTATTGCTTGTAAACTCTTAGAAGTAATGCCTGTAAAGAGAACAAAAGGATTGTTTCACAAATTTAGATATGTCTTTCTTTTGATTTTTCTGACGTTAAATGAATTTGTTTGTCATTAGTTATATTAAAAAGAAATTGAAAAATAATTTCCAAAAAATACGTTCAATTTAAATTCCAATTATTTGTTTAATATAAATTTATGTATATATAAAAAGCAGTAAGTATACTAAATGGACTTGCCGTTCTTAGATCACAGTTCACAACATTCACCGATCAGCCATGACACTAAAACCACCTGCCTAATATTATGTATAGGTCTCCTTTGTGTGTGCAAAATCAGCTCTGAACAATCAAGGCATGGACTCCACAAGACCTCTGAAGGTGTCCTGTGGTATCTGGCACCAAGACGTTAGCAGTAGATCCTTTATATCCTGTATGTTGCAAGGTGGGGGCTCCTTGGATTGGACTTGTTTGTCCAGCACATCACACAGAGGTTCGATTGGAGATCTGGGGAATTTGGAGGCCAAGTCAGCAACTTGAACTGTTTTTTATGTTCCTCAAACCATTCCCGAACAATTGTTGCAGTATGGCAGGATGCATTATCCTGCTGAAAGAGGCCTCTGCCATTGGGAAATATCTGTGCCATGAAAGGATGTACTTGGTCTGCAGTAATGTTTAGGTGGTACGTGTTAAGGTAACATCTACAAGAATTACAGGACCTAGCAGATCATTTCCCAGAGCATCACACTGCCTCCACCAGCTTGCCTTCTTACCATAGTGCATCCTGGTGCTCCATGGTCCTCTGGCGGTGGACAGGGGGCAGTATGGGCACTCTGACTGATCTGTGGCCATGAAACCTCATTCAAAGCAAGCTGCAATGCATTGTGTGATCTGACACCTTTCCATCACAGCCAGCATTAACTTTTTCTGTAATTTGAACTACAGTAGCTCTCCTGTGGTATTGGTCCAGATGGGCTAGCCTTTGCTTCCCATGTACCTCAATGACCGTTGGGCATCCATGAACCCATCACTGTTCCACTGACTGGCCATCCTTGGACCATGTTGGGTAGGTACTAATCACTGCATACCAGGAACACCATACACAACCCGCTGTTTTAGAGATGCATTGGCCCACTCATCTTGCCATCACAATTTTGCCCTTGTCAAACAGCGCTTTTCCACTGGGATACAGGAACAGAGCAGTACCCGACCGGTACCACGAACTGAGACTAGATCCTCCTCAGTTTCGGCTCAGTAAAGGCCTTGCCAGGTTTGGAGAGTGACAGTGACATAAACCTGAAGAGGTGCTTATTTACTGTTCACATGATGTACATCATGATTTACTAGTGCTAAATTTTGCTAGCAAGTTCGCAAGATGTGGAATATGTCCCTTTCACTCTTATCGATGCAGATCATTAGTATCTCCGTGCATTTCGACCAATCAGATGGTGGCGAGGCTAGGATTGGTCACGCTTTCGGCACTGCTAGTAAGAAGCGTCGTGTCAGTGCAGGTGCCGCTCTGGTACGGCTTGCAATGGAGAACTCAGTTTGCGGGTATGACCCGGTTCCTGCATGGCAGTGGAAAGCACCAAAAGTCACTCCTTACCTTAAAGTTATGATCCTTACGCTTATCCAGTTTCCTATTTCCAAAATAGCTTTCATGAATTGACTGTTCAATTGCACAATATATAATCGCACAGGTGCTATTATGACAGGTGCCATTGTATCAAGATCAATGTTATTCACCTCACCTGTCAGTGGTTTTCATGATACGGCTGACCGGTGTATAGCTACATGTTGTCACGTCATACCAAACATCTAAATTCACCTATTTAAAGAAAAAACAGACATTGGCCCGTACGGGGATCGAACCCGCGACCTTGGCGTTATTAGCACCACGCTCTAACCAACTGAGCTAACCGGCCGTACAAAAACACTTTCCTTTTCCACATAAATGTTTCATTTCCACACACTCATTGAACTAAATATTCTAAGTTTCTAACTTCCCAATAGTAGTCAGGATTTACGAAGGTCGGCTATTTCGTTTAGTCAACGCATCAACCCAATACAAATAACCTTAACTGGGCAAAGCTTTGGTGTCCCCATGATCATTTTGACCCCAGCGTTCAGCTGCAACTAATACTAAATAACGTCTAAACGTCCACGTTAAACGACCCTTTCGTTGTAAATGCTGGTTTCTTTATAATGAAAAAACAATAGGGTGCCATCAGATATGCTGCATGGAGTCCTAATGAAATACAAATCATGAAGCGTTTCATTCTTTAGTCGGTAATTTGAAGAATAGATTAAAGCTAACTCTTTGTATCCTGCTGGGATCGCGTCAGTTCATGTTTTTCCACGGTTGCACAAACACAGTAAATAAACGTACTGAAAGACAGGAATGTCTACATCACTAGGATTGTACTTACATTTGTTGTACAATGCCTTCAAAATCAGCTCCTAGCGACAGACTTAAAACACTTCGGTTTATATGATGAGCATAAAGTTGCATGTGATACATTGGTCCATACACCCCTATCGAGTGTTTTGATCACATTCTGCTCCCCGAATAAGCAAAGGTCAGCATCAATACAATGACAAATCAGAATGTGGCTCGCTAAGTTTGACCTACGGATGAACTTCCTGATAACTAATAATGTACCGTCGTGGTTCTAGTGTTTTAAGCTTTTAAGAGACGTTGAAATAGGAAAATAAGCGTAATGTGCTTGGTGAAAAGTCTGCTTGCTGATATTAAGGGCCTCACGCACTAAAAGTGTAACTAATAAGTTCATAAACCACTGTGCTATATGTAATTCGCCCTTAACCGTCGAAAGTTATTTAAGATGTAAAGCATTACACGTTTGTTGGGGGAAATGCCGTGTTCCTTTTGACCAAGTGTCTCCTGGTTGCAGGGTCATTTCAGCAGAACATGAGGATCCTTTTCTTTCTGTGCGCGGCCGCCTGCTCCTGGCCGCTGCGCTGCGCGCGTGGCTTCGCCGAGTTGGAAGCGCGAGGCCGCGCGGAGCTCCGGAGGTTGCAGGGCTTCGCGGTGCAGCCGGTCTACGGCGAGTGCTGGTCCCGAGCCTTGGAGCGGATCCACGCCAGATGCCGCCAGTTCACCGAGGAGACACAGAGCCGCGTTGCACTGGCTTTCACCCACTGTCACCTTCGCAGGTGATGGAATTACTGACCGCGGTTATCATGTGGCTGAATCTTGTGCTTGCGTTTGTAATTTGTGTAATTTGCTGTCATAGGGAAGTGGAAATCCTATGGGTTAAACGCAGAGGGTCACCTTTTAATATTTTCCACATTTATTTTCAGTCTTTTAGTTTATCACTCAAATCGACGGTTTACAGTCTAGTTGATCACCTCGCTGTGTCAGGATTTATCAATACAATATTATAATCTGTGTATGGCTGGAAGTGGAACTGTATTGGGTGTGTAATTCTTTCCCGTAGGTCAAATCGACCATTCCCCGAGTGCATGGATGACCGCAATGTGAAGGAATGCACACAAGACATGGATCCTGTGGCTTTCAATACATATACAGAGTTCTTCACCCACGTTCATGGTATCTGCCACTACCTGGAGAGCGAGCGCTGGCAGGAGCGTGCAGAGGGCACCATTCACAGGTGACCAAATGCAGTGGCAACTCCCTGTCGTGGGAGACTGTGTGTGCCTCGGCCCCACAGTAACAGCTCCAGTGCTGTTTTCCTGCAGGCTGACCGAGAGTTCGGCAGGAGTGGCTGAACAGCTGGTCTCCACTCAGCGCATGGCTGAGGATTTGGTGCAGGCCCAGCGTGTGGCCCTCAAGTCCCAAGAGGCCATACTGCGTAATGGGGAGGAACTCAAGTTTACACTGCATGACTCCACACAAGGTGATTGTAGTGGAAACAGTATACTGGGTGTGTGCTCTCTGGCAATTTTTTGCATTTCTAGGGGGAAAGAGAATCCAAATGCATTTCCCAAGGACCATGTGGAATTTCTTGATGGATGATTTTTTTTTTTTTTGGCATTTGCACATCTTCGTTTCTTCACATTGTTTTTTCACATTGCCTGTTCTGTTTGAATTTGTCTTACCCGATCCGATTGTCTAATCGCGTACCTCTCATGCACTCTGCTGGCCCGGTAGGCCTGAAGAACATCTTTGCAGACCTGCAGCACACCGCGCAGGAGCAACAGTTGGCATTCTCCGAGATCTTTGGCCGCATAGCATTCCTGCAGAACTTTGTCATGTCAGAGTCCCACACACTGGGCTCCCTGTTGTACAACACACTGGGGCTGTGTGTCGCCTTCCTGCTGACGGCCACCAAGCGCACTGCTGCAGCCAGGTGGGCTTCCAGTGTTTGAACTGGTGACACCGTAATCATGCAAGGCAGCCATATTGTTTGTGGTTAACAGCACTGGGAAGGTTATTCAGAAATGAAAGGTCAGAGATGTGCTGCTTCTTTAATTACTGAGTAACCTGTAGCATGGAAAATAATTACTTTGACAGGAGGTGCGTAAGGAGAGTGTTACCCTCTGCTATCTCAGCAGGTCATTGTAAGGAGAGTGTTACCCTCTGCTATCTCAGCAGGTCATTGTAAGGAGAGTGTTACCCTCTGCTATCTCAGCAGGTC
>JAODKF010000116.1:12066878-12083832 GCA_026779585.1 Mormyrus proboscirostris | reverse complement strand
GAGAGTGTCACCCTCTGCTATCTCAGCAGGTCATTGTAAGGAGAGTGTCACCCTCTGCTATCTCAGCAGGTCATTGTAAGGAGAGTGTCACCCTCTGCTATCTCAGCAGGTCATTGTGATATGTTACCTGCTGCACAGCAGATTTTGAGGTTTTTGGGGGTGTTTTTTTGGTTAGAACTGGCAAAAAATTGTGGTGTTTTTTGAGAATTCTTTGTGTGTAAAACATTTTTTTTTTCCTTATCTGTAGGCTAATCCTTTTCGTGCTGGTGGCAGTAAATGTGTATTTGGAAAGAATAATCTGCAATGCTGTGTTGGACTCCACGCATTCTGGGTACCAGCAGATGGTGAGTACGTAACTAAATTGCTTTGTCGATCATGTTCCACGGAGGCCGTGCATAAAAGTCACTGGCAGAAGTTCAAAAATCAAGGTTATCTGCTGCACACCCCGTAACTAAAAGCAGCATAATTAGTGGCTGTATATTTTACTGCTACCCTGTGTCCTATGATTGCCAAATGATCTAAAATTTAACTCTGAAGAATTCCCCTAGGTTGCTGACTGTCAGTTTGTTCCTGGCCAGGAGCGGATTGACCAGTTGGTGGCGCTATTACGACGAGGCATGGTGTTCTTGGGATTGCTGGTTCTGATCTATGTGGGAGTGAGGTTCAGGGATGTAAGCAGGGAGAGCCTGGAAATTCTGACCCAACTGAAGGAATCCCACTCCAGCCTTCAGCTGGCTCTGCAGAAAGCTGGTGACCCACCCCTCCCCTGTCTCACACTTGCACAGTTACATGTACCTTAGTCATGTGACTCTACCTCAGGGGTGGCCAATCTTATCCGCAAAGGGCCGGTGCGTATGCGGGTTTTCACTGCAACACCCTAATTAGATTATTAATTAGAAGACTGATTGGCTGAAGAGTCCTCACACCTGGGTTTGAACAGCTGACCTACAGGTTATCCCAAAAACCTGCATACACACCCTAACCCTAACCCTACCATATCCACACTTACAACTGAGAGGAACTTCTTTGTCTTTTCTGTCCAGAATGCTTTAATAAGGCTGTTGCTGAAATGCAGCTCATGAAGAAGGACGCAAGAGAGAGTTTGAGGGTCAAGCGCTGGACAAGGGTCAAGGATGAATCCTCGAGTGCTGTGCTGCAGGACCAGTCTGTCATACTCTTCAATACTTCCAACCTTCACATACCGTCTTTTCCACTCAGCCCGTCTCGTTTGGACTTGGAGGAAGGTAAGACATTCCTCCCATCCCCATCACTGACCCAGTCATCAGATGCTGATTTGGTGCCCATGATGTTACCCTACTTTCCCAGTTACTCCTATTGCTTGCTTTCAATTTGACATTACACTGATTCTACCTTTCAAAACTACTGTTTGTGAAAATGACTTTATCCCAAGACGTCTCCAGATCATTTTGAAGAATTGAGGCACAAAGATGCCTGAGTGCTTTTTGATTATGATTTTAAACTGCCAGAATTTCTTGATTTTTGGCTCATTTTCTTGAACATGTCACTTCATCATTTCCAGTGCGATTTAATGCACCAGTGCATTGTTATAGTTGATGATCTTTGTCACTAAACACTATTCTTGTGCTGCTCGGAATTGTGGAGGCACTGTCTCGGAGACCTCTGGGACACTCGGTCAAGCTCGGTCCTCACGCTCTCGAGAGAGGCCTCCCACCGCTCTCACGTACAGCGTCTTGGTTAACGACAGTCAGGTAAGCACACGACCCAGCAGACCGAATAATGTGATTAGTTGCTTCCTGGAAACAAAGGTACTCGTATATAATCCTGTGTTAAATCCAATACCCAGACATCAAACCCCATATGTCAGTAGAATCCAAAAGCCCTCAGGGTTTGCTTACTTGCACCCAGCATCTTGGTTCCTTGGGGGTGTGCTATGGCTGGGTCTGCTTAATCAACAGTAATTTATGCTCTCTGCATAACCTTAATTAGGTTGTCATTATGCCGTGTTTTGTTCCCCTGCCTTCGCGTGCACCCCTGGGCGGGAAGCAACCGAGATACAATCTACGCAACAGGAGGTCCCTGCCGGCCCCCACGGAGCACAGAGGGAACCGGTGATGGGTGGGGCTCTGGATTGCCAGGCAGGACAGCATGTTCCTTTATATAGCTGTGATGCCAGCTACCTACATAAATGTGTCTGTGTGTCTACATGTCAATATATACATATAGGTAGACACATTTACGGGTAGAATTGTTAGAAAGCTAGCCGATTTTTTCATCTAGAATGTAGTCGACCCAGAGTGAATGCATACAATGAATATGTGCTTCAGCATCCAGTACTGATACTGTCAGATTGCCGTTTAATTACCTGCAAGGCTACAGCATCGGAGTGTCTGTTTTTAAATTTTGTATGTGGACCTGGTTTGAATCTGGTTATGGAAGATGGATCGATGGATGTTATTGCAATGTAACTGTTTACTGTTTAACCGTAATATTCCTGGGGAAAATCTTTAGTAGTTTTAACCGTTTTGGAAATATCTATATAACAATATTAGAGATTTTACTGGAGAGCTTTTTAAAACCTGTTAACATGGAGATGAACTAAAATAAACAAGTAATTCAACACTTTTGGTACTGAAAAGAGTTTAAAATCTTTGTAGTTGGACCCCCCTTCCAAGAAGAAAAAAAAAAAAACGAAGTTAAAAATTTAAGGGAATTTTGTCACCAAATCTCTTGCCAATACTGACACCTTCTGGTGAGAGTCCAGTAATAGTAATCGTAATAGAGTTCTGCACTGCAGTGGGTATATAAGTTTTGTCGGTGCCTGCAGCTCTTTAAACTCTTAGTTATCAGTTAAATGGCAATAAGTAATGGTCACTTATAGCTGAATACAGATATCTGCTTATTTTGACTTGCCTTTAGGTCTGATTCATTTTAACAATCTGTTTATTACGAACGAAAAATTTAACAGGTGACTTTAATGCTTCAACTTTTCAGCTGCTTATCAGTTTATAAGTTGAACCATATATATTAAAACGGGTCCATTTAAAAACAGGAAATTATTGGAATTAATAATTTAAGAGTAAAGTCATTCTGCTTTAACTGTGCTCTAAACAGGGGCAGCCTCTGCTGGGAAGCAGCCCTTGGGCTTTGGACTCTAACTGCCCCATAAATGTACACAGTATGAGTGCATTTAACAGCTGGGCCTGAGTTTTTCCAAGGAACCATCCTCTCCCTTTCCCTCCTCTGATCCCGGTGACATACTGACTTCAGCATGTCTACTCTCAGCTTTGCCCATTTACTCAAAGGGCCTTACGCTTGTACAGATTGGATGTTTTAGCTGCTCATCGTACGCATGAAGTATTTAACAATTTCGAGAATACCCACCTAAAAATAGCTGACAATATGTAGTCTATTCTCTAAGTGATTTGAATGTTCAAATTCAATATTGTGTATGTTCACACGTGGGTTTGCAGCTGGTATAATCTAATGACTCAACAAGCACTGAGTCAATGTAAACACTTTCAGGAAATTCCAGTGAGTATATTCAGGTGATTGGTCTGTCTTGCAAAACAAGATATCTTTAAAAATGTAATCTTCTGCGTTGTTAAGGTACTGCAGTTTAGGCAATGATATACAATAAATGATCATATATAGAGAGTCCATAAATGCCAAATAAAACTGCCTGAATTCAGCCAAAGGAAACTGAGCTACACACTTCTATGGATACTTATGCATGTCTTGATTCCATGTTCTAATATCTGAATTTCAGTTATCCCCTGTAGAGTACTATTTCCAGAATTTGACATATATGTTTTAGGCACAACTTGCACCAAATTCATACTGTGTACCCCTAAAAACGATATCTAGATTTAAGGCAGCTTAATTATCATGTGTCAGACATATTGAACATTAAGAAATATAGCAATTAACGTTATTTCCAGCTTTTTAAACACGTTTATTATACTGATACTTTATCTCGGTTAGTTTTGGATGAGCACAATTCGTTGAAAGTTCAGTGTATTTTTTTTTTATTTAATGTGTTCAGTTATTACCACTTAGATTTATTGCATTGGATTAATAGTCTAGTTGTATTATACCTGGAGATCTGCGAAAGATTGGATTGGTCAAATTCAAATGGATTCAAATGAAAATATAGTACCAAAAATATAAACATATAATCTTTACCGGATTGAACGCAATATCCTCTGCATTTGAATATATGGGTATATTTTTGGCTGCCAGCTACCCGATTCTAAAAGCGAGATCACCGGTTCTAAACACTTTTAAAATGGATCCTATGAGATTATTTTCAATCGGTTGCAGTTAAAAGTTAGTGATGACACATCAGATTGCAAACTTTAGGTTTAGAAATAGGCAGTTATAGCCCATTCTTTGGAGGGAAGTAAGAGACTCCTCAAAGCTTTTCAAGGAATCAGATTTCATGCACAATCCTCTTGGAAAAAAAATCCAAAATGAGAAACAGACTTTGGTAGAAAGAGATGGCGGAGGAGGGGGGTGGAAGCTTGGTGTCGGATGTCGACGGACTAACGCAAACAGGAGCAGAGAAAAGAGCTGAGGGGAGGGGGAAGTTAAGTTTAACATACTCGGGACTGCAGTTTGACGGTATCGTTAAAAGTTTCACACAAAGAATGGATACGGACTATGTCATGGAAGTCGGTGGCTGCGATGGAAAAAACCTCAGAAACAAAACTACTCTAAATCAAGAGGAATAACGACTGAACTGTGTTTAAAACGGAACGCACAGATTTATAGTGTGAAGACTTTATGTCTGATTTGAATTTGGGTAGAAGAAGCTGACTTTGCATATTTCTGGGATAACATTTTGGAAAGGAAATCGGGGGAAAACCAAAGCCAGAGTAACATCCGAAAACTAAATGCAATTGTGGAATAAAGGAATACGTCGGCCCAGTTGTTAAAACGTGGAATTTGTATTTTGTCCTCAGGAGGTAAAATGCGGCTCATAAATTTCAGCTCGTCGACGAATTCGTTATTGCAGAACTTAAATCAGGTTAACTGCAGTCTATTTTAATTCAGATTTTCTGAGAGAAATTAGGGTCGGAATCGGAATAAGTGAACTAAACCTCAGTATTGGGGTACTGAAACTCGGCTGGGGTTTTGCCATTTTATGCCGCTTTTTATATAAAGGAGAAGTTTTAAATTCAACCCCCTCCCGTACACGTTTGGAACCTGAAGAACAATACAAAGACCGTTGATGTCAGGAATAGTCTCCTGTTTACTTGTGTGGTCTCCTCTTTTCGGATTCAGACAAAACCAAGATAATACCTTTGTGTCAACGCAGTGTTAAATATAGTGATTTTTTTTACAGTTTTAACGGCCAGGGATGTAAAGGAATGTTGCTTACAGTCGCCTACCTTGGCGCTGTTGAGTGTAACAGTTATCCCAATTTGTCGTCAGATTTACCGAGGGCAAATGATTGTCCGCAATTTTCCTTCTAAAACGGATGACACAAACTGGTTTACAGTAATAATTATTCGCATACGTTGGATAATAGCTTGATTTAATAGTTATTTGATGGCGTTTTACATGTATTTAGTGGGTTTTGATGGCATTTGTAGTCGCCGAAGACAGCTAGAGTGTATACCGGCTGGGCACTGCAATTTGATTAGAGGGTTCTTCGCAAGTTGCAATCCAGACTGGGACAAGAGCGTTTATTTGGTGACTGCAACTGGGACAGGCAGGTCGGACGAGTACCTGGTGGCGGAGCACGCCGAAGACCTGATTCCGAGGGGATTTATGACTGGACCGGGAATCTGATCACTTTTTTACGCAAGGAAATCTGAGAATACTTCATATACCTGTGTACAGGTATGCAGTTTAACCGACCAAAGAGCGCTTTCATCAGCTTCACGCCGCCGTTGTTACCATCAGACACGAATTCCTTCTCCAGCCAGTTTAAGACAATGCGGTTCTCCTACCACATCAGCAGCGGCATGCCGAGTCCTCAGCCACCACTGCGCAGGATAGGTGAGCTCCGATTTTGCTATACAGTGGCAATATCGCATATTTTTCATCTTCATTACCTACTGCTGTGATGCTGTGTGTTCCGTATCCTCTTGGGTAAATTAAGATCGCGACTTAATTCCAGTGCTGTGTTGTCTCTACCAGTCGTGTGCGTTATAGGAATCAAAATCATACGGACATCATCCTCTGACCTCACTGCAGTACCTTATGCATCAAACAAGGCAGCTGTATGTCTGCTTCCTAAATAACGCGTTTGTGTGTGTGTCCCAGTATTGTAGCCATTTGTAAGTATGTATATTTCAGAAAATGCGAATAATAAACAAGGTCATCAATGTTTTTGCAAAGGTTAAGCAACACATGCGATACAGACGTGACTTGAACGCTAACTGGAAATATAAACAAGAGAGACTGAAACTGTTTGTTTAACGTATTTTTGGATATACATTGTATGGTATAGTCAAGATAAATGGCTTGGGTCAGCTATTCACGTTAATATTATGCGAAACTCACTTACAGTACATTTGATTATCCTTTCTGCCTCCGACAATGGTATAACGATTGCATTAGAATTCAGGCTGTTATGAGATTAGGATTTATTTCTCCGTTTTTCGTTCTCTCCGATGAATCTTCGACTACTTGACTAACCGGTAGTTTGTGTTTTCCTTTTCTACCTTCGAAGCAATAAGTATGTTGTTATTGTATTCGTGTGTTAACGTCTAATCAAATTTCTCATCCAGCTGGCCTCTGCTGTCTAAGATTAGTTACTGTGGTGTGTTGCACCGGATCGCACCTCAGATGAAAGACAGCATGTTGAATGGACTTGGAAGCTGGATGTAAAGGGAATTAAAAAGACTAAGGTCAAGTGAAGTCAGCTGAAGGACCCTTAGACTCAAGGGGAGGTGCATTTGTGTAGAGATCAATAGCTTATAATTACAATTGCATTGTATTTCAGTGAAACAACATTTTAAAAGCACTGTACTGTACTGAGCATTCAACAATAATTGAATGTATGTTTGTATTTTTTTGGAAATAGTCCATTTTTGAAACAGGTATAGACCTGGTATAGGCTGGCAGCTGCTCTGGTGCTTCACATTTTATGATCACTGAATGTTTCATGCATTGGAGAAGCTGCTGATGAACTGGAACTGATCTGTATACTTTTTTGCCTGTTATAATGTAGAACCATTGTTGTCATCGTAAATATATTTTCTTACTTTGAATGGATTCATTTAAAACAGTTGCCAAGCATTTTGAACAGAACAGGGCAGCAAATAATGATACCTTAGGAAAACACTAAGTACAGTTACTTGTATTTTGCTCTCTGACATTTGAAATCCTTCATGAAGGAAAATGTATGTATACTTTAAACCGGGATCTCGCACAGCAAAGAGAGGCAATTGAAAAATTGAATTTTTTTTGACCAATCAAATCCAAAAAATGAACCCAGTCCACTGTTTGTGCCACTGCTTCATCATGGGATTGAACCCCACCACTTGGAAGCTGCTATATCATTTTATCGGTGCTGAAATTAGATGTGACCCCCAACCCAGATGCTACAAACACTCCTGCGCAGCTGACAGTATGTCCATTTGGAGATATGCAAGAAACATTGTTCACATGTCCTCACATGCAGACAGAGCTATTTCTGTAGGGCGCGAAAATCTGAAATGGATAAAACCGGCTTTTAGCTGCTGTGCCTTGTACCATGCTGTGGCAGCTGTTACAGTATGAGCAGTAGGTTTGGATGAAGGTTAGGACTGCTCATTCTCAACACCCATTCAGCCCGACATCTGAAAAAATTATAAACGGTTAAAACTGAAACCTAAACAAGAGCGGACCATAAAAGGGAAGGTTATGAATAAGGAGACAGACTACGGCTTTTAGCAGAGGAGGGGCATTCATTATAACTAGTGAACCCGTTATATACACTCTATCAAGGTCCCTGTTTACACTGTGAAAATGGCAGCGGGGGTGGCGGCTCTGGAGACGCGGGGTGACGGTCAGCCTGGATTTGTGGCCAAGTGTGAGCCGGAATGCTTCTCTGTTCCCTCTTGTTTGTCAGGTCGGTCTGCAAAGTGGGAAACAAGAATTAGGGCGCAGTGCCATTCAGGTCTGGGACACCAGGACGCTCTCCAGGAATGGTGTGAAGCAGGAATGTAACGGATCCGCTAAGTCCCCCCCCCCCCCACATTTTTTCTCTTGAGATAATTAGCTAATTAAGTCGGAAATAAAGAGAATGTCAGCCACCTTGCGCTGTGCTTAGCCTCCAGCTGTTCTTCCTTCTAATGACATCTGAGATGACGTGGAGCACCATGGCTCTCTTTCGATTTAGATGTTCTCATAGGACGGTGCCAACGTTTCATTTTGTTACGAGCTTTTCTATAGGTCTCCTTGGAGTACTAACTAGGGAACGTTGGGTGTAGAGGGGCGACATCCTCATGAGGACAAGAGATGTTCTGTGACTTTTATGTACTTAGACTGAGAACTTTACTCAAGTGCCCCACCTGATGACTAGACCCCACACCCCTGAGGCTGGGATCCGAGCTGCAGTTTCTGTGCTTCGTGGCAGAGTTTCAAAATTTGGCAGCAGAGGCTCTCAACTGTAAATGGAACCTTCGGGGTAGAGTTATGTTAGTGTGGGATCGTCTGGTTAGGTTATTTTTTTTTGTCGGAAGATGCTGTGTGGCTCTTGTTTCTATACCACACGCACATCTACCTGGGCGTTCATTGGAAGCTTGCTATTAGCTTCACTTGCTAAATAAATAAATGTAAATGTATGGATCAGAAGTACCATTGTTTATATATGTATGGTGATATGTACCCAGACATCCACAACTGCATATGGAGTGCAGAGTTTTGGAAAGACTGTAGCCTGTGCCAGGAAGCGTGGGACAGGAGGCAGTGTATCCTGGAAAGGGATGCAGTTCTTCCACAGGGCGCACACACACACACACACACACACACACACACACACACACACACACACACACACACACACACACACACACACACACACAACATGCACATACATGCACACTAGTGCACACTCTTGTCTTGCTCAAAGTTAACACCATTGTACCGATTTCGTACTGTTTTTTAATTGTTTGCAGAGTAACTTTTGCCTTTTATGGAATATGAATAGAAACATGATTGTTTTTTTCAATTGTTATTTTGCAAATTCTTCTCCAGGGGAAGTAATTGCTTTTTATTCAGCAGCCTAAGTCTGAACATTAATTTGGAATAGCAGTTGCCCCTGGGTACACATGAGTAAGACGCTCTGTAAATAACACATGCAAAGTAAGTAACCCCTGTAATTTCATTATGTGATTGAACTGAACTGCAATGGCACTTAGTGTGTATGCATAAAGATAAACAGCAACTTCTGGGCTGTAAAAGCAGGGCTGTTCCTCCTAGAGAGACGTTCCAGAGCTGGGAGTCTCTATTTGCATTTCAGCTTCATCTGGCCCAATACCACAATTCCCCAGTTCAGAATCACATGTGCTGGGTGGGGGCTGACCCATTGAAATCTCTGTCCTGCTATATTCTCTATTATTCAGACCAGTGACTCAGAGATAATCGGCAATGGTGAGTTTTACATATGTTTAGCACATCGAAAATCCAATGAAGACGTTTCCTCAGATCTATGGATTAATATGGATTAATTGAAATTTCTATTGTGTAAATCAGTAGTGAGTTGTCGTTTTTGGCCGAGGAGCTGTTTGTGTGCTTGCATTATTCTCTGAGCGTAAGCCAGTCTCCCACTTTAGCGCTACATTGTGTAATCCCGCGACAATGGAATACATAATGTGTCCCTTTCTGACCTTATTTACTTGCATTGTTTTGCAAGTGTGCCTTGCACATGAAACTGGGACCTTACTGAAGATTTGCTTGGTCTCTCTGTGAAGGCCTTCATACAGAACACTGTAGCAGTCAGCCGTGGGCTGTGGTAGGTCACTGCAGTTTCCAGAGCTCCTTCCTGGTGTCTTGACATTTAGCCCTGGAAACGGTGCCTATAATCTTGACCCTTGACCCCTCTGATAAACATGTTACAGCAGGGGGCTCCATGGCCCTGTGGCAGTGACCGTGAACCCACAAAGTCACCACTTTACCAGAACATGCTCAGCAACGTAGCATTGTCAGGCAAAGAACGGAATATGAATTTAGTGAATGAATTGGTCTGATTCTTTGGTCAAAGCTGTGAGTGAAAAATCCAAATCCATGGATGTTTTTTTTTTCTTGCTACTTTGGAAATGGAGAAATACGTTATTTAATCCTCTGCTTCTATTCATTTAATTAATTATTTTTTGTTAGGGTGATGTTTGTAAGCATAGTTAATGAATATAACATATATACACACACACACACACACACACACACACACATATCATTGACATCAGTTATAATTTGTAATGTACTCAAACACGCAGAATATTGGGTCAGTGCATAACAAATAGGAGCAGTGTAAACCAGAATATCATACAATTACATACCATACGAAACAGAACAGTGGCACAGTTTTCCAAGTTTTTCTTCTGACTTTTATATCGAGAGTATACAGTATAGTTATTGGGGTGTCAAGGACTGTCATCAAACTGTTAGCGCATCACCGAACGTTGGAGATACCTCTCAATTATACCGTTTCCTGAAGCTTTTTTAGTACCTTGTCTGGTTTTGTAACTGGCATAGACCTGTAATGTGCTTGCACCTCTACAGCAGTGCACCCTGTTGCGAATTTTTTAGCAGTGCCGTTTCGCCTGGTTATGTCACTGAATAGCGACAGGATGTTATTTTGACGCTGGGTTTAATTTACCTTCTTGTTGAGCAATGACTTCTCCCAGAATTAGCGCTAAAGGGATCGAGTGCCTTTGAGATTTCACCTCACAGCTGCACTTGCGGTTCATAGGGCCCATTAATGGGTTGTCATTACTGCGTTTTAACTTAACACCATGGTTACTGGTCAACCACGCTGTCCAAGAGCTAGTTATAAAGCCTCAATTTCATTAGGGTGACGTGAATCGCGTATGATTAGTCTGATACTTACCACAGTAAGAGCCATAGTGTCTGGGATTTGGGGTACCACCAGGAACCCCCCCCCAGCCAGCGCTCTGGGGTGTCTTTTTTTTTTTGAGTGATGAGTCTCCTCCTAGCCGCAACCTCAGCAGGGCCCCAGTGGCCCCGGGACAGCCGAGAATGCAGACCAGAGGAGCTCATGTCAGGCGGAGGGCGACAGGAAGGGAAACTCGCGACGTACAGTACAGCTGGCTGCAGCTGGGAAAGCGGAAGTCGCCTGAACTGTGGCGCAGTGGGAGCCACATCCCACCCCCTCCCGTACAACTATGCGCTGTGGCTGAACCGGGCCCCTGGCTGCGTGTCCGCACACGGTACAGGATGCCAGGCCTACTGCACCCAGATATTTAGGCACACGTGCTATTTGGATGAGACCTTTTTTCCTGCACTGAGATCTAGCACTTAATACAAATACCTAAATTACAAATTATAATGCAATGTAATATATAAACTTTGTAATGAAAAAAAGCTTGTAAACAATGATTACCCTTTGGTAATAGTACTTTACCTTAGATGGTGATTTGGACATATGCCAGATGCATTCTTGGATTTCTGTTTCTGTTTATTTGCGCTGGCTATTCAAAGCAGCTGACCTTTGCTGACCTTTATCGTCCTGTGCTTGTGTTCTTCCTGGCAGTATTTTTGGGGCAAATTTGGATACTTTAATCAGAGTTGGTGGGTCCCAATGACTGGGAAAGAGATGCTGACCTCACCTTCTGGAACAATAGAACCAGTGCTATGCCTTTAAAACAGCAGACATACCCTTTAAGAAGTTTGGAAAAAAACGCCCCCATACTTCTATAAAAGCCATCTGGAAGAGAGATTAGATTACACAGAAGCAGCCCATACTGTTAGTGAATGTGTCTGAGTCCTTTTTGGGGGGAAAAATTTGTGTGAGTGTGTGTGAGTCAGTTTAACTCTTAGAACATGACTGGTAAATCTAAAGAGGAGTCACAAAAATTTACACCCCTCTGTACTTAGTGGTGTTTCATAAACTAGAAACGCATCCTGTCCAGAACAGTGTGCCAACACGCATATTCGCAGTCTATTGTGCGATGCTCAGTAGTTTACAGTATGTGCTCTATTAGGCACATGCCAGCACCCCAGTTTATACTCTCTGGAAATCTATATCCACATTCCATTAGCAGGAAGCTAACGTGTGGAGCCAAGTCCCCACAATATGCTCAAGCCATCAGTTGCTTTTGGATCTGGAAGCATCACTGATGGTTTTATTGCCATATTTTTCCTTCCAGTAACGGTCTGGAGCCCCCCCCCCCCTTCTTTGGAGTCTCTTTCCACAGCATTAGTAGAAATGTGAAAGGTCACAGACCTTGATTAAGCTGTTTTTTTAAAATGTTTTTGATGTCCTTAGCTTTGGCATGCTTCCTTTATTCCAAGGTCTGCTCCACCAATTAGTGGTTAGGTTGGCACCGGGGGATGGGAGCCTCATTAACAAATGCACATGCTGCTTAATTAAGGAGGAGAAACCTTAACGGGCATTATTTTCACATGGCGACATACAGCACAGCCATCCTGCCGCACTCCAGTCCCCAGTGTCTTGTCAAGAGGAAATTGAATTAAAGTATTAACAAATACTTCAGACTTCAGTAGTGAAATTTTATAGGAGATAAAACCACATTTCAGCCCAAGCTTAGGAAGTCTGTGTAAATATATGATGTGCAGTCTGCCCCCCCCCCCATCCCCCCCAGCTGAGTGTGCAGTTTTTTCACACCTGCGGACACATGCTGGTGAGTAATGTCCGTCTTTCATACCATAGTGTCTGTACAAGCCTCAATTCAAAGCCACGTTGTTTTTGTAAAAAAAACAGAGCAGGTGAGTTAATGGTTCGTACAGAAATATGGGGCCTGTGCTGAAGGAATCGGTTGATATGTGGCACTCGAGAGGCTCAGAGTGGACTGTGCTGGACCGTGTTCACGACGGGCCTTCAGCCCAAAAGGAAAGCTACAGTCCAAGTGAACTAACAGGGAGGCAGTAAACACAGGGGCCCCATATCGAATTAGGGGAAAAGTGTGATTAGTAGGCACATGGCGTGAATGGCGGGTGTGGACGTGCAGCCACTATCAAGACAGGAGAAGAAGTGGCGGCTCTCCATTCATGCCACAACCCCTGCGCGTATAAATAGCCCTGCGTGTCACTCGTGTGGCTGAGGAGCCCCTCAGCCTCGCACCCGTCCCTCGCGCGTGGCGTCGATACCCCCTTCGGCCGTATCTGGCTCTCGGGACTCGCGTCTTTCCGCAGGGCGTACTGAGAGTGTCATTACCGTCCTTATCGCCGCTGTGCACCCTTAGCAGCTGCTACGGAGGAGAGTGAGCGATCAGACAGCCACGAGTCCCAGTCAGCCAGCTGCCTGGCACAGAGAGGTGTGTGAAAGGAAGGGCAGCAGGATTCTGGGATGGAGGGGGGAGGAGACGGAACATGCTGCGCTCTTTGTGTGTCTGGGAAACCCCCCCTCAGAATGGGCTCCCTGCTCACCCTAATTTCATTTACTTAAACACAGCTGGTAATTCGATATTTTGGGTAATGGGGGTGTTTGGCCACCGTTGTCCGCCGCTGCAGGTCGCTCTGAAGAAGGCCTTTTCAGCGTTGTCCGGAAGCAGCCTGGCTTCCCATAAAGCCACTCTGAGTGCTGACTGAGGCCCGCGCTCTGCCCCCCAGGCCCCGGCGGGCCTGACTCATTCCCCATCAGCGGGGGCAGCCTTATGTTCCCCACCCATCACCCTGCAGAAGATTCACCTTTACAGTAAATAACCGACATCCCGCAGGAGCTCAGTAGCAGGGGTCAAAACCATAACGTGAAAGGCACTAGATGGTGATAAATATTGTGGAGGGACCATGGAGGAATTGCCTGTCCCAGCTAGCTTGGGAACACCTGGGGATCCTCTAGAACAAGGTCATGGAAGGAGAGGTCTGGTGCCCCTGAGAAGTGGTCTGAGGACGAGGAAATAGGTGGGATGGATGGAGGGATATCATTCACTCTGTGCTGATGTACTTAGGTCAGCTTACCAATTAAGAAAATTCAACTGTGAATAATTATTTTGGAGCCATAACCTGGACGGAAATTGATTTGATTAGTATACTGCACTGTTTGCGGCTGAAGCTTTGATCGCACAGCGTCGCTATTAGCTCTTATGGAATGGATGCCTGATTGAGTTGGACATTACCATATCTGCAATCACCAGATGCTTCTGGTACTTTCCCCCCTAAACGTTGTTTGTTCCCAATGTCAGTAGGGGTGAGCTGCCTAGTGAATAACAGCTCTGCTGTTTGTGCACAGCCAGGAAAAGGTTATGGAGAGCTTGTGTGTGTGTGTGTGTGTGTGTGTGTGTGTGTGTGTGTGTGTGTGTGTGTGTGGGGAGTATGTTTCACACAATTTCCCCACAATGCGATAAAAACTTATTTTGATGTTGTGGGGACCATTTTTCAGGGTCCCACAAAGATCTGTGAATGCAATCAAAAAACCAAAAATGGCAAAGGTCTCTTCTTTAGTTTGATTACTTATGGTTAGGGCTGGATATGGAGTTAAGGTTGTCATGTTGGGATTATGGCTTTCCCCATAGAAATGAGTCCCCACAAAGATATAATTACAAACCTGTGTGTGTGTGTGTAGCGGTCAGGCCGTGGCGGAGGAGGAGAGGGAAGTGAGAAAGTGTGCCACTGTGTTGGTGTGTAGGAATGCCATGCCACAGGGAGCCACAGACAACGTGGCAGTGCAGAGAGAGAGAGTGAGAGTGAGAGAAACATGGCTTTAATCACTCCAGAAGGGCTGCGGGGGGAGCTTTAGCCTATCATGAAAGGCGAGTTTTAATCACTCAAAGGCATGCTGTTATAATGACTCCAGGGATACAGCTTTGAATTGGTTAAGATATTTTAAACACTTGTGACAGTGTGTGGAAAAATCTGCATTTTCACTCTCCTGGATCTGTCTTTTCGGTCCCTGCGTTCCCGCAGCAGAGACGTCGATAGAAGTAGCATGGAGAATGGAGAACATGGGAATGCATGCAGAATGCAGGCGGCGCATCCTGCAGACGAGTGCGCTTCTCAGTCTGCCGGTGCATGAATGACCATCGGCTGGGTGTGGTTTGTAAACGGGCCGTGTTGGAAATCCAAGAGATGGATGGGCTCCCCACGGTGTGTATCTCCTCCTTGCTTTACATACAGAGATGGAGAGCGTCCTCAGGGGGGAGCCTCCCTTATTCAGCAGCTGCCTGGGGGGGGGGGAGGGGGCTCAGAGCGTCTCCCAGGACGGGCTGATGCCTCTTGATCCCTTGGAGGCATTTCTGCGGTGGTCAGCAAAGATGCCCTTGGAGACCTAATCCCCCTCCCCACCCTTGGAGGAATGGGATATTATTCTAGGGAGGGGGCATTCACATTCAGCCACAGCAGATGACAGACGGTTATTAAGTCACTTATAAAATCTCATTAAAATGCATTGTTAAGGACCTTTTAAAATGGTTTCTGGCCAGTGTAGCTTGAATGGCGTCTGTTCTATATGGAAACATGGCCACCAGTCTCCTTTCTTTGTAAGTACTAGATACCAAATTAATGCGTCCATCCATATTCCATTAACTGGATGAACAGCATTAAGCAAAGTTATGGGAAGAAGTGTAATTTCCTAAGTGACTTTTTATGTTCATAAATATTGTCCATTCCTGGTGTAATGTGTCCCATTGTCTTTTTTCAGCTTCATGCCAGCTATGTTTGGTAGGTTAAATGGATTAACTGACATTTCCAGTGTAACCCCTTTAATTGCTGCACTGCATAAGCAGAAGCTCTTCACCGTCAGCCCAGAAACCCCTGGATTGGCATTTCAACAATCCCCCATCCCAGACCCTGCTGCTAATTTCTGAAAAGGAGACACCCAGTGAGAGGAACGTGAAAGGAGGTGTACAACGAGGGAGTCCAGCTGGATCCCTTGTATTAGTGGCCAAAGATCCTTAAAAAATATGTTGCCACTGTACCACATTAAAAAAGCCGTGGCTTAACGCGTGAATGTGATTTGTGAGATTGAAACATAAACAAGTAACAGGTCAACTGCAAACAAAGCCGTATGACAGCCAGATATCAAGCTGCATGTGGTGTTTGATTTCATAATGAAATGATGAATGTGTGCACTTTGCTATGGATTTCCAGGATCACATCAGGAACGACAATCACTGTATCTTTCCGTTAACTGCCAAGCACGAACATTTAGCATAAATGAACTGCGGATTGTTGCCTGATGTTACATGACTGAAATGTATCTACCTTCAGATCCCAGCCCCTGGATCTGTGTGTGCATATTCTCCCCATGCAGTGGCAGTTCTAGACCAATTCATCCTGGGGAGGGGGGAGGCAGACTGGGGGCAGTTGTTCAGTTAGGGTGAATGCATTTGACCTTAATGTCCTCCAAGTGGTACTTACACTAGATTGCCAGCATTAAGAATCAAAAGACGATAAAACCGATTTTTTAAGCTATTTATTCAATGCTTTGCAGTGACATTTTACAGTTTTACTCACTCCGATTTCTTGTTTAGACTATCTTGCTTCCACAAAATTCCATCGAGATTCCTTGATTATTTTTTTCTGTTAACTTATCACCGGCCGAAGAGACTCGATCACCCGGCGCACCCACGTTAACCGTTTGTCAAGATAATGTCCTTATGTTTGTGTTTTGATGTTCCCAGCGCACAAAATTTTACACCACATATATAAATGTAAATAATAATAATAGTAATCAGTGTTTCCCGTACCATTATATTAGGGAGGCACCCCACCCCCCCAACGACACCTTCCGCCCCACCTTTTATTTTCTATATAGCGCCAGATCACATTTAAGGTTACCTTTCCTATAGAACAGGTCTATACATTGTCCTTTTATTAAACAAACTAAATAGCCTTATGTTAT
>JAODKF010000116.1:12056521-12066778 GCA_026779585.1 Mormyrus proboscirostris | reverse complement strand
AACCCCCCCCCCCCCCAAAAAAAAAGCTGTAAACCTAGGGGAAACACTGATAATGATAATAATAATACAATAAAACATCTATTTCAGACCCAAGTAGCATATGTATTTAGGGGGCATTACGGAGGGGCATGCATGTTGTCATGGGGGTCTCTGGCCAGTCCCCTGCCCCCCCCCATGGTTGAGTTGGTTTCCTCCAGTTCTTTGCTCCCACAGTCCAAAAGCACACAGTTAGGTGTTTCTGAACTTGTGTGTGGTTATGTGTAGTGTCCTGTGATGGACTGGCAACCCGTTCAGGGTGTCACCTGCTCCCTGAGATGGGATCTATTATGACCCACCACTGTATAACCTATAATGGATGGTAAAAGCTGACACATTCATTCCTTTGTGTTAGGTGGAAGGCATTTGTCAAGTAATTCATAAAAAATATTTTTTCAAAAAACCCTAATTCACTCCCCATACAGTCAAACAAAGTCTTTGTTTTTTAATGAAAGCATGAAGGAGATCAGTCCTTTTGAAAATAAAGCTTTGAAAATAAAGTTTTAAACCTAATGGTTTTAATGATTTACGCACTTTTATTTCAGCTTTGTCCCTTTTACACATCAGTTGTATTACTCAGTGCCCTGGGACAGTCACCAAGTCTCTGCGTTAGCTATGGGCCACTTAGCGTTTGAGACCTCGGGACAGCTCCTTCTCTGCTGATCACTGCTCTGGCTTTGTTTCTCATCACATGGGAAGTGGGGGTTAAAATTATGGGCCAGCCTTGAAAAGCCCCTCGATCTGAAAACTCCAGATGCTTGGCACGGGGAAATCAGATAGGAGTCTTTGATGTTTATCACTGCCCTGAAAACAGAGAAGGTTGCCTGAGAGCCTTTTTTCTTTTCTTTTTCCAAAATTGGTCAGATGGAAAAGACTTGATCTACACGCGTGGCAGGTTTGTATTGGTATATACAGACTTCAGTCTGGCCTCTGAATGGGCTGCCATAGTGGGAAATGGGCCGCTGATGATCATGTGAGGTTACACGTGTAACTAAAAAAGCCCTGCGCTTTGCCCTGCCTGGGGCAGCTCTGCTATAAAGGTCTCGAGGACAGCTGTGAGAGGGCAGCAAGGCTGCCTTCTCTGGGCCGTGCTGATGGACGTCTGCAGGCCTTTCTGCACGTGGCGGAAGAGCAGAGCGGGGTTTCCCCTCTTCCTGAGATTCTTTCCCGAAATTCTGTTGTCATAAATAGTGTGAGAAACTGTGCCATGAGTTTGCAGTCTTGGTGACCTACAGGGAGATGACATGCAGAGAGAGAATTGTCAGTATTTTAGCCATTAAAAATGTTAAAACACTTGATGTGAAAATACATTGTGATTTAATGCACAGCGGGGATAAATTATTAATAACAATTGGTGTGGGTTTGATGAGGGACTATATCTCTCGGCTGGCCTGGGAACGCCTCGGTGTCCCCCCCGAGGAGCTGGTAGAGTTAGCTGGGGAGAGGGAGGTCTGGGTGCCTCTCCTGAAGCTGCTACCCCCGCGACCCGAACCCCGGACAAGTGGTAGATGATGGATGGATGGATGGATGGATGGTGGGTTTCATAGCAAAGAACCTTATCCTGTAGGGGTTAGAATGTTTTATATCAGGGATGGGCAGTGTTATCCAGAAAAGGCCAGTGTAAATTCAGGCTTTTCAGATAAACTTTAGGTCAGCTGTTCAAACCCAGGTGTGAGGACTCTTCAGCCAATCAGTCCGCTAATTAGTAATCTAATTAGGGAGTTGCAGCGAAAACCCTCATGCCAAGCGGACATTCCTGAATAAGATTGCCATACCTTCAGTATATAAGTCTTCATATACGTGAGGAAAACAATTCATGCCTTTTAGTGCAGAGGTGACCCCATCGCATGCAGTATCCTGCCCCTAGTGTCAGTCCTGAGCGGTGGCACTGAACCTGGGTGTTTACAGGAGACAGGCTTTAATGTTCAGGGCTGCAAACGTAGGGTGCTGGGAATAGATGCTTGACCTTTGGAATCAATTAAAAATGATAACATGGCAATTGCTGGGCAATTCATTTTCATGAAATGTCCACCGAGTGAGTAAGTTCTGTGGACTGAATTAAGATTAGATAATGAGGGGTTCCTCTAATTAATGAATTTCTTCTCCAGTCCTCTGAAGCAAGTTTTAGGTGTTAAGTAGTCCTTTATTGAATCAGCATCTGTCACCTTAGCTGTAATTCCTCTGCACATTGAAGGAAAGGATTCTGCTTGTACTGCCATTAAAGTTAAAATTACGTCATTGAGCTGAATGCAGTATAAATACCGTACTAGTGTGTATTGTGGGTATTTGCTGGGAGGCGGCGTGAATTTGCCCGATGTAAAGTGGCAGCGCCACTTAACCTCCAGTCCATGATCACTGCTCGGCATCAAGAGATCGATGAGCAGCTGAGGGGTGGGGGGGCTTCGTGTTTTGCATATGACCTGGAATGAATGGGAAGGGGGGGGGGTCATTGTGTCCTGGAAACCAAACAGCCATGACATCCCCTAGCATTATAACATTTATTTGACCTTAACTTGTTTTACGATTGGCTGCTGACGCATCACTTCTGAGAGTTTTCTGGGTATAGTGGTAACCTTGTTACATAATAAGAATGACTTCAGAAGAAACCCGCCATTACAACGCAGCACCATACAGTGTCACCATGCGCATATATGTGCGTGTATGTGCTGTGTTAATAGAACGGCGTCTGTGACACTGGACAGATGGCGCCGTCTCGGGGGAAATCAGGGGGGTAAATCTCTCCATTTAGAGTGGCCAGCTTGCGCCAGGGCTGCTGGGAGGTGCTACTCTACACACCCGGCGGGGGTGGAAAAATGGGGGGGGAGGCAGAGGGGGAAGCGATGAGCCTGTGTCCAGTAATCCGGATTCACAGGCAGCGGAACCGCGTAAGGTCAGCAGCGCGTGGACATGAGGACTTGTAACATCCCGGATAATATTATGGGATATTCCAGAAAAGGAGGGAAATGCAAGCGTACCCATGAATACACCATGTATCCCAATTAAGAGCTCTGATTCTCTAAATCGTTTCTATAGGCATAAAGAAAAAAAATAGACACACACACACACACATTTATATATATGAGATTGTTAAAGATCTAAAGTATTTATGTCTAGGTTTTTCATTGTTGAACTACTTCTCCCTTTTTACTGAAGAGCTCAGGATCTGTTGTTTACCTCCCTGTGCAGTTTAGTTCTCACCCGGCAAACAACCACAGTGGGGAAAAAACTTCGACAACATACGTAATGTAGGCATCATACAAACAGTTAAAACGTAAAAATAAACACACCTATTTTGAAGCTGAAAACTGTCAAATCGCAGTAAACCGTCAAAGCCAAACAGTCATTGGCTGGTTCCATTCCTAATAAGGGCAACTTATGATAATCCTGATGTCCAGCAGGGGGCTCTGTTATTTTAGGCCAGGGGTCACCAACATGGTGCCCGCGGGCACCAGGATGCCCCCAAGGACCACATAAGTCGCCCGCGGACCTGTTCTAAAAATAGCACAACTCACCAGTGAGCAGCATCTAAAATTTAATTTTATTCTGTTGCTATTCTTCTTTAATCACATTTGCATTTATATAGATTTGAAAATGACAATATCTCAAAAAAATGCATTTAGAACATGTTTATTATACATGAATTTTAGATAAGTTTAGGAGGGCGTTTCAAACTGGTAGCCCTTCGTATGGCTCAGTACCCGTGAAGTAGCTCTCGATTTCAAAAAGGTGGGTGACCCTGGTTTTAGGCTCTGATCACAGCATCCCTCCCTGCTGGTGATGCAGGACCAAAGCCTCTGGGTTTGAAGTGTTGTCGTCAATCCCAGGGCATTTTTCACAAACAAGGATGTTCTGGCCAATTTCTCCCCATCTAATTATTTTCCACTTACTTGTGAATTAGCCTAAATAAAAACCATGGTTTCTACTGTAAGTCAAGATCCTGCTACGTTTTCTGGTGTAGCATTGGCTCCAAGGTTTCCTGACTAATATTTGTAGTATGATATCAGCCATTATCTTGTTGTACATTTCTGTCATCCTCAGAGATTCAGTTTCATTTATGGAAAATGGAAGATTATATTTATTATGGCTCAAACAGACTAAATTCAGTTCTTAAGTTGTTTTTCTGCAGATTTTCATTCTGATTTTAGAATGAACCAGCATGGAAAGTATCTTTACACTGTAATTTATAAACCCACAAGCCACACGCACATAGTTACAAAAATGGCCTGTCTGTCCTTTAGTTATGTACCTTACTTGCGAAACTTACTCTCCTTAGATGTGACTAAACTATCTGTATTAGCAATCTTAACAGATCAGGCATTGTGGGTGACTAAATAAGCTGCCTTTTGCTGAACCTGAGCTCTTAATTTCTGTATTAAGGTTGTTTGAGTAATATGCTGTTTCAGAGACTAATGAAAGTGTGCAGGACCCACATGTGTCCTCCTGGGACTCGAGCCAGGCGCTGCTGCAACTGACATGTAGAATCTCACGCAAGATGCTTTCAGTTTTATTCTGACTGGGACACATTTCATTCCCTTTAGTCCAAGTTTGTGGGATGTATTTGTATGCTTTTCATTAGCATATGAATAGTCATTATATTAATCACCTGGGCTATGAAAGTTAGTAAATTTAACATATCAAACTAAAACTGGTTCAGGTTTTAAGACTATGCAGGCATACTTACCTTCAGTAAAGATTCTTCAATAAAAGGTCGACTTGGAGAAACAGAAAGGGAACAAAATTGTTTTTGGAAAGAGAATTAAATGTTTAAAATTATTATTAGTGTTTCCATGTTACGGCCTAGCAGTTTGTGAGGACAGGACTTTTTTATTTTTTGTATTAATCTAAGGATGCTGGGCAGAGCTTCTTAAACAGTTGGTCATAAACGTATTGGGTCATTTTTTATTGGTTTATTTTAATAGATATTATTACATTTTTGCAATGAAACATCACATATTTAAGTGTCAAATTAAAATGTACATATAGAAATATACACGTGAACTTATTTATTTTTTTTAAATGCACTGACGTATATGCGGATATTTATCTATACATAAAGTATGTAATATGTATGTGTACATACAGCTTGTATATGTTAATGCACGTGTAATTACCGAATTATTTTAAAACATAAATGGCTCGTATGATCCATTGCTGTTGATGCATAGAAAGCTTTATAAGCTGACGTTGTTACTGGAAGAAAGCTATATTTTCTGGGAGTACAGGTTACAATAATGCCGGTTTACAGCAGGATATAATGGATTTCGTTGGTAGTGTATTTGTATTCTCAAGTATCGTCTCAATCAATGAAGAGCTAAACACACTGTCTTTAATTTGTTGTCAAGGAAACCAAAAGGGGGGGGGGTCCGAGATTCCCAGATATGAGACTGGGAAGGAGAGGGACGGAAACAGAGTAATGAGGACGGCAGGGAGGCGGCGGTGGACGGGGTCATTGTATGAGATCTGCCTATGTGTTAGAAGACTGCCTGCCACGATCGCACGCTGTCCGCCTTTTCGGATAATCCATCAATGAAAGGCGCTTGAAAAAATTGACATTTAATCATCCTCGCGCCTGTTGTCCGGAGATAATAATACGCAGTAAATTTTTGTCGTTTATTTTTGTGCATGATCAAAAGGCAGGGGGGATAACCGAGTCTTTTACACGACGGAAGAGATACCTACCGTTGTAATAGGCGTGCCGGCGAGGATGCTCTCAGCTAAACCGGCGTTTTGGCAAGGGAAAGCTTTGCTTTATTAAAACATGCCGCATTTTTTCTTCAACGCGCATTTATTACGGATGGTAACAGAAAGACTTGTATTTTAAAAGATACAATACCATCGTTTTTAAATCCCGTTTTGTCGTTTAAGCGATTGGGGGATTTGTGTCTCCCGTTCGGTTATTTTAATGACTGGTTTCGTGCTTTGCTGCGCGATGTACATGGATAAATCCAGTGTGCTCCGGGGTAAGGCAATGAACTGTTTTTTCACTTAATTGTGTTTGTCTTTCAGTGTAAAATACATATGTATCTCTTGTGCACAGACTGAAGCTACAGAGAAACGATGATTTCTAGCAAACTGGTTGCCGCATGTTGTATGTCCGTGTAATGCGTCTCCTGTGTGTGCAGCGGATCATGGATACATTTTTCATGTATGTACTGTGTTAAGGATGAAGACTGTCCGGTACTGAACTGATGCTCTTTCGTATTTCCACTCTACAGAAAATTATGCTTTCAAATAAAACCCCACGGCTTTTAACAGAAATAACATTAACAGAATCTCATTTTCAAAACATGAACTCTAAGCTTTTGCCACTGTTATATGCGCTTGGATTTACAAATCCATGTACGAAGGAGTCCTCTGCAGTTTCTGACCCTGTTGTTTTTAATCTCCCTATTACTGTTTTAATCTTGTGCATTGCTAGTATGACAATTAATGCCTGGATGTGCAGTTGATATCGCACCTATAGTACTGATTCCCTTGGGCTATTTCCAGGCTATATGTTGGACCTCATTTTTTGCTTGGGTTCTTTAGGTTGACTCAGGTGTGTGTCTGAGTTTTGATGTGCTTAGCTAGGCTGATATTAATGGGATATTTGTTTATTATATTGCTCCTGAAGAATCAGACTGTGGGCAAATGGTATGCGTTATTAGGTGTATAAACCCACCTGGATATGCAGTTTAGGGGGTGTGTCAGACTATTTGCCATGAACACAAACATATTATTTCGTTACCCTCAAACAGAAGGTGATGCACACATGAGAGACATGCTCACTAATATTTATTTTGAAGTATGGCAGCTAAATGTGTCCCTTTTGATACTTTAAGTTACTGTAACAAAAAGCTGAGTATATTTCCACGGGTGTACTGGATCGATGAAGCTGGAACAGTGATTACATGGCTCACAGCAGAAAATCATCTTAGTATGTGGGCAGCACATTGTATAGAAAAGAGATCAAAACTGCGAAAAATTAAAAGTCACACCAGTGGAGGTCTGCATTTTGTCTTTTACTAACTTGACTCGCCTGTGAGTGTTAAAAGTGTTAAGAGGGAGCTGAGAACCAAGGAAGGCTGAGAATCAAGACAGATCATGGGACTAGCAAATCTCATGCCTTCCCGGGTGATTTTCGAAGCCAGGAAAGCTATTAATGTATTCTTCATTCTTCTCTGCGACCCATCTAGCTCTCATACAGTACTTTCAACCGAACATCTACTCACATGTCGCGGAGACTGATGTCTGCTTTGGGCTCCTGTTGTGTGACAGATTGGATGAGTGGAACGGCGACGCAGCTGGGACTCTTCTCTCAGTGGTAAAAGGGAGCCAGCACTCCAGTACCTTTCTGTTAGCTGTGGCCATTTGTGTCAGTTGTGCGGTAAAATCGCCATCCTTACGAAATCAGTCCTTTGAGCACGTGTATGGTAATCAAAACATGTGACCTCTGAACAGCCTGTTTCTGGCTGACTTGTTTTTAATTTTAAAATTGCTCTGCATTTGCTATTAGTTATAGATTACAGTCATATTCAAGGGTAATAACAGTTTAGACATCACAGATTGTGTGAAGTATCTGGAAAGTCAAGTTGGTTGTTTTAATATTTTGTCAGTATGTGACATCGCCAGAATCGAATAGGTCATTCTGTTAGCTGTTAAGTCAAGAAGGTTCCATAGATTTGAGAGTTGGGCCTGACGGTCTCTGAGTTCAAGCAAATGTTCCTTAATCATTAAGGAAATACCTTGATTACAGCTTGTCTCTTGAACTAGGTATGAAAATTGCATTGGAAACTTTCTACTGAAGGACATCAGCCATTCAGACGGGAGAGTGAGCTTGATTAGCTTGGTTTCTAATTCCTCTTTAACATCATTCCATATTTTCAGTGCTCTGATCTGAATAATCATAATAGAATAGATAAGCTGTTTTTGCATAGAATGTTATTTCATGTTTGAATCCTTCTTACTTGGAATGAACTATTCCAGAGAGAAAGAGGGAATTTCTATTGCTTTGCTCTTTCTGCCTTGTTTCATATTGGGGGTTCCTATTGGACCATTCATATTGAGGGTTCTTATTGGACCAACCATATTGGGGGTTCCTATTGGACCATCCATATTGGGGGTTCCTCCCACTGTCACTTAAAATATAAGCATAGCCATTTCATCATCAGCTGGAGTGGATCTTCAGGCATAAGCCTGTTTACTCTCTAATTACATCCTGCCTGTAGAGACGTTTTAGTTTGATTTTTGGCCACACACTCGATTACCGTTTCTTGATTTGCCTTCAGTGTATGTGCAAGTGGCTCGGAATCACATCCAGCGGGGAACTGAAGGTTGTATATTTGTGCAATATTGATCATTTGCTCAAGGACATATTAATAAATATGCACAAAACATTTGGGCAGCAGCTAACACGGGGGTTCATGTTATGAACTTGCAATTTTAGAACTGGACACTTGAGCAAAGTGCAAAGATATGTTGCTAGTTAATTATGTAAGTACGATCGAATAAAACTGTATCTGTGGATAGCAAAGCTGGCTAAGCAGCTAGTTAATAATACATGAGGCTGCTGAGAATCCCATGGCCAGCAGAGTGATGTCACTGCTGGGCCCTTGAGCAAGGCTTTTAACCCGAGTTGCTCAAGGGACTGGCTGACCGGCCTTCTGATCCACACTGGCTCGTCCATGAATCATCTGCAAAATAAATAAAATGTAATGTAATGTAAATATTTTCCTCTTATTTATAGACAGTAGTCTATTAAATGTATTATTTTTGGCAGGGAGCTGTTTCCTGTCCTTGTTCATGTAACAGAGTATTTTAATAGATTGTAGGAAGTTAATCATCTTTCTATTTCTTCCCACTTTTGTTCACTCATCTGAACCAAACACCGGCTCTTACATTTGTGTTTGCTGAGCTTTTTCCTGCTGCTTTAAAAACTTCTCAGGTTTTCTTCTGACTTATGGATGTCGCTTTGCCACAGCCGCTCACTGTTTGTAACGGTCGTTCTGATAGGGTGGGAAAAATGCTAAGGCGACCACATGTTCACTACATTTAGCTTTGGTTTTAAGACCTTGAAAAGATCTTGATTAACCAACACGATATCAGTGAATATTTGGTTTTACTGGCATGAAGAAATAACCGGGATAATTAAAATGTAAAAATCCAGGGGCTGCTTAGTTGCAAACCCATGTACATTTGAGGTGCGTTTTCACTACCTGCCTGTTCTTTGGTCTTCAAAGAATGACTCACTCAGGAAACTTAAAATTCAGTGCTTTAGTGTTACTTCCTTGCTTTTCAGTTCAGCATTTTTACTTTAATTGAATTATTTGTGTATAGTAACAGCCACAAATGAAAAAAAACAATACAGCAGCTTATACAATTGATTAGTGTCCCCATTAAACTGTATACATTGTTTTTAATATTTGACTAACTAAATGCCATGTGTCAGTTATGCTGGAGTATTTTGATGGGTCACTTTGTTGCTAGAGAAATGAGGGATGGAGATCCTGGGCTTATTTTGCGGAGAGATTTGACTCTCGTTAATCTGCTTAAATAAACCACAATTTTAAATAGGTTGATGCTGATATTAATTATTAGTTATTTATATTAGTTTCTGCAGAAACCATTTACCAAAAAGGGACTTTAACTTTTTTAACCTGTAGATCACAGTATCTACCTGAGGACAATGCTTATTATGTGACTGTGAGTTGGTGAAATATTTTCCTTAAATGTCAAAGGACAGTGACATTGACGTTTGCCACTCTGCAGATGTGTGTAGTGCTCTCTTTGCTCAAAGCGCAGAGGGTGTCTTACAAATAGGAGAAAGTCTCTCTTTTGTCTTTCTGATGATTGGATGCTCCACTGACCTATTAAAAATTTAAATAAATAAGCACGAATGACTGAAAAGCAAATCTGAGCCCGAAATAGCCTTGGTTTGCTGATACTAGTCTGTCTCAAAAAAGCAAGTTCAGAAAAACATGTGGAACTCGTTTAAACCCCCAGCCTGGAGAAATGGATGCGAGTGTCATCATATGGAACCAATTAAGGCCATGTGGGGGTAAGGCTTGGGTCTTCTAAAGATGGCAGCATCACCCTGACGGCAGGCCAGCCTGCTCGATGACCCGTCGATGCCACTTTAAGACACGTTCTGGTTTTCCATGCTTGTTTTTGTAAAAGTCATTATTTTTAATGGAAGTGTTTTTATCTTTCCTGACTCCCAGTCTTCCACAGGGAGGTAGGAGT
>JAODKF010000116.1:12032221-12044415 GCA_026779585.1 Mormyrus proboscirostris | reverse complement strand
ATGCTGTAACGCTCCTGGTGTGTGGGCGTGTCTTAATGAATGCTGTAACGCTCCTGGTGTGTGGGCGTGTCTTAATGAATGCTGTAACGCTCCTGGTGTGTGGGCGTGTCTTAATGGTTGCCTCTTTCTGCCCACTGTCTGTCGCAGGATGTCAAGGCTCAGCGCAGTATACCCCTCATTGGCTTTGAGGTGTCTCTACCAGAGTCATGTGACCGACTTGAGCGACGCCATGCTTTCAAAATTAGCCAGAGTCACCTCACCGTGTACTTCAGTGCTGAGGGGGAGGAGTTACAACGACGCTGGATGGAGGTGCTATCAAGGGCTGGGCGAGGAGAGGAGCTGCAGGCTCATGCCCCCATCTCAGAGGCTGTAGAAGAGGAAGGGGAGGACCTCGTGTCTGCAGGGGAAAACACGTGATTGTGACACCACTGTGATTAGTGACATCCATCTTGTACACACACTTTGCACACCTGTACACTAACTCTCCCATATGTACACTCTTAATGTCAATGGTCAATTGCATGAAACGCCAGCAGATTCACTTTCTCCCTGTATCTCTCATCTTGTTGGTTGGATGTTTCCACCAAAAACATGCTTAGCCTAAAGGTAATCTATGACAATATATAGAAATATTTAATATGAAACAGTGCAAATACAAACATTCTTCACCATTAACCCATCAGCCCAGCTTTTGCCAAGCATATTTGTGGTTTGCAAAGAAATCATGGCTGTGAGAACAGGTAGACTTGGCAGAGAGGTTCCTGTGTTTTCCACCTTGCTGTAGAGTGGCCATTTGGGGCTGTTCACCACAGCCCTGTGGTAACGTGAAAGGAAGCTTTTAAGAAGAAGTGAAAGGTGCATTGGGTGGACTGGAATGGCTCCCTGCTCGCAGATGCCGACAGAGCTGCAGGCCTGACGAGTTTCCCAGGACCAGCTTGTGGTAGACCGACGGCTGCTCCGATTGCTGAACGAGGGCGTGTTTCTGAACATTAACTCAGCTCTGGTGGACAGCTGAATGAGATGGTGGAAGACAAGCAAGGGCGTAGATTTGGGTATGGACTGTAGGGACATGTCCTTACCAACATTGTGGGAGTGCTCTGTATGTCTGGGGGCGGGGGGATGTGGGGTTGATTTGGTCCCTACCAACGTTGAAACCAAACCTATGCCCTTGGAGACAAGCTTTCCCCATCAGCATTTTGTGTCTTTAAGTATGTTCTGTCTCAAAATTATGTTATGATTGGGTATTGTAAAACTGTCTGGATACAGAAGAAAAAAATCTCTCGCCAAATTATTTGTGGTAGCAGTTTAACAAAACTTGTGTAATTATGGGAGACAGATTTTTTTTTTAGTTTCACAACCAGAAAATTAGTAATTTCTCACCGATGTCAACGGGTTACCACCTGCCAAATGTTTTGTGCCTGCTAAGTCTTTCTTTGCCTATGTTGACAATAGTTGTTCTCTACTCCCTCGTTATCGTCTGAGGTTATGTAGCTTCTCTGCCCTCTAGTGGACAATTTTAAATATTGCACAAATCTATGCCAAAGAGCGAATATATATCTTCAGCTTGGCTTAGAGGGAAATGTTAGTATATATTGATCTGTTACACTCCAAATAGACTGAAAACTGAGGAGACTTTAAAGAAAGTTAAGCAGGTAAGTTAGTTGGCAGTTTTTTTGACAGTGTGGGCACTTACTACTTTGTTCAAAAGGGAAGGCTTCTTTTGTTTTTGCACTTTTTATGCAAATTATTGTTTTTTGCCTTTCAGATAATTCTGCTAACAGTACAAGTGAGTTAAAAGGCAAGTGAAGTTTGGTCTTCACAGAATCAAATGTATAAATAAAATAGCAGAGAAAATTCTAATGGAGCTTCTGAAGAAGTTAACTAGGTCGATTTTATGATGCTTCTTTCAAACACAATATAAATGTTTTATGTCGTTTAAATGACTTTTTTTTTGTTTGCAAAATTAAGGATTGTAATGGCAGAAAAAAACAACAGTTTGTTTACACATTTTTCTTAGATGGCTGGTTGACTAATGTATTAAGAACCGGACAGAATACTTGAACCACAATGGTGTTAAATACCAGGGCAGACACAGGGAACCCTAACCGTTAGCATAAAATAAATAATTTAGATTCTCAGAAGATAAAACTGACATCCGCTTCAGAACAATTTACCCCAAAATGATACATTTTTGTAATACAGATTAATAAATGATTTAGAAATACTTTTGTATAATATTTGGATATCTGCTTGATAAAATGAAAAGTTATGCTGTATGATCCCGATAATATGTCCCATTTAAATATCTAAAATAAGGATTTGGAGAGAAGTCCTATCATTTGGTTTACCATAGAGAGTTTGATTTATTTGGGAAATCTGATATTTCAGGCTGCAGAAACTGTTGAAATATTATACAATGGTGTGTTATATAAAAATGGACTTTAGCCAGAGTTGTTTATATTAGAGTATAACTGGATGAATGTGTGCATGAAAGACGATTGACAGCAATGGGCTTTCTCCCTATAATTTGAAATGTCTATGTAGATATTTAAAGATTTGGTTGCAGGGAAAAGATGACATTTATGTGACAAAGAACGTGCATTAACTTTTTCTATATGGCATTGTTACCTTCAAAAAATAAATATATGGTAACGTGAAAAAATTGAACATTTGAGATTAAGTACATAAATATCGGGGGGGAACAAAAAGGGTAAAATATATTTGTAAATATAATTTATTCCGTTTCATGCAGGCCAATGAGTAAAATAAGTTTGGCAACTTCTTATTTCTATCGTGCAGTTTGAGTTGGATTTGTGATCATAGTGGTGGAACTTATTTTTAGGAATAGCTTTTGTTCCTTACATGACCACTTGGGTTCCCCAGTTTGGAGTGTTTTTTTTTTTTCTCATTTTTTTTTTACGATCCATGGATGGAATAGGATTACTGTTTCCTGTCTCCCTTCATTCTTTCTTTCACAATGTAGGTGAGTTCATAAAAAAAACCCTGCAAATCAGCTATAGATATTTGTTAGATATTGTTTTGTTTCTTCATTATTGTTATTGTTGCTCTTGATGTTGTTCTTGTTGTTGATGACATTGCTGTGGTTGTGGTTGTTGTGGTTGTTACTTTTTTGTTTAAAAGCAATCACTTGACCTAATAGTAAACCCGGACCAGTCATAACCTCAGAGTTTGTGAGTTTGTATATAACAACTTAGTGTTCTTACTCCCTCTGTACATGTTTCACTTTTCCTTGTAAGCAAATGCAATATGTGCCTGATTGGTGCGACAATGATTCTGGATTGATTTTGGAGGACGTATACCCATTGATTTAAATGAAACTCAGTGGTCGGTGGAACTACAGTACTGTTAATCATTGATGTTTATTGTTTCAGTTAAAGTTGTTTTGAGCCACTGATGGATAGAGCACCAAAATTCAGAGTAGTATGAGAACATATGGAAACTGACTCCACAATCATCTTAGGGACATTTTAATCGCTTTTGGTCTCAAGCACCCAGAGGTGCAAGGATTTTCTGGCAGATTCAGAGGGGCCAGCACTTGACAGGAGCCCTTGAATACTTATTAAAAATTATACATTAAATTTGGTGGGGGCCTAAGCTAACATTTCAGGGACCCCGGAACTTCTAGGTATGTCCTTGCCTGCACCTTCTATATATTTTTGCAGTGTTTAGGTAATGCCTTAAAGTACATTATTTCTGTATATTTAGTGGTACTTGCAACTTTATTTTACCTCTGCTTTAGCCAAATTAGACTACAGAAATGTCAAACTATGATTGAGACACATCACAGTTGTCTATGTTTTTTATATTTATTATTTTTATTCCAAATTGTAGCCTAGCTTTGACTTCCAGCTGTGTGGACTGGTAAATCTGGTAAATTGGACTCAGTCATTGTTTTATAAAACTTAATTGGTTTTTTAAAAAAGTATCGGAAATTCAAATGAGACATGATTGTCAGATTTTGCTGTAAAATGATTATTCAATTGAAAATGTAAATACCCTTATGATTTTAGCTATATCTAGGGTTCTCACATTTCATGCATCATCATTCCATGCATTGAATTTGTTGTGTATCAGGAAATCCACATTTCGGTGTTTACATTTTGTTTCATTTATAGTTACAGTTCATTCAGTGCCTGTGCAATTCCAGTATTCTCACAGGTCTGATCTGCCAATATTCAAATTGAAATTGATGTACTAAATATTCTATGGATGAAGTTCAACTTAATTCTCAATACTTAAGGATGAGAATTGCCAGAATATAAACTCCATTCAGCTTTGAAACAGTATTATATTCTTGCTAAGTTTATCATTATATGTGGCACAATTTTTCTTTCGTGAATACAGATTGTATAGGATAATTTGTACACATTGCGTATTACTGTTATAATTATTGTTATTATTATTGTTATTACTTTTAATTATTAGTGGCAGGCCACTGGGTACCATTGTAATGTTGATATCCCAATGAAATATGTGCTAAATAATGAAAATGTTTATGAATAAAAAATTGAAGAGGAGAACAATTTATATGTTTAATTTCTATATAACTGCGTCAGCATAATTTTTATAGTATAGTTCAAAGCCAATACTATTATTTAGATGTTGTACTAATTGATGTTTTTAAAATGTCCTCTTTATTTTTAGCATAATTTGGATTTTAGAAGCACCTTTAGACTTTTTTTCAAGAAATTCTCTGTAGATGTACTCTGTAATCTGTCAGTAGTGAGAACTTGTTCTGTTACCCAAAAGCACAATACATATCACCGCTCATACCATTTTCACTTCAGCATCTGGTTTCAGCATTTCATGAACTGTGCCACACATGGTCGGCAAAGTGGCAAAAATAGATAGACATAATTTTATACAGATAGGCACACGATGACATTAAAATAGCATGAACATGCTAACATCAATTACTTGTAAAGTGCTAAAATTATATAAATAAAAATATACTTATACACAGATACACATACACACCAACTGTGTATGTGAAATGTCAAAGGCACTTAAATTGGTTTTGTTTAGGTACTAAATATTCCCGTCCCAGCTGACGAAACTTTCGGGAAATACTACATAATTTATACATTATTCCGCCCTCCAACATAATAGTATTGGGTGGTAAAACGAGCCATAAACGTCCAACAAATTCCATTGGATGGCAGCCTTGTCACTCGAGCCTCGGCTGATTCGTCGTTGGTGTGGTACGTCATCCTGGGTTTCCCCTAGTGTTCAGACTTGTGGCGTTTTAGTCCTGTGCCGTAGCGCAGCCGCGGCGTGATTGGCTGCCGTTTCACGCCAGCTAGTCGCCGTTAGGCAGTACGTTAGCCGCTTGCTATTACCGGGTGAGCAACGCAATCAGCGATGTGCAGTGTTGCTCTAAGTAGGTGACGGAAGGGAGCGTCGTGCATTTCGCTGTTTATTTCTTTAATCGAGTTAGACAGTTACACTTGTACGTGCCATTCGGTCTCCTCCAGTTCATGGACTTTCGATACATAGTTTTATTCTACGACGTAGGAAGAAAGTAAACTTTTCAGACTTAGAAATGTCTGCGGTTTCCTCTCAGCAGAGAGAAGGTGATAAGAAGATCTTGCTGCTCTCGTCGGCAGCAGAATTGTACCAGGACTCACCCAACCCGCTAGTGTCACCTGGACACTCAGCCCAGACCGTCTATGTCATTCTCGATTCATCCGTGGACACCGTCATAAGGTGAGTTGGTTATAGCGGTTTTACCAAATAGATTCACATTTGTAACGTAGTTCAACGCCGTGAATTTTCCAAGGTAAGCTGGTTGTTGTGGTTTTACTGACTGTAGCCGAGTACGTGGTGCTGTCACGCTATGAACAACCCCCTTCACGCGCACTTGTTTATTGACAAGTCGTTGCATTTAAAGCTGTAGCTCGTAACTATTAACGGGTCATGTTGCTGGATAGTTAACATATGTCGCTGTTGCCAGGAATGTGGGTAAGATAATTACACGTAACATCGATTAAGTAGCTGGCAAAATGAAAGGGGCACAGTGGCTAGTTGAACACCCCGCCTCACGAGCTCTCTGCGGGGGGGGGGGTAAGCACAATAAACGCAGTCGTGCTTGAAATGCAGACCTAAAAGTGATGGATTAACTTTTAATTACCTGGAAGTTTAGCTTAGCTGTAAGTATACTCATTCCATTCATGTTGCCATAGCTGATGCACCGTGGATCTTTTGAGTCGTGTATCTCATTGCAATAGTAACCAGCAAAGTTTAGCTGTAGGTACTAATCACATTTTCATCTTTGGCGCGACACAGTCAATAATTGCACAAAGATGTTGTGTCGTGGGCAGTAATTACGGCGTGGGTCGTTTCCCACTGTCTGTTAGTGTTACATATTTGATTCTGAATTTGGGAACGCCGTGATGATTTTACTTTTCTGGGCGTCGATGAAACTGAAACTGGCAAAACCTCAAAATGAAACGCTGGGCGTTTGCAAATGGTGCCCGCGAAATTGACAATATATAATATTCGCGGAAAATATCAGTAGCACTCACTGTCCTTACATGCGTTTGTAAAAATATAACGTAGAATTTACCAGCGCAGTATAAAACTGTGATGTGATCGTATTTTATATGTATTTGTAGCTAATTCAGCAATGGACGTAGATAGTTGACAAGTTATAACGGTGCATATTTGATAAACGTGTTTTATGTGGGAAGTTATGCGCCTGTAAAAAGAGAGGAAAGGTCTTTTCACATAATCGTCCTCGTATAAAATGTGTCAAAGAAATGATCGGTCATCCATAGTATTTTTGTATTATATACATTATTCATCGATGTGGTTTAGTAATTGAAATACGAGTAATGAAAATCCGGCTTACAGATTAGAATATCGTGCTTTTGTTATTTCATACTCCGAAGCAATTAATACCGTTACTCGTGATTTTGTGACAGTTCTTTGGATACATATTTAAATTAAGAAATTCAATAATTTTACAAAAGTATTCACCGTACATTTACAATGCACTGTTTGTGTAATTTTTGTTAAGCATGAGTGCACATTTATTTGGTAGCTCTTGATAGTTCCCGGGAAAGGGGTCAAATTGTAATGTATTTAGTTATCGTTATTATCCCGCTGAGCCCCCAGCTCGAGTATTTTATAAACAGAGTCTCCTTTGTTTCTTCATTTAGTTCAGAAGTGTAATTAATATGCAATGGTGGCTGTAGAGTCTGGTACCTCGTTCTGCATTCTCATGGACGTCTTGCAGTGCTTGCTTACACTTTCTCCCAGCAAACAAAATGGGATTTCCTTTCATAGTAAATAGGAAAAAGTAAAACTAGTAGCTATTGTAGACTGAATGTAGGGGAAATTAGGAACCTGTTCACATTTGTATTATTATGCCATATTGTACTATAAATTCACTAATTTGTTGCAGTGTAAGTATTTGTCCGTATATGTTTCTGATCTTGTCAGTCTAATGACATGTGGGCAGTGGTGGTTTAATGGTTAGGGAAGCGCACTTGTAATTGAAGGATTGCTGGTTTGAATCCCCACCCCCAAGCACTGCTCCCCGGGCACTGAATTAGCTGTCACATATGGGTTAACATTTCGCTGTTGTGCACTGTGTGCTGTGGTGTATCAATAATGACCACTGATCACCAAATTCTAAAATGCAAAGAAGTCGTAGTAGCTACATATGGCTTTATACTGCCAAAACTGCAATCCTGGCTCGGAATAAGCCAAGCGTATTTAGTATAACTCCAGTAAAATTTTCTAGGAATCTAATAATTCCCCAGGACGTTTGGAATGTATCATCAATGCCCAGCATGGCAGCATCACCCAGAAATTCAGCAACAGTTCTGTTGTTTCCATAGTTTGCCCCAGTCACAAATTTGTTTAGACAAATTGTGTTATATAAATTATGAGAGCTGGAGATATTGCCCACTTTATAAACAGAGTTGTGTATAGTAGAACAAGTGTTACATTTAAATTCAGGAAAGGGTTTTGAAGTTTTACTGTATGTGTATTTGTACGTCTGCTGGAGATGTAATAGTCGTGTAAAATACTGAACTTGTAAGCGATATTCTGAGTCAGACTTTGCGGAGAAACTGTGTGTGAAAGTACTGGCAAAAGACTGACATTTCTCTGGCTTGTACATTTGCCTGCTGGTCTGTTGCATTCCACAAGCCTTTCATTAAAATGTAAAAGGTTCTGCTTTTACTGCATGTCTGTGGACTTTGAAGCTGAGGACATGACTCAGCATATTCCCCCAAAGCTATTTTTTTCTCTTTCTTCCTGTGGAATTCTTAGCTGGGATTATTGCTGTCCTGCTGATTTCAGCATTATTCACCTGCTGTCAATGCACTAGAATCACCTCAAAGCATGTTTTAAGAATAAAGAGTCTCGAGACTATTAGACCTATTGGAGTCTTCAGTGTTTTTTACTCTTCTGTTCTCATTTTATATCTTCAATTTTCTGCCATTCTGTGGAACTACGTCATAATTCCAGTTAAAGTGTAAACATATCATACGAAACATGCTTCACAAACATTATTCTCTGCCCATGTGTAACATAATCGCTATATAGTTATTTTCTGTGAGCCTTTACTATGCTTATTCGCCCTTGCCTTTGTGTCAGTGTGTACTTGCTTCTCCCTTCACCTCAAACATAACAGTTTCAGTCATTTATACCTTTTGGTGTCCTAAAAGCAAAATATTAAAAATTGTATTGAGATAAACGTATGTCTATTAGAAATCTGCGAAACTGATGAGCCGATGATGCGTGCATTTCGAAGCGCTGTGATTGCAGCCCGGCGGAGAGGCTCCCTCCTGCGGCCACAGAGGAGCATTCGTCTTATTTGCTTGTTCTCACTATTTTTAGTAAATCTGAGTCGTGTCTTCGGGGTCGCAGCTACATCACTTGAATTATTTGACTGCATTCAAAGCGGATTACAGCCATATGTTTTAGATGCATACAGAGTGTAGTATACATATATGCGGACTAAACACGTCCGGTCAGTGAGGGTTTTACACGACTCGTTTGCTAGCCGGTTAGCAAGCGATTCCTCGTTCGAAATGGCAAACCGGGACTCGCGATCTGAAGACCATGAAACAAGGACATTGTTATTGTGAGTCAAATGAGCGCAAGGTGGAAATCGAATAAAGAGCGAGTTAAGTTTCTGTGACGAGGCGAAGCGGAGATGTCTATGTGTAGGGAAGGCTAGCAGGCTACCGACTGAGGGATTCGCCGGGGAGAAAGACTGCGCATTACATTAATCGCGGCTTTTCTCAGCCCGCTGCTGACTGCTCACATGTAAGTTTATGAATTAATAATAAAATGTGGTCGGAATATGAACGCGTTGATTGGCGGTATCCATGTGAGGCGCCTCCTTTGGGTGCATGTGTAACGCGATCGGCTGCTGTTCCGGCCGGCGGCTGTGTTTACATTCGGGATGCCCGACTTAGGGATCTCCGGGCTCGGACACGTTCGGCAGCTCTGGGCTCATGATATGTCACTGGCCCTGCATAGGATTGCGTTGTTTTAGGGGTTTTGTTTTGCTGGGGCGTCGTGTTACTGACGTGTCTATCTGCGTAGCAGTATTTTGCGTGTATGCATAATATAGGTGTATTGTTGACTGTGTGCATGTGTACAAAATATATATGCATACACAAATACAGATATACAGTATACTTACTGGAAGAAAATGGTGCGGTTTTAAAGTCATCTAGGGAAGCTGTTAAATAGAAAACTGTTTAATACATTCCCGCGACCTTGTCCTGGTTATGCGGAAGATAGTGTTTAATCTATATTTCACGTTAAGAAGTACCTTTTTAAAGAAACGTTTTTGTTTTTAAATTCAGTCAAGTAATGTGAACTGTGGCTCCATTCTGGCCATATAACTGAAATGAAGCAATCAAGCGCTATCGTCGTTTTTCCCAAATGTAAATGCCATGCTGCTGTTTTTGACTGGTGTTTCTATCGAAAGCTTCTCCTATGGTTCTGTTGTGACACTATGTGACATTGTTGTGAAAATGAACAAAACCAAATTTATTTTGTTTAAGTGATGCGTTTAAGTGCCTAGAACGCTGTGAGAAAAAAAACACAACCAAAAGTATTAATATTACTACTATTATTATTCTGCTTACACATTTGGGATTTAAAGCTATGTCAATCTGAGAGTGCAGAGTGAGTCTTTAACATGGACGTTTTTTATTGGCTGAATTAAGCATGCAGCTGATATGGTGACTCGCCGAGTGCCTGCACCGCGATTAACGGCCTGAGCACCCCTGCCTCCGCGTTCCTCCTTTTGGCTTTTTTTATGTGGCTTGCAGTGCTGCCTCAGCATTATCCCCACAATGTGCGGTCAGACGTGCTCTTTGAGAAATCTTCCTGCAGTTGTTGACAGCACGGAAATGTCAGTTGGTGTGTTGTCAGGTCATGTTTTACACTACAGTGAAATCCCCCCCTTATCTCTTTATGCAAGTTTTATAGTTTTTTTCCCACAGATCTTCCTTTATGCCTCCTGTCAGCATAGTCTGTGGGGTGGGGTGGGGGGGCGGTCAAAGCCTGATGATGATGAATGAATTGCATAGACTGAAGCAAACGTAAACATGAAGCTAGTAATCAGCCTGCTTATCTGGTCTGGTACTTCAGAGCAGTGTGTGGCTTGGTGGGTTAGGATGCTGTACCTGTGATGGTTGTTGGTTCAAATCCCAGGCATGGCAGAGTGATGTCACCATTGGACCCTTGAGGAAGGCTCTTAACCCCAGTTGCTCTAAAACTGGTTAAATTCTCAAAATATGTGTCTCTTTGGATAATAGATAAAAAAGGACTGATCATTAAATGAGAATTTAATTAGTGACGCACCAATCCACATTTTTTCATCCGATCCGATTCCGATACACCACTGCAGATACCGATACAGATTCCAATACAAGAGCTCTTTCTACTTTAACATTTTAATATAATAAATATATTTGATATGCTTATATTGTATACTATTCACATTTTTAAACTAATAAATACAAATGAAAAATGTATGCCAAAAAATCTTAATTAGGCTACTCATAAGGTACTGTTCCACCTCATTTGAATGTCGTTTTAAGCGTTTTGAGGCATCTGCAGTTCATTTTGAGTATCTTCCAAAGCGTATAGGCAAGTGACGAATGCTTAAAATTCCCCACATTTTTTTCTCCTTTTGGCAACAGCGTCACTTACACGTTGTCACTTCCATGATGAGTATCATAAGCTGTAGCACGTGCACAAAACAGCCCAAGCAAGTAACTCCCAAATCACAGATTTGCTTTTTTTACATTACTCGCGTTGTCTCACACAATAGCACTTTGTGCATTTTGTTTAGTGGGATTTTCCACTAAATGCTACCCCCACTTCTCAAAACTTTGTTTTTACAAAGATTGCAAGTCGCTGTGCTACTAGTTGCTGTTAAAAGTGTAAAATAGTTTCCGATTGTCACCTTCTTATCTGGTGTTCTTACTCTTCTCATATTGCAAAGGGTATGCGCATGATGTCACAGCAGGCAGAAGTCACTGCGCTCACACCCACTGAGTAGCAAAAATCTGAGTGGCAGCATTAGCATTCTGCTTGAATGCCGCAAAAACGTATCTAAAATAGGAGAGAGCTGTCGTGCGATTGTACAAATAGATTAAATACGAAATAGCAGTTATCTTTTTATATAGTATGGCCAATATCCATTCCATTAAATAGGCCCGGATTACTCCCGTTACCAGTCAGAATATCGGACTGGTGCATCTCTAAATTTAATATTTTGACTTTTGAAGAAGGAATTACATTTTTTGGTATTGGGTATTTTATGTAGCCATCATTTAATGTATACTTGGTCTTTCTGTTCTCTTTCAGGAAGGGGAACTGCAACCATTTTTTTTTTGCCTTTGTCACTCTCAATGTGTGTCATTTGCTCCTCTTCAGATGTTACATTATTGTGGTTTTTTCACCAGTGTGGACCCCCCCCTGTCCGAGTCCGGAATTGTTGCTGACATAGACTTGGAGAACATCCTGTCCTCTGACACTGACGCATTCTACCAACTGAAGAGCCAGCCGATCACCATCAGGTGAGCACAGCCATCTGTCCCAGCATTCAGACACCAACCCTGACCTGTGCTGGTGAGCACAGCCATCTGTCCCAGCATTCAGACACCCCCCTGACCTGTGCTGGCCGTGGCTCT
>JAODKF010000116.1:12016026-12032121 GCA_026779585.1 Mormyrus proboscirostris | reverse complement strand
CCCTGACCTGTGCTGGTGAGCACAGCCATCTGTCCCAGCATTCAGACACCCCCCTGACCTGTGCTGGCCGTGGCTCTCTCCCGGAGGATTATATCTGGTACCAAAAGCATGCCGGCGGGAGTAGGGCCACGTCTTTTAATTTTCCTCCTGTCTTGGTGGAGCATGATTGGTCTGCTGTGAAAATGCTTTTCATTCAAGAGTTCATCCTTAAATTTATGAATTTATTTTCAGCAAAGGCAGCATTATTATTTCCCTTTTTGTATTTTCTCCGGAGTAAATCAGAAATGTCAGTTTGGTAGTTGAACGTTAATGCAAATTGTGAAAAGCAGACATGAAAAGGCCGGTGGAAAATTCGAAGCTAGAATCGCACACGTGATCAGTCCTGTGTTATGAAAAGTACCGTGTTCTGTGAGTGTGTGAATTTTTTAAAATGTACGGAAATAATTCCGCTCTTCACTAGACAGGCTTTGAGAGTTTAGCGGTACTTTGCAAAGGCTTCTTCTCCTTCATATGATCGAGCCTTCGCACACTAGAGAAGGACTGCACTCCACTTGGCTTTTTAAAATACCACATGTGAATTTGATTTGCAGTTTTTTCTTAATTGTAAACTGTTATGGAAATTCCATCCAGAGAGCTGGTTTATATATGAAGAAGGTATTTTATTTTCCACTCTAGTAGAACTAAAGTGATGCAGCTTTTGTGTAATTTCCCCCTCTTCGAGCAGGGCACACACGCACATCAACAGGTGTAGGGGCAGCGAGAAAGGATGACCCATTTCTCAGGGCAGTTATAGACCCTTCAGGAGGCGTCAGATTACAGCATAATTCACAGATACTATTGTCTACGTCTATGCAGACAGAACATTCTATTTCTAGTTGTTGCACCTGGGCCTAATGTAAAACAAAGAGATGCTCCCTGTCTCAGCAGCCAAGGCTGGGGAGGAAAGTAACACTCCTTATCTTACTGGCCAAGGCTGGGAAGGGAGCGTGAAAGCAGAAAACTGATATGCATATTTTGATAGTTGGAATATCTTCTTTCATGTATTTGTTGTGCCAGGTAAGAGCGTTACTGTGTTTTTAATATTGGGGGGGGGGGCACAGAGACAGATACACTGAGTCACATCCACCCTCTCACAATCCTATATGACCTCGTATTATTGTACCTATATATAGGCTGCCCGTATGTTTTGATGTTGACTGTATACATTTGTTTATGTGTATGCAAAAAAAAAAATATTCCCCTCAGTCATTAGGTTAGATGACGACTGAATTTTCTTGACGGGTTTATTCATATTGAACTAAAGTCCTGGGAAATGTTGGATGGGCCAGACACTGCTGTCTTAGGTATCAATTCCCCTCTCCCATAAGTAAGGCCTGTGGTGCCAGCTAATCAAACTTGTTCACGTGCAAGTACAGCGAAAGTGATGATTAAGTTAAGTAGCGATTTGTATCTTTCCCATTAAAAATCTGCCACATGTTGGCTCTTATAATCCGAGTGCAGCTATTAGCTGATGAGTTTGTTAGGTAAATCAGGCCTCAGGCTTAAGGGACTCGGTAGCTGTAGACGCATTTAGGGCTCCTGTGATTTGCCAGTAAATTTGGAATGGAGAAAATTTGAAACTGCAGCTAATCCCAGACAACGTTTTGAAAGTCAACGGAAAGTCCACTAGAATGGTTGGAACACAAGAACATTCCTTTGAAATGGTCCTAGTCCAGACATGACCGACAGGGGCTGCGGCACCGATCTCGTCCCAAAAATCATCGGTGTGAATGATGACGGGTAAGTAAACAGTTTGTAGCTTTTGTGTTTCCCGTGGCTGCCGTGGAGGAGAGTGCACACTCGTGGCTGCGAGATTCACAACTAGTGTCGCGACCGGCAGTCGGCTGGTACGGTCCGTCAGACGTCTACGGCTGCGGTGGTTTATGTGTAATAAGGAATTTATGCAATGCAATAGAGAATGTGGTCTCCAGAGTAGTGGAACAAATTTACTGTCAGGCGAGTCATCTTTCCTCTTGTTCTCAACAGGCAGGCTGCTGCACGTACTGTACAGTGCACAAAATGAAGCCCAGGGACTCGATTGAAATGCTCGGTCTGCCACTGTAAGGGATTCAGGCAGCTTTGTTCTGACGAGTGGTGCGTGTCTGGCCTGGATTAGGTCTCGTCACCACCAGGGGTTTTGCTCCCTACAACCCTGGAGATTCAGAAACCACTCCTAAACACAACATTTTCTGCTTTCATCAACAAAACCCCAGAGGATGAAATATCACATGAGATAATGGTGTCCCATCCCCCCGAGTACAGCTCCAGCTGTGGAATCTGTGCCAAAGGTCATTGAAGCTGGTAACTCCTGGTAACCCCCTCCAGTTATCTCGGCAAACATTAGCGCACATGGAGTCTTACAGTGTTTGATATGAAATGTTTTCTTAGTTTTGATGGGGAATTGACACAATTCATTAAAAATGGATGAGCTGTGGGGTCCCATGGCTATAAAGAAATGAGGAGGTGGTCCAGTGAATCACATGAGAGTTAATGTGTGATTGTTTCAGTGCAACACATACAATTACTTTAATCTCCTAAGCTACAAATTTTGGGAATTTTTTCCCTTCCAGTTAATTACTATTTCCTAGCAGTAAGTGTACTGTAAAAACAGATGCTTCCTGCTCTGCTTTCGTCAGCATTCTGCTGTAACACACTTTACAACAATCCTTTGTCTTCAGAACAGAAAATATGTCAGGGATGGTACTCCGTGCCATTTGAGAGACCTTTTTACTGAGATACTAGGGCCTGTCCAGTAACACAGAGGATCACCGCACCTGTAGTAGTTGGCTTCTTCCTGAAGTAAGTCCTTTCTCCAGAAATAAACATTATATCTCACACCAGCAGAATAGTGGTTCATACAGTGAATTTTGCTAAAGATTATCTTTATGGTAGAATGATCTTTGCCATTACGTGAGGCTAGAGAGGAGCAACTAAAGGGTGAAGGGGGTCACATTGACATGTGAATGTAAAGGGTGGGGCCTTACTGTGACCTATGGACACTGGAGAGGCATTAGCCGGCCCCAGAGCTGTGAATGAGCTGTAGGATGTCATCACTACTACAGGATTGACGCATGATGCCCAGTGGAGTTCCGCACTGGCAGTGTCGGCATTTATGGTCTGGAGGATCAGAAGAGGAGAGCTTTGTTGTTGAAAGTTTCTGCTAGTTAGCAAAAGGGTGGTGGGTTTGAAACTGGGGGAGAACTTCTGGTGAGGAGTTTGGCCGGATCAGCTCTCGGCGACAATGAGTCCTCCATGGGGAGGCTAGCTGACGACTGGAGATTTTAGAACGTCAGGTTTCTGTGTAAGTGTTTTCATCATAGCAGTGAAATGGAAAAGCTGTAATGCAGCAATGCACAGAGGTGTAACTCTCTAATCATTTTCTGAAAATGTGTCACAAGCCTCCATGTATCACTGAATTAATTGTATTCTGCATGTTTAATGTCTTATGAATAGCAGTGTAATTGCACAACTCTGTGAAATAGGATGTTTGATCAAAATGCAGCTTTGAATATCTATAAAAAATAGCTTGTTTTTGGGTACTCTTTTAAAAGCACATTTTTATGAAGAACTTTTTATCGTTGTAGGAGCAGTGTTCTAGTTTTTGCATTGCCAGTGGGGTGTTTCTCAATGAAACAGTTCCTCCCATTTCTGTGGCTCTCTGCTTACCTGTCGGCCGCACACCTGACACAAGCAGAGCAGGATACATCTGTTTTCATAGTACACTTGCTTCTAGGAAACAGCAATTAACTGGAAGGGAAAAAATTCCCAAAACTTGGAGCTTAGGAGATTAAAGTAATTGTATGTGTTGCACTGAAACAATCACACATTAACTCTCATGTGATTCACTGGACCACCTCCTCATTTCTTTATAGCCATGGGACCCCACAGTTCATCCATTTTTAATTTATTGTAATAATTCCTCCTCACAACTAAGAACTGTAAGATTCCACATGCTCTGATGCTTTCCCATATTAATAGAGAGGCCTACTATGCAGCACCCAGCGGCATACAGCTTAAATGTGTCATGTAGGTGGTGAATCGTCATGGAGGAGACGTGGCGCAGTGTGAATGGCCTTCCCAACAAAATATGCCAAATGGGGGACAGTTACTGCCGCAGATGTCGGATGTGTATAAACGGCATCTGTTTGCACTTTTAGGATAGTTATCTCTTCTGGAAGGGAAGCTCTCCCACCTGGTGTCCTTCATCACATGTGAGCTGTAGCCTCTCTCTCCCGCAGCCATTCCGTGACCCAGGCCTCCCCCTCCCCCCCGACGGGCTCTGCCATGACGTCACGCGTGCTGCTGCGTCAGCAGCTGATGCGGGAGCAGACCCGAGACCAGGAGCGGCGCGAGGCCCAGCAGCAGGCGTCCACAGCCCAGCTGCGGCCCGCCGACTCGTCCCCCGCCATCTCCGTCTCGGTACCCTCTCCCGCGACCCGCCAGACCCCGGCGCAGGTGCCTGCAGAGGTTCTCAGGGTAAGGTGCTGTGGTTGATCAGGGGTGCCCAGTTTAATCACTCTCGATCGCCTTTCTCGTGTACGTTCTGAATCCTCTGACTGGCCGTGTTCGCCCTGTGTGGCCCACAGGTGCAGAGCCATCTCGAGAATCCCACCAAGTACCACATCCAGCAGGCCCAGCGTCAGCAGGTGAAGCAGTATCTATCCACCACCCATGGAAACAAGGTGGCCAACCAGGCGCTGGCAGCGTCCCCCTCGCCGCAGTCTGGCTCCGCCCCCGAGCTGGCTCCGGCCCAGGGCAGCACCCCCAACAGCCCCATGGCCCTGCTGAACCTGGGCTCCAACAAAGAGGAGGTGTGTAGGCTGCAGTGTGCACCCTGACCAGGCACACTCAGATGTCTGTGTATAGATGTTTACCTATCTTTTTTTTTTTTTTTTTTTTTTTTTTACAATCATTACGAGCAATATGTAGTGTGATCATCTTAAGCGCCATGCCTTAAGGTTACTACTAAATTTTAAAAAATGCTTTTTATCAAATGGTAGTTTCTCTAAATCTTTGCAGAAGAATTTCCGTTTATCTAAACTAAACAAGCCCCGGAGCCTCTGAATGATCAAGTAGCATTGTTCCAAATCGGAGCAGGTAAACGGTGCACATGAAAGGCTTATCAGGTGTTGCTCCTCTGGCCTCTGTGGGACCCAGTCTCCTGTACAGTATGTGTGGCTGTGTGGTGGAGAACCAGAGCACGCTGCCACATTCACGGCGCCTTAGTGACATCGGCACGTAGCGTCTAGTGAGCTATAGATGGAAAATGCCACATTTGCCTTGTAGGTTTGTACTTATGAAAATTAAGCTGCAAGTTCAGTAGGTTAAACTATTCATTTCGTTATCTGAGGCAGAACAAAAGTCCTTTTAGATGAAAGTCTTACTGTGTGAAAGAAGGTAATTCACTCAGGATCCGTGCTGCCGATCATCAGGAAATGACTGATAACCTGTGTAGTGTATCCTCCCTCCGCCTTTTAATGTTTCTGTTAGTCTGAATATAGTTATAAACCATCTAGGTGTTGTGTTTGTCTTTCTGACATTGTCTTCCTGACTGGGGGTGGGGGGCAGAGGATGGGAATGGGGACGAAAGGCCATCTTTGCTGACTTTTAATCTTCATTTTACCCACTCTGCAGATTGATGTCATTGATGATATCATTAGCATGGAATCAAGTTTCAATGATGACATCATGACCTTGATCGATTCCGGCCTGCCGCTGCGCAACACGGTATGTTGAATGGGGGTGAATGCAATATCGGTATACCTATGTGCTTTGTCATGATTCACTGGCATGAAATGCGATCTGTTTTTTTTTTTGTTTGTTTGTTTAAGCTGGGATCCCATCCACCTGTTTTTTTATCTGATCTGTAATTCAGCTTGGGCCATTATCTGAGTGCTGTCCTGACCACCCTCAGTGGAACGGCAGGCCATCTCTGATAATAGGCTCATATGCAGTTTTGTGATGAATTTCCAGAATAAATCGTCCTTGCTTATTCCATCAGGCAGTAAAAAAAAAAAAAAGTTGTGTTTCAAAAATGCTATGTCGTGCAAATGTTTTTTTTTCCCCCTGCTAAACGCAAAAATGTGTAACAAGAAGTGTAACATTTAAGAACATTTCACGGAATGTAAGAGAGGCGGCGATCAAGCACACAGTCTTGCGAGTTTCTGTTTCGGTGTTTGACAAGGGCTTTCTTTGGCTTCGTCTCTTTTGTCCCGTTTGTATCACACGGAGAGGATCCCTTTGAGAAACTCGTGCCGCTCGTCAGCCAGGGGGATGGGAGGGGAGAACCAGGCAGAGGTGTGTGCAAGGGCTGCCCAGAAGTGGGAAGTGACTCCTGGTGGTGACACATGTCTGACGGGAGGGACACTGGGTGGGGGCTGCCTGCAGCAGCAGAGAGGGCGTGGTAGATGGACACCAGGGGGTGTGGCAGCATGCAGATAGCAGATAGTACTCTGTAGAGCGGTTTTTTTTTTTTTTTTTCCTTTCTGTTTTTTCCCGGTACTCCCCATTTCATAACTGTCTTCAGTGAAAGAGGAAGGTAAGCTTGCAGTCAGGCAGAAGATGAGGATTTTGTTGCTGCTGCAGGAGTATGAAAAGAGAAGACAGGTAAAAAAAAAAAAAAAAATCATTGCGGCAAGTTATTCATGTTTTTGCTTAATATATGTGACTGACTTTGGAAATTCTGTATATCCCTCTGCAGTGTTATGTAGGAAAGCGTCTTTCGTTTACATGTTAGAAGTAAATATCGTTGCATGCTCAGAAATGGTGGCTGGCTCACAGACGTGGTTTAAGGCTTAAGGCTGCCACGTGTGCTTCTGCTTGGCTGGAGAAAAGGGGAAGGAGGCTTGAGAAAACTCTCATTGTTCCACATTACTTTGCATTTTTGAATAACGTCGCGGTTTTCGTCTCGCCGGGTGGATAGTGCGGCTCAGCCTCTCTGGGCTTTCTGTCACCAGCAGAGAGAAGCGAGACACAAACGAGGGTCGGTCTGATTAGCGCTCGTCCGTCCGCAGCTGAGGAAGTCGTGGCTTTACAGCTTACACCGGAGCTTTGAATGTCTCCATCTCACAACTCCACTCCAGGATGCTGTTTATGTAATAAAACTCTTGCTGCGTACAGGTTATGTCTATGTGGGTGGCCAGTTGAATTTTGCATTTACTTTCATCTTCACAACATGCAGGCGCCTCGTGGTCCTAATGTTAAATGCGTGTTTAGCAAATATGTTATCTGTCTGCATGCCACGCTGCTAATAGGATGGAGGAGTTCTGGGTTTTCTGTATAGTAGTTTGTGTGTTTTACCCATTCTGTATTGTAAAACTGCTTTTAAAAAGGGGAAGGACCCACATTGCTGACAGTTCCTTGATTCCTTATCTACTTTGTATTGAATAATAATAAAGTGTGATTGTGGACATGCCAAAAGCTGAGTTTGTTAGATTCCTGTCAAGCTTTACCTTGTGTGATTTGATGATAATTACCTGGGTGTGGCTCTGATTCTTCCCTCCCCAGTTGCCTGTGTCGGGTAATGTGCTGGATGTGTTCAGCACAACACAAATGGCAGCTCCTGCTATTACTGTCAGCAACTCCTGCCCGGCAGATCTGCCCAACGTCAAGAAGGAGCTGACTGGTATGACGCTGCACTATTCATTCGATTCCTTATCGCGTCACCGTTTTTCACAGTTTCTGTATTCATTTCTCAGCGATTTGTCCTATAAATTGAAAATGCTTAATATATCCATTATCCATTTGATGGCAGCTGACATTTTCTTTGTGGTGTTTCACTGTAATGTAGGTTTCATTCTGTTGACTGGATTTTACACTCTCATTGCAGATGCTGAGGCAAAGGCTCTCATAAAGGAGCGACAGAAGAAAGACAACCACAACCTGAGTGAGTTAGTCACAGATTCGACAGTTTTTCCCTCTGTGTCCCTGAGTCACAGGGGAGTCTGTGTCCTTCCCTCCGTTGGACCCGGTCTGATTTGTATTTTCTCTGCACAGTTGAGAGGAGGCGGAGATTTAATATAAATGACCGTATCAAGGAACTTGGCGCACTCATTCCCAAGTCAAGCGACCCGTGAGTGTTTAAAGCAGCCGCTGTGCAGCATGCAGCAAAAAAATAAAAAATAAAGTCAAAAATCCTCATTGCCTATCAGATCAGTTTTTGCTAAGACCACTGCAGCAGAATGAGCCCCTCTGATTGGTCACTTTACATGACTGTCTCTCCACACTTCCGTGGAGACAGGGAGATGCGCTGGAACAAGGGCACCATCCTGAAGGCCTCGGTGGACTACATCCGCAAGCTGCAGAAGGAGCAACAGAAGGCCAAGGAGATGGAGATGAGGCAGAAGAGGCTGGAGCATGCTAACCGCAGCCTGCTGCTGCGGGTCCAGGTCAGGTGTCCAGCCGAGTCCAGTCAGAATGGTGGGCTTGCGTGTGCCGCCATCGGAAGAGATCTACAATGCGCTCTTACTTTGATTTGGTACTTGTGATTTCCCAATTGTAAAATGTTTCTTTAACATTTGAAAGTCTGGATGCCCCTTATGTCTATGTTTCCTAACCTGGTCCTCGGGGATCCTCAGGCAGTCCACCAGGAGCTGGGAGGGAGCAAAAACACGGACTGTCTGGCAGGGAGCTGGGAGGGAGCAAAAACACGGACTGTCTGGCAGGGAGATGGGAGGGAGCAAAAACACGGACTGTCTGGCAGGGAGATGGGAGGGAGCAAAAACGTGGACTGTCTGGCAGGGAGCTGGGAGGGAGCAAAAACATGGGCTGTCTGGCAGGGAGCTGGGAGGGAGCAAAAACATGGGCTGTCTGGCAGGGAGCAAAAACATGGACTGTCTGGCAGGGAGCTGGGAGGGAGCAAAAACACGGACTGTCTGGCAGGGAGCAAAAACATGGACTGTCTGTAGGTGCCCGATTATCCAGTTCGAAAATACTGCCTTCCGTTAAGCTGGTAATGTCAAACTTTCATTTAATTAAAATGAATTATTGGTTTTCTTGGGGGGGGAAGGGTTCATAACCACAAGGTATGTGTGGTTTAGGGCTAAAGATGCCACTATATTTGAGACCCTGGTCAGAAGCAGTTAGAAGTTGCATGGAGTATACGAGTATTTGCAGATTAAATGAACTGAACATTTACCTTAACAAGCTACATGCAGTCAGTTGCATAATTAATTGGGAACCTATTTAACTGGTATATGAGTCTATTACAAGGACTGTTTAGTGGTATAGAATAATGTCTGTGGTTTGCTATGCAGCTATGCAAAAGGAGTTCAGATGGCCTTAGGTGGGGTCTTCTGTGTGCTGCAGTCGTGTCTAAAGCATTACGGATAGTTTTGTACAGTCTACTGTCAGAAAAACAGCCTACAAATGGGGAATGTTTACAACTGTAGTAACTCCTGGGGCTAAGGATGGGGAATCTGGTTTTTTTTTTTTCGTTTTTTTTTCTTGCTGGAGCTGGTGCTTGTGTTCAGTAATATAAAGTCAGCTAAACAGGACATGACATCTTGTTTTTAGCTATACTTAAGGGACCAACCGAACAAGTCTTAACACTGAAATAAACTTGTTCGAACTGTCTAAGATGGTTTGGGGCTGATTTTTCTGCCCGAGGGCCTGTATGGCCTGTCATCACTGAGAGAATGATGGGTTTGTGAGTCATACTGAAGTGTCCTGGGGATGGCTGGCCCTCTGCCCGTGCGCTGAAAATGAGTCCTGCAGCAGGGCAGTGATTCCGAAGGAGGAAGGAGCCATATTTGTCTTGAGGCTGGTTGAGTCAAAGTCTGGACTTCAACCCAGGAGAAATACTATGGAAAAACCTGAAACCGGCCCACAAATCTGAAGTTTTATAACCAAAAAGACAAAAGTCCAGAAGTAACATAAAAGACTGATACTTATTGAAAGTAGGAATTGAAAATGTTACAGGCATGACTGCTGAACTGATGGGAAATTAAAAGGTTAATTTCACAGAATAACAGTTGTATAACCTTGATGTTCCCATCGCACCGTTTTTTTACACTTATCAAAGATCAAGCGGCATGTGTTTAGTGCTGTTAGGTAGTGCAGGGATTCCACCAAATACTGTGATCAAAAAGATACTGGGTTCAGTGGTTTTCCAGCGCCAGTGAGAGCTGGCCTAGCACTCATGTGAGCGTTTGCTGCGGTGTCCGCAGGAGCTGGAGATGCAGGCCCGTCTTCATGGCCTCACCGCGTCTGCCTCCCCTACCCTGGCCTCCAACCTAGACCGGCATCCGCAGCAGCAGCCGCTGTCTGGCTCGGCGCTGGAGTCCAATTCCGGGGGCGTCCTGTCCCAGAATCTCATCAGCTTGGGAGGGTCGGGAATCGGAGGTGGGATCGCACCGCAGTCTGCCGCCTTTCTGTCCCTGGGCTCTGCCCCCCCAGCCGGCGTGACCACCAACAGCCCTCTTGATCTGGATGCTTTGAACTTTGCTGAGATGGACGATCCCTCCGCCACCACCTTTGACCCCGCCATGATGTCGGACACCACTTTTGAATCGACCCTGATGTCAGACATGGGTATCCTCATGGATGAGGGGTGCGCCCTGTCCCCCGTCGGGGCCGCCGACCCTCTCCTTTCCTCCGTGTCCCCAGGAGCGTCGAAGAGCAGCAGCCGCAGGAGCAGCTTCAGCGTGGACGAGGATTTGTGACGTCGCCGGAGCTCTCCATGAGCGGTCGGCTTTGGAGACGTGCTCCTGGAAAGAGCCGTAGCGGTTTTCTGCCTTTAGGGTTCTCCGTCTCTAGGGTTGGTTTGATTGACACGCTCTAGGGGTGCCCAGTCTCCTTAGATCAGCGAGTGGCGACTGCCTGCAGAGTTGCCAAATCAGATTCTCTACTGTTCTATTAATAACAACAAAGTTCTGAAAACGATCTTATTCTGAAAGTAAGTTATTTCAGCTGAAGGTTTCTGCCACGGATCAGCAGTGGCAATAAGAATGCAAGGTAAAAATAAGACAAAATGCAAGGCAGTACTGTGGCTTCCCTGCGCATTCAGCGAAAGAACAGGAGCCGCATATTCCAGAAGACATTTACAGTACATTTATAGGACTTGGAAAATTAGCAGAGCTTTAGATGTGCGTCTGTGTCTCTGTTTTCAGCGCCACGCCCTACTGAAATAGAAGCACTGTCATACTCAGAGGGATGAAAGGCTTTAAGCGTTGCCGTTTCCGGTTTGTTTCAGTGAAACAAAGACATACCCCGAGAAAAAAAGTATCCAGAGAGCCAGAGATATTTTTATTTACTTTTAAATCCTAGCCTTAGTACGTTTTAAATGTGAATTTGTGCATGAATCTACAGTATGTCCAACATCAAAGGACTGTTGCCTGTCTATTACAAACGTCATACTGGTGATTTCCGGCTGCGAATTTTTCAAATTGGCACTACGCTGTCATTTGCTACACTGGTCATCGTATGCCCTAGCCATCTGAATCGGAAGTGATGGACAAGCAATCGGGCATAATCTGAAAACTCTAGTATTCGGTGTGAAGACAGACAGTTGCCTTCAGTGTCAAGGCAGCCCTAATATGCAGCTGATTATCGAAAAACGTATGTCCTTTTCCTGAGTGATGGACCTTCTCATAGAACATGGGCCCTTTACTGAGTCCAACAGTGCCGTACTGACTTCTGTATGTAAGTATGACCGTAAGTAGCAGTGGTGGTAACTCTGTTCAGCCAGTAATCAACGGGGTCTGCCGTTATTAACGCAATCTGTCATGTGTCATCTTTACCTCTACGGCATGGGTAACCTTACCAGTTTGCCGTGTGATTTACCACACTGCTTTTTTAACTTCATCTTTAGCTTCATCTTCAGCTGTTTTAACTTCATCTTCAGCTTCATCTTCAGCGTTTTTAACTTCGTCTTTAACTTCATCTTCAGCCGTTTTAACTTCATCTTTAGCTTCATCTTCAGCTGTTTTAACTTCATCTTCAGCTTCATCTTCAGCTTTTTTAACTTCATCTTTAGCTTCATCTTCAGCTGTTTTAACTTCATCTTCATCTTCAGCTTTTTTAACTTCATCTTTAGCTTCATCTTCAGCCGTTTTAACTTCATCTTTAGCTTCATCTTCAGCTTTTTTAACTTCATCTTTAGCTTCATCTTCAGCTGTTTTAACTTCATCTTTTCCTACTATGTGTCGGGTTTGTATTGAACAGTTTTAGTGTACAAACCTCACTATTCATGTGCTTCAGCCTTGTTTTTGTAAAATACATCTTAATCTTTTTAACATGTTTTATCGTAACAGATATGCATTGGATTGTTTGAGACCTTAAGCAATAAGTGAAGGTTGCCCAGTCACTGTGAAAAAAGCAGTGATTTTTTTTTTTTTTTTTGGTGAAAAACTTGGTAGGCAATGTGGTTTGTATACCTATTAGAATATGCAAATAAAATTGCTTTTGTTAGAACATGTCAGAAATATAATTGTATGAAATGTTTACAGCTTGAAAACATTTATAGCAATTCAACTTGCTGTGGAATATCTGTACCATTTTGTTTGTTACTGTATTTTCAAAACTCTTACATTTCAGAATTAAACATTTATGTAGATTACTAGTTTAGTCTATTCTACCCTATTCTGTGTATGGGGTGAAAACTGTTTTTTTTCTGTTGCATATAGCAGAATAAGGAACATTTGACTTGAATTGTTGGTAATGTTTTTGTAAAAGTTCCAACCCCGTGAACAAATTTGTACGACAATCACATCTGAGCTTTGTTGATTGCATGAGAAATGAAAGGTAATTTGTCGAACAACCTCAAACAAATCCTGTAAAGGTTTCACTTGAAATAAGACTCTTTCTGTGGGTCTAGAAGGGGCAAACAAAGTAACCTTGTAGGCAAACTGCTTTAGTGGTTATACCTGTCTGTACAGCGTGTTTGCCGTTGCCGTGTCACGGACACATTGTCATGGGCTTGTCATCTTAATAGTAACGTGTCTAATTGGTTTGTTAACAAAACTTGATGTATATGTTTGCACATAAACACTCCAAAATTAGCACTGATGGCTACACATGAACTCTGGTTTTCCACAGTGTTCTGTATCTGAACTCAATGACCCGTAATCGCCCTTATGGTCTGTGTGCCTGTAGCGCATGTGTGTCCTCGCAAAACATACAGGCTTTAGCTTTAGCTGCCCTGTAGAGCAGTGTTTCCCAACCCAGTCCTCGCGGAACCCCAGATAGCGCACCTGTACCAGGTATTCGGTGTTACTGTTTGGCTGGGAGCTGAGAGGAAGCAAAAACGTGAACTGTCTGGGGTTATCTCCCAGAAACACTGCTGTGGAGTCTCTGCATACAGCTGCTCTCAGCTGATTGGTTGCTCCAGCACTGTGAGAATTGCGGGTCTCTCCAGACCTTTAATTCTGTCACGTACATAGCAGAGTAAACAAAAGGGATCTCTTCAGGATTTACACTATGGATTTTCCTTTGTTCCTGTAATTTTCTGCCTTTTCATTTTATGTTATGAAGTCTTTAAAAAAATATCGTTTAAGTGGAAAAGCAATTTATATAAAATATGAGAAATAGATTTTAACCTGTTAGTGGACACTTAAGTATGAAACCCACCCTCACAAATTTCAGTGGGGGGCAAAGAAAAATACATTGAACATTTTTAAAATAATAATGTACAAACTGCTTTTTTCCATATGCATTGTATTTGTGTGTTACATGAACTGTGCAACCCATGTACAAAACATTCCTTAACATATATTTTAAAGGGTGTACAATTGCATTTAATATACAAGTAAAATGTATCCAATAGATTTTGTCTTAATGTTTTTAGCAGCATTTACTCATAGTTAGTAGTAACACTGTATGTTGATTCTTTTAGTTTCGTTTTGAAAAAACTACATCAAGGGTGGTCAAGTAGTCCAGAATCTGCTAAAAGTCCAGGGCATCCAGGATGTGACAGTGGGTTTTGTGATACCCTCTACAGTAAGGCCACCCTCAATGTAAAGTCAATATCTCCAAAATAGTTGTCCATGATGTTCTAGTTAGGATAGATGTGTCTGACATCTTATGGGGATGTCTGAACTACTTCACTTCTCAAGTAAATCTGCAAATCAAGATCTATTTCCATGATTGGATAGAGTACCAGTAACTTTATTAAGCTTGCTCAGTCTATGCAATTTCCCTGTGTTAAGCCATCTGATATAAAATTAATAGTTGAATTCTCAGTGGAGTAAGTGTGTTACATGTGCGTCTGATCAAAGGGCAGGGGCGGACTGACCATTGGGAAGTTTGGGGATGTTCCAGTGTCCACCCCTGTCAAAGGGTGACCATTCTGGAGGTATATTGTGTCTCACAATCTTTCTTTGTGGTTAAAATGAAGACAAGAGCAAATACAGCCAGCCACTATCACCCCACTTTTACTTGGTCAATCTCTAGTGTCTCTTAAATGGCTTTTACCTTTTTTGCGGTGGAGATGCAAGACCTATAATTCATGTGCATATATGTGTGTTGATAACATTAATACAATGGCATTTATTTACAGGAGTTGTGATTTTTAACCAGTTTGTTTTTTCTTGTGAATCTGTAGACTGTCATATATATATAGTCTGTGTCCCTTTATGAGCAATTACGGTTTTTAAATATAAACCAAAGTAGCAAACTTATTTCTAGATAAAGAAAAATCAAACATATCGACCAGTTTGACTATACATGTGGGATGGTCAGCATACATGCAAATGAGTGGCGTATGAAGCAGTAATGATTTGCAGTGTTGCTTCAGTTAAAGAGTTTACTGTAAACAACTGGTCATGTATCTCAGATTAAAGGGATTTCAGATGCTCTTTGTTTTTCTGTCCCAATCTGTGTTTTTTTTAAATCACATGATCCCGTTCCCATATGTGTAATTTTTTATTTTCACCCTACCATAAAAATGGTAACGACATCTTGTACATTTTTTTCTAAGAATTTATGTAAAAAAAATAAATATTTTAAGAATTTCATTTTCTTGAAAAATAAAATGGGTGTGGTTGTCAGTTTTACGACGTGAAGCAGAAATCCATTCAACATCTTCAGGAGAAAAGATGGATTTTCTTAAAGCAACAATTGTAGGCTCAGTGTTCTCATGTTGGTCAGAGTGTTAACATGAACCTTTACATCAGCCAAGAAAATATTAGGCTTCCTACTCTGAAAACCTCATTCCATTATTTGATAAATGATTGTTATACAGTGCCTTGCAAAAGTATTCACTCCCCTTGGCATTCTATCTTGTTCCCTTACAACCTGGAATTTTGGGGGGAGGTCGTATCGTTTCATCTGCACAACACAATTACCACTTTGCAGATGCAAATTATTTTTTATTGTGAAACAATAAATGACAAAAAAATAGAACCTGAGCATGTATAACTACACCCTCCCCCCCACCTGTACAATATTTTGTACAGCCAACAAAATATTTTGTAGCAATTACAGTGATAATTCTCTTCGGGCACATCTCCACAAGCTTCACACATCTAGACACTGGTATTTTTTGCCATTCTTCATGGCAAACTGTTCCAGTTCATGTTTGATGGGCGCCACTTGTGTATAGCAATCTTTAAATCATACCAGAGATTCTCAATTGGAATGACGTCTGGGCTTTAACTGGACCTTTCCAGGACATTTACCTGTTTCTCCTTAAAACACTGCAGTGTTGCTTTAGCAATGTGTATAGGGTCATTGTCCTGCTGGAAGGTGAACCTCCATCCCAGTGTCAAATCTCTGGAAGACTCAAACAGGTTTCCCTCAAGAAATCCTCCATATTTTGCACCATCCATCTTTCCTTTAATTCTGACCAGTTTTCCACTTCCAGTTGCTTCACTGTGGGGATGGAGTTCTCAGCATGATGAGAGGTGATGCTGCCCCTCCGTGCTTCACTGCGGGGATGGAGTTCTCAGCATGATGAGAGGTGATGCTGGCCCTCCGTGCTTCACTGCGGGGATGGAGTTCTCAGCATGATGAGAGGTGATGCTGGCCCTCCGTGCTTCACTGCGGGGATGGAGTTCTCAGCATGATGAGAGGTGATGCTGCCCCTCCGTGCTTCACTGCGGGGATGGAGTTCTCAGCATG
>JAODKF010000116.1:11968436-12008611 GCA_026779585.1 Mormyrus proboscirostris | reverse complement strand
ATATATATACCAGACCACAAATGCAAGTGGAGGAGCTGTACTGCTTTTAGCTTTTACCCCCCGAACAGAAATTCATGCCATTTAATGCAATAATTAATACCAGTGCAGCATTTAACAATATCACATGTGTTTTGTTTAATAACAGACTTCAGATGAATCCACCTGAGATTTGATCTCTGTCCCAACCTGAACGACAGACATGGTGCCCAAAGATAACAAAGCGCAGCCACCTACACTATCAGAATAACAAGGACGAATTTATACCTTTCAGGGTACAATTACTTGTCATTGGGACTGTACCTTCATGGGTCTGCCAGTTGTACCCTTAGCTGTAGGTACATGTACCTTTTAAGGTACAGAAATGAAGGGATATTTTTATACCATTGAGGGTACTTTATTGTTTTTCGCACCTTGGGGATGTTCCTTAGGGTGTACCTTAAATTAGACTAAATCTAATAACATAAATCTAATAACATCTAATAAGATAAACATACTAAATCGATGTAAATTTTCCTACAGCTAAGGTACAACTGGCAGACCCTTGATGGTACAGCCCAGTGACAAGTAATTGTACCCTCAAAGGTATAAATCGCTGCTCTTTTTTGTAGCCTGCCCCAGTTGGAAGGTGCCTTGTGCTGACATGGGTGTGAATGCATTTGGCCGGCAGCGGATGAAGGTAGAGTGTGAGTCATATTTTCCATTCAGATGAGAGCCCTAGATGAGAAGGTCAGGCTTTCATCCATTTGCCTCCTGCTTTTCTTTCCTGTCTGTAGAATCAAATTCACTGCTGACTCTTTTCTTTTTTTGTGTGTGGAATGTAATGTTTTGCCCTGGAATGTTGATTAGGAGTAAAATAGCAGACAGGTAGAATGATTTATCTTTTTCTTGTAGTCGACTTGAAGGTAATATGGACGTGCAACATCTCATTATTAATTATAATGAACTTTTTAAATATTGATTTTGTATGTGATTGATGTAGATATATTATTGAGATATTTAGAGAAAAAAACTGTCTTTGGAATGCAATGGTTTCTGGTAGCCTTATTGGAACCTGCCACACCTAGAACATATGTAATACATATTAAGCAAGAAGGACAGACAAAATGAAAAGGACACCATGCTGTTTTTGGCGGGAATGAATCACAAATATTATGGCAGCTTGGGCGAGTTCAGAGGGATAGAACATTTCCAAAACAGGAACCGTTTTTTTGGTACAGCAGAAAATCATGCCTACCACTCATGATGATGGGATGAAAAATATTTTATTATTTTGACATTACATAAAATAAAAGGCCTGCAGATCCAAAGTAACCTATAATATATATTTTTTGTTTTTGTAACTGACTGAGGACTGGAAGTTCTGCAAAAGGATGGGAGAGAGTGAGACTCAGACATCCAGCATTAACCTCAGTAAAGTCCCCAAAAACTGTCAGATGTGTAATAACTACAGACACTGTAATGCACATGCAGGCATACAAATCCCCCATTTAAACATACAAAAATATTTTGAATTGTGGATCATGGTTGTTAACATATTTACAATCTTCACATTTAAAACTGATTTTTAATGATGAAAAATGACATTTAATAGTCTGATAATAACAGAAAGAAAAAAAGAAAGAAAAAGAAAGAAACTGATAAAAATAATGGTCACCACATTCACTTCACTGAAATCACAGCAAACAATACTTAAATATTCTGGGAAAAGCTAAGAAATACTTAGTTTCCTGGCTTTTGGATCACAGTTTGATGCAAATCTCAGTGAGAAGTTTAACATAATTTGTGCAGTGTTTTTCAGTGCACCAAGGAATCATGCAAGACTGAGGTTAGTGAAAAACATCCAATCATGAATATACAGTGTTTATTGTAGACTAGAACACATTATTTCTCTGTTAAAAAATCTGCCTCTTGAGGTACAATATTACTTTTATGTCATTTTTGTGTAGAATGCCTTCTGTATCACAATAACTCTGGGATCCGAGTTTGGCTGGTTGCTGTTGTCACTCCATGTCTGATTAAAGCTTGTATGAAGAATATAGCAGAAATTATAACTCTTGTCCAAATATGCTGGACTTGTGTGCCATGACAAACAGCACTACAATCAATTTACCTGAAATCATCATTTGGGATACGAAACACAAAAATCTCATTTCTTGAATTGGATCCATTTTTTACATAAAATGTCTATAGCGCGGAAATGGGAGCACAGCACTGGTCACTATGAACTTAATAACTTGTTTGGCATTCTACTCTTGTGAGGCGTCCTCAATAATCATATCAAACCACAGAATTCAGATCAAATGCCTTGATCCAGTTCATTCAGCACTGCTTTAACGGACCTCCACATGACAGAAAGCAAAAAATTCGGCAGAAAATTTTATATAAGCACATAACATGGAACACTGTCCTCTGTCTACTGATAGCATTTAATATCTTATTGACCAACGAAAAGACGTATGAAGTCATCTATCTTACTAGCATTTATGTTTGTTTCCATTTGTATAAATTATAGTTTTTTTATGGATTGCTTTATATCACTAATTTTAACAACTTATCATTAATAGCTAGATAACTAGCTAACTAACAATTGTTAATTGTGAATATACAGCAAGATTAGTTTGTTTTTGTGTGATTATAACATCAGATCAAATGGACAGAGTTGGCAGTGCGGGCACACTACTGATCTCCCCCCCCCCCTCCCTGGTGTGGTCTGTCTTGGGCGACCTGAACCTTCACGACGTGTGTGGGTGCCCTCACGTGCCCATTGGTTCCAACATCGACGACTGTGATATCTGCATGCCCCACAATCCGGGCAATTGCACGATACGACCACCTGGCCTCAGACAAACCCACGAACACAACCCCTGCTAAACTCTGTCAAGTGCTGGTAATGCGGTCTACTGCATCTCCGAGGCATCCTCTGTGCCTCTTGACTAGATGTGCCAGTTCCTTGCGGCAAATAATTTACATACCCATCGGTGGTCTGCACATGTACCAAATGACATCCAAGAAATTACTTCTGGGTGCTTTAACCTTTTTTGTCAGTGAGTATATTTGACTCGCTATCAATCATCCACGTGACTCCATTTAAAACATTAAAGAGTTCACTGACGGCTGTGTAATGATTATCAATTTCTGTCACTAATGGTGTCTCCTTGTGTTCTTTTAGGTTTATTTTGTAAAGTAATTTCTGTGAGAATGTGTTTTTTCGCTCCTGAAATAATGGATAATTGGAGATATGGGTGTCATTTGACAGTGACGAGTAGCTAGGTTGAGTGTTAAGATAAAGCTAAAGTCTAACCATCCATCAATCCAATCAATTATCCTGGTCAGGGTCACTGTGAGGCCTAAAAGCCTATCTCAGACAGCACAGGCACTCATTTCAAAAGAATTAAACTATATTTAACAGTCTATCAAATATGAAATTTAAACGTTTTTTAAATGATGGATTTTCGGGACCTGTGTAGCGACAGTTAATCTTCATGATGGGTCACAGCTAAGCTGGGAAGCAAATGGAGCAGCACTCAAGACAGATCTCCAGACAGTCAGAGGACTCGCAGCAGTCCTCCAATATCCCACAATCCAATGCATCACAGCAAGCATCCTCCCCACATGCCATGTCTGCTGTGGCTTCGCTCCCACAGCAGCACAGTGCTTCGCAGCCTCGTCCACAGGCCAGGCACTGCACCATCACGGAGCACAGAGACCACAGCTCACAGAATAGGCAGGCCAGAACACAGTGCACACAGCAATCTGCAGAGAGACACACACCATCATGACATAGCTTCCGCAGAACTGCACACACAGCCACACACTTATCTCATTCAGGACCTCACTCCAAAAATGCTACAAAAAATCTGTTAGAAATGTTATGACATTTATTAGCTCAGACAATTTATACTAATAATGCTAATAATAATAATAATAATAAAAATAATAATAATTCTGCATATTACACTGTTATATATATTATACTGTGTATATACTGTATGTATAGATAAATGTAATATTAGCCAATATTGTACATGCTTGGTTAAAGTCACTGACTAATTTTCAGTTCTGAAGGGACTCATTCACCCATCTGCCACCCACTAAAATCGCTAATTCCGTGCTTTTCTGGTATTTCTGATTGTGCAGCCATGGCTGTTCCTGGAAGCCTCTTCTGTAAGTGCTCCCAGAGAGCAGCGGAAAGGAGCCTAATGGCTGCCTTCTGTTTATTTACCGTGAGAATGTGGAATGAGATTATCAGAATAACAGAACGATGAGCAAATAGCGCATTCAGAGGAAGCAGCTTGCGAAGTAAAATGGAAGAGGTGTTAGTGTCACGTTGATGCACTCGGCAATCTGAGAAGCATTAAGTCATACTAACCATTTTGACTGCATGAGTTGAATGACATTTGATCTATATAAAAATCTCTATGTACTGGCTTGAGCAGACAGACAGACAGACAGACAGGTGTGTTAAGGGCAAGATGGAGCATCTGGAGGGTCAGTGGACAATAGGGTGACCATCGCCAGGATTCCGTCCGGACCGTCCGGTTTTCCAGTCCTCTGCCTGGAACCCTGCTGAGCGTTCTCCTTTTAGCCTCCTGGTCCTACATTTACATTTACATTTACAGCATTTGGCAGACGCCCTTAGCCAGAGCGACTTACATAAGTGCTTAAGACTCTGCTATAAATTTCGTTGATACTAGCTCAGTCGAACCAAGGCTATGAGTACCCGCGATCTAACACTCCTTCTCCTTCTCCTCCTTCTTCCCTCCCTTATACCCGCCTCTCCATCAGCAACTACCACTCTCTCCAACCTCCTTTTTAAACACCCTCCACTCTAGCGGAGAAGCAGCTGTGAAATCTCCATTCCCAGCTCCAGGCACTCTATGGCGCAAAGATAGGGATCCCAGCTCGGGCAAGTGGGCTCCGAGGTGCAGGGCGCACAGGGCGAGGCTTCCACCAGGAGGGGGTCCAGAGGCGAGGACTCACAGCAGCACATGCAGGGGCAGAGGGAGGAAACACAGCGGCCGCAGCACTCCCCAAGTGCTAGGAAGCAGTCCAACAGATGGCAGAAAAGGCAATTCAGCGCAAGAGAGGCACACGGCTCTGAGAGGAAGAGGGAGCGAGAGACAGAGAGAGAAAGAGGAAAAAGACAATGAGGAACCAAGATAAGGGGAAGGTGGTGAGAAAAGTGATGATTAGATGATGGTGAAGGAGCAGCTGAAGGAAGCAGTGTGACATTGTAAAAAGAGGAGGACGATGCAGAGTATCAGAGGGTAAAGAAGTTCCTGAAGTGTGCAAGAGTGATTTTACGAAAAAGGAATAAGTAATTATCACAGATAAGTACAAACATGAAGTGTAACAAATTTTTGGATGGATGGATGAGAAAGGGGATGCAGAGAGGATCAATATGAGAATTAGAAAATCAGGAGAGGATGAAAAACAAAACGTGAAATCAGGATAAGCCACGGAAACGGGAAGCACAGAGCAAGTGGGGAGGATCAGGCCGGAACGAGAGAATAATCAAATGAATAGCGGAGGGATATTTCCTTTGCAGGGAGGGGGGAGGGTGGAAGTGAACAAGAAGGAAAAAATATGGAAGGCAGAGGAGGAAGTGGTAGAAATGCAGCCGGTGTGTGTTATAACACATAGGCGTAAATTATGAGGGGGTGGGCGGGTCGTAACCCTCAAAAACCGGCTAATACAACCCCCCAGTAATCCTGTCTCCCCATAAATGGGCAGAAACCTCAATCCCCCAATGTTCAAACCAAAATATTCATAGATAGGCTTTGATATTAGTGGATTATAACTGATTATAATTGATTATTGATTATTTATAGATTGCAGATCTGGTGTAAAGGACCTATAGTGGGGAAACATTTTTTTATCTTGAAAACTGGAAGGAATGAAGATAAATACCAATTAAACGGGTACTGCTTAATTTAAAAATAATTAAATAAAACATTTTAACACTTGAGGCAGGATGGAAATCTTAATGGGATTTAACACCATTAAAATGTTAAAAACTGTACAACATCCAAAGGAACAAAAACCCTGGAAGACGTCAGCAGGTGAAGCGGGAGGCTTCTGTGTTACACATTCTTGCACTTAAAATAAAAATAATATGTCTAGGAGATGTGATTTATCTGAATTCACTCACATCCCCATTACTATATAGCCTTGTTCTCTTTTTAATATTAATTCACAGTGTGAAGTGATGAGACCTACAGGCATGGACTTCTAAAAGCAGATTCTGTCTATTGTCATTTTATTAGTTTTCAGACTTCCATCCCCATTCCTATTAATTACATGGATATACAGTTCAGCCCTTTAAATAGAAATCTTAAATAAATCTTTTTTTATATTTGAAGAAGATTTATTCTATTTAAAATAGTGAGAGCGTCGCCAAATTCCCTTGAATGAATAGCTTCCATGTGTGGCTTTAACCACCAATTAGCCTTCTGAGCTTGCAAAAGCAGTGAATGCGATCCAAATGCATGAAGGCAAATGTAATAATTCACTGCAGCCAGTGGGAATGTGGATAAATACATGCATTTAATTACTGCAGTTTGCACGCTGTCATGCAGAAATGACACAAGTGTGAGTTCATGTATATGTCAAGGGCGCCTTTCTTACCATCTCCGGCCACCTGCTGAATCTGGGATGTGCTGGTCTTCAGGCTGTGCTGGCTGTTGGCTGTGGAGGTGGATGACAAGGGCTTTTTGTCTAGATGGACCTGTCCATTGTTTTTGGTGGGCTGCGGTGGGGGCCAGCTCAGCCGGCCAGTTGACAGAGATGGTGGGGTGCAGATAGGTGGGGCCCCATTAGTTAAATGCCCGCACTGGACACTGTCGTGCTTAAGGCGCTTCCCATAGGTGGTAAATTCTGTGTGAGAGAAGCAGGACAGGACACCATTCTTGCTGGATCATACTATCATAAAATCTGCATACCAAAATCTGTATGAATTGGCACTAAGGATAAATGGGCATAATACTGTCATTTCCAGCAAACAGGACCTGTGACCAATTCAACTACGAAACATCCTGTGATAGACATTTCGCACCACGAATGCAGAGAAAACATGGGTCTCACTTGACATCTACAACTTGAGCTGGAACATCTTTAGATGTTTATGAATACATAAGCACCGCCTCTTATTAGTAACTCAAATACTGGAGTGCAAATCATAAAGACATATATTAGCTACTTGAGATAAAGTGTGTGTCACGATTCATTAATGATGAACAAATGTGAGATCAGTATTTCACTTGTGTCATTCATTTCTGATTCCTTCAGTAGTTCACAAAGATTTACAAAATGAACAGTTATAATAAATATAGCAACTGCTTGGAATAAAACATGCGTCACAACTCATTAATGATGAACAAACATGAGCTCAGAATGTAACCAAGACTTAGCTTGTGGGTAATTAATACGTAATAACACAATACTACACTATTTGATGCTCCATCAAGTCAATTGTTTGCTTAAAGGAGCATAAGTAATTTATTAAATCAGTTACTACTCATGTATAAATCATGAATAAATATAGTAAATACATGAAATACGCATACCGATACGATTGATTAATGTACATAACTAACACTTAGTTTCTGGTTAATTGATACATTAAGTAAGAGTGCACTACTACATTATTTGTGAACCCTCAAGTAAAGTCTTACTGGAAGCTCTATAGAAGACCTCAGGAGAGTCTCACTCACTTTACCATTCCAGGTACCATAAGTAATAAAAAGGGCTCAAATAAACCACAGCCTGAAATATCTTCATTATCTTCATAGGAAGCTGTTCCCCAAACTCTGAGAAAGCTGAAGATCTCATGGAATCAGTAGAAGCTAGATGTGTAAACATTTAATACAATCCTGTTACCTGTTCTTTGAGTGAGGTCAGATACACCATCAGAGGTGGGACTGGTGTCCTCATTGGTGGTGACTTCACCAGTCAAAGAGGAATCACAACTCGTTTGATTCGTTCTACCCAAACTTGGGGCCTCCTCAGAAGTCGTCTCTGTTACACAGACATTGCACAAGATATTCTTTTGTTTGGACCCTTTAAAACAGACCAGCTCATTTAAATAGTTACAACAATCCAACAGCTACAGCGTGAAAACCATACTTGTATCAAAGTTTCAACCAAATGAGACAAAAATACATCATATTTGTCTGTTTCAGTTAAGAGAAAAGTACCTGGTGACCATGAACACAGGCACTGAACAGCAAAGACTCACCTGAATGGTGCACCGTGACCGTGCTATGGTCTGGCTGTGTGTTGTGGTCCCCTCCTCTTTCACAGTCATTAAGCCCATCCAGGCCCATGTCTCCAGTGTCTTCCTCCAGCTGCACATCCATGACTCCAGTCTCCCGCTGAGACAGCCGCTGTGCACTCTGAAAAGAAAAGAACAGACATATTTTACATTTCATGTCTGTGAACTTTCCTCAAATACTGAGTACAGTACACAGAAGAGAAGAGAGTAATGTTGAATTACGGGTAACAGGTCACTTTAAAACAAATCTGACACACTAAAAAAAAAAAAAAGAAAGAAAATAGCTTCCATTCTGCCAGTTTGCTGTCCTGAAAGTGACTGATCAGATCGTGTATGAAATTTGAACCAAGATAAATATGTTAAAATTTAAAGAGGCTGAATGCATTTCACACAAATCCTCGAGAAATAAATGTCTATGGGGAATGAGAGAACTGTGATGGGAAATGAGATTAAATAAGGGAAAGGCTGCATAACCCCTTCATGAAAGAAAACGCTCACTTTCCAGTGTCCAGCTGTAGGTTACAATGAGCCTGAATCTTACCCAGGAAAGCAGGGCATGGGACGCAAATATAATACAGAGTATATGGGCAATGAAGAGAGACAAACTTGCATAACTGCATATTCTGGATAGTGAGGTGTACCCAGGGGAAACATGCACAACATTGTAGGGTGACTAAATAATCCATGTCAGGGAGGACAGGACAAAACTACCATTTCAATTAAAAGGTCCTGAATTGCATTTAAACACAGAGTTCTTGCCGTATGCCGATAGGTCAGTTTCCAATAATCATGCAAGTGCCACCAATGTTAATGTGAAACAGCTGGATAAGACTTTCAATCAAGGAAACAAACCGGCCAGAGCAAAAGAAAAGCCAAACACATGAGGCCTTTCAGTTTTAAAGTAGTTTGTATCTCATAGTGTCCCTCTTGACAAAAATTATCTGGTCACCCTACAACATGGGGAGAAAACACATCGCAACAAAATAAATGCAGATACATTTAGATATACACTATATGGGCAAAAGTATTAGGTGACCTGTCCATTACACCTACAGGAACCTTTATGACATCACATTCTAAATCCATAGGCGTCAGTATGGAGTTGGTCCCCCTTTGCAGCTCTAACAGCTGCCACACTCCTGGGAGGGCTTTCCACGGGATTTTGGAGTGTGTCTGTTGGATCTTGCTCATTCGAGAAGAGCATTTGTGAGGTCAGGCACTGATGTTGGACATGAGGGCCTGGCTCGCAATCTCTGTCCTAGTTAATCCCAAAGGTTTTTGATGGGGTTGAGGTCAGGGCTCTTTGTTGGCCAGTCAGGTTCTTCCACACCAATCTCACCCAACGAAGTCTCTGTGGACCTCGCCTTGTGCACTGGGGCACAGTCATGCTGGAACAGAAAAGGTCTTTCCCCAAGCTGTTCCCACAAAGTTGGAAGCATAGAATTGCCCAAAATGTCTGCGTATACTGAAGCTTTAAGATTTCCCTTGACTGGAACCAAAGGACCTAGCCCAGCCCCTGAAAAACAACCCCATACCATTATCCCTCCTCCACCAAACTTTACATCTGGCACAATGCGGGCAGGCAGGTAACATTCTCCTGGCATCTGCGAAATACAGATTCATCCATCACATCGCCAGACAGAGAATCATGATTCGTCACTCCAAAGAACACGTTTCCAATGCTCCAGAGTCCAGTGGCAGCATGCTTTACACCAGTCCATCTGACGATTGGCATCGCACTTGGTGATATGAGGCTTGCATGCAGCTGTTCGGCCATGGAAGCCCATTCCATGAAGCCCCAGTGTGCAGTTTCTATATTGGGGTTAACGCCAGAGGAATTTGGAACTCTGCAGTTATTGAGTCGGCAGAGCATTGATGACTTTTATGCACTATGCGCCTCAGTACTCAACGACCCCGCTCTGTTACTTTACGTGATCTGGCACTTTGTGGCTCAGCTTCTGCTGTTTGTAAAAGTCTCCACTTTGTAATAATACCACTTACAGTTCACTTTGGAATATCTAGCAGGGAAGACATCTCAGAGTAAAACAGAGTAAAATAACATCTTTTGAATAATATTGTGCTAGAAGTTTGTTCCAACATTAGCTTGTCCAGTAATATGATCCTAGGATGTCCAAAGCAAGGATCTCAACCCTCACTATGCTCATAAACACAGCCAATAAAATATCACCTACTACATAAACAGAGGAAGAGGCAATAAAATATCACCTACTATATAACCAGATGAACAGTCAATGAAATATCACCTAATATATAAGCATTCCAGTCAGGGGCTGCTGATAAAGTTTTTACTGAGGTACTGGCTCTGATAAAACCATCGCTCATGGTAATCCGTTGCCTTCACTTAACTGGGTTTGTTAGCTAACATGACACTGACTAATTTAGTGTGAATGGGTGATGAGCTATGATACCATTTCTCACTTTTCATCTAAACTGCGGTTTTTGGTGCCCATCAAAAACGGTCCATGTCTCATCCTATTTTTGTTAATTAAGCCCCTTCACAGTTGAATGTGTTTTTTCGGTACAGATTTTATTGACGTTAATATAGATATTGGCATTCATCTTAGATGCACCTGTCAATGGTTGAGAAAATACATAGGATCTTTCCTTTATACCATTTGTATAAATGCACTCATTACTTTTGCCCATCCGCGAGAGACAAATGATGTTTTTCCTCAGACTCATACTATTTAGGGGTTAATCAAAATTCACCTCAAGATACAGCGTCCAGAATACACATTTGGAAAAAGGTGAATTCATCAAGTATCTCTAAAACTTCCTCTCATCTCATCAGACCTTTTTTGCCCAGCATTTCAAACCTAAATAATTGTATGTTATTCAGGGAAATCAAAAGTACACACTTTAAGAAGGCCATCAAAACAATTAAACATAAAATACCGTATTTCGTAGGAAGAATATATGGGGTATTTACATAACGTTCCGTGTAAATGTCCGAAATTGAATTAAGTGCTTTTATATTGACAAAGTGTTTATCAGTAGATAAATTTACCAAAATACGTGCCGTGCGTTTTAAAACCATGCAAACAGCGCAAAGCAAATGTAAATATTACAAATTCATGGCACACGCAGACAAAACGATTCGCATGGGTCAGTTGTATTGCAGAAAAGAGTTATGAAGTGACACAAATACAACACTAAAAACACTTGACTTCTCTGATTTTTTTTTTTAAAAACTGTACAGTTCTTACCGTAGCGTAAATAAAGCCAGTCTTAGACCGTGGAAATGTGAAATTCAAGGGGAAGCGGTATAGAATAAACTGCGCCGAATTCCTGTCAGAGGCACACAGTTTCTCGCTGCGATCCAGCAGTAATTGCTCGGATGAACTTCTACTTGTAACCATCTAGCCCATCAAAGGGGTAGCACCCCACACCCAACTGACATGAAATGAAAGATAATTACAGACACATAGAAGCAAAAAGCCTTGTAAAATGTTTTGCGCACCACATGTAGTCTACTTCGTAGTTCTCTATAAAACATTTTTCATGTTTAGTAACATCTAAAATGTTTGGGAATACGTTTATTTAATCAAATTGCATATTGTATGTCGAATGTTTAGCTCCATCTACAGGACAATTTAGAAACGCCGATTCGCCTAAGCTTAATCGCCTTGGTATCATGGTGATAGAACCGGAGTGCACTCATAAAGCCTAAGCAACAAAAAATAACATGGAAACTTCACACACAGATCAGGGGATGGATTCAAATCTGCATTTATTTTGTTGCGATGGAATGTCTATATATAAATATTAGGATATCTCATGTTAATTGTATTCTTCAAATGGGAAATCATATGGTTTTGGGTCCACTGCTGCTGCTGCAGCTGTAACTCAAAGAGTATTCAGTGGATCTTTCTCAAACTTGTATAAGCGATGATCTGGGTTCGATTTTATTTTAAGACACACTGCACCAAAACTAAGGCAGTGTTAATTAGTGGTTACACATGAAAGGACACCCACAGATGCTGATCAGGTGAATCTGAACATATTGAAAAAATTCACCCAGGAATTGGAAGAGGTGGAATAGTGTAGAGATTAGATGGAAGGAGGTCGGTCAGGGTCCAACAGCATCTACTTATTAATATATTACTACTATATATTGTTAATAGGGCCTATATCATTATAGCCATTGGCATACTTACAGCATGCAAATTGTTTTTAGCAGTGTAAAACAATGTAAATCATTTTGTGTGAAATATGAGTATTTGTCAGCGGTGCCGTGCAGAGAATTTTCAAAGGACAGGTGCTTGAACCAGGGGGCAGTGGGTAAATTTTGCAGATGGGGGGTGTGGGGGGGCACTTAACCCAATCCATCAAACAAAAGGGGCAGGCTTTCAGGCACCCCCCCACATATGTGTCTGTTTTTTGATTGTCACATAAAAACAATTTTAATTTTACTGAAAAAAAATCACCACAAATCTACTACACAATCTGTATGCTAGGGTGACCAGATAATCCATGTCAGGGAGGACACTTTGAGCTACTTCGGGGTTTACAAACTAATTTCAAACTGAAAGGCTCCAGTGCTCGGCTAAATAATTCAGCTCTTCTTGTGCTTTGACTGGTTTGTTTCTTTGACTATAAGACTCATCCAGCTGTTTCACATTAGCATTAGTGACACATGCACGATTATAGGAGACTGACCAATTAGCACACAGTGAGAACTCAGTGCTAAAGTGAAATCCAGTTCCTTTTAATTGAAATAGTAATTTACAATTCCTGTCCTAGCTCAGAGTGTCCTCCCTGACATTGACTATCTAGTCACCCTACTATATGCAGTACACAAATATTTTGTCAGATGACTAACAATTGTAATGGCCACTGCAGATGCCTATACTTATTCTGGTAAATATTTTAAGTTCTATTAACTATTCATTGACTTTTGAATTGTGATACTGGATGTTAAGAAATCATTACAGCTACGTCACATATAAATATGTAACGAAACATCATCGTGAGAGCGCTATTCCTATTACAACAAACCAAAATGAGAAAAAATGTGACCCGGAAACGGAAGTGTAACCCTGTAAATGCTATTGTTGAACCGCTGATGTTTTTCTCGAATGAAATTATTTAGGGTGCTTTTCCAGGTACCGTACTTTTTTTTCTTCAAGAAAGTACCGAAAGTATAGTACTTCAAGTTAATTTTCCACTGACGTAACAACTGGTACCGGCGCCGAATGACGTCACAACGCGAGGCGGGGTATCTTGGATATTTGAAACAGGGCGGTAGCAGACATCCCACCTCTCCGGGAAGTTCCGTAGTCTCCTGCGTGTTGATTGCGGTCCCCAGTCTCACGCAAAACAGTGGATATTCGTGTCTTTTAATGCGAAGGTGCGCGCCTGAGAGAGCAAAGACCCTCAAGCTTATGTAGAATATTTAGAGAAAGAGAGCGGGCGTTAGGGAGCCGCTGTCAATATGTGGGGGACTCCGGGAAATTCCGGAGAGGTACGGGGGATGTCTGCTGTAGATACCATACGGCTGGATGATGTGCGATGTTAGTACCTACATCGCATGTTATGAACTGTTCCGCTGCATTACAAAATGAAAAGGAAAGTACCTAAAATATCATACCAGAAGTACGTTCCCTGGTGCGGTGGATGACGCCCCTTTTTTCCATTATGCTTATATTCGGTTCTTTGGTAGAATTTCACATACCAGGCTGCGTAAAATATTTCTCGAAGTTCCCAGTCATGGTATGTATTTCGTAACATTAGTGCTTAGATTAGACTTTTTATGTGTAAAATGTATGTGGTTGTAGCTAACGTCGTTGTGCAGTAACAGGCAATTCATACACTTATGCATTGGCTGGGTGATATTACCGCGTTCAGTTTTCTGTATTTTATTGTCATTGAAAAGCTGCACCGAAGAGCTTCAGTGTGAAATGACTGCCTAAATAATTAGCCCGACAGATATATTATGTATGTATGTATTATGTATATATACTATATATGGTGGTACAATTTTTGAATGGGTTCAAGGGGGAAATTTTGGGAATAAAATTTAACTAAATTAATTTTGCCTTGCTTAAATGGTATTTTATAATATGATGTGTTTCAGATATCTAACTATATTAACATTCATTATTGCCACGAGCTTGTTTTCTTCTATATCCAAGTGAACCTAATTTTTGATGTGTAATGTGTGTAATAAAAATATCGATGCTGTGGTTTTATTATGGTATTAAAGTGCCACAAGTAACCACCATCTTAAAGATCGTCAGGTGGTAAAATGCCCCTAAGATTTATAAAAAGTTAATGAAAGATATATATCTTTAAATGCTTACACAATAAATATTTTAGTTTTGGTCTTATTAACTGCTTTTTTATCAGTGCTGGTGAACGTCATTGGGAAACCTAAATGTTTCGGAACCGACGCTTATGACTGACTGTCTAAGCAGCATTAGCCGTAATTAGCTTAATGTTTTCCGTGTTGAACATGGAATTTAGGTTCCACCTGTATCAATAAAAGTATTCATTTGTTTCATTCTGTCTACTGAACAGAACACAGTGAATACTTGTACCGTTACAGTTGTTGTAGTATGTAACAAAATGTATAGCTTGTCCTAACTTTCAATAGAATAATAATTTTGTGATTTATATGTGATATAATGTTAATTGTGAAATGAAAAAGTTTTGTAACATTACAAATGTAAGGAGTGCTCAACCGGCTACACCTTTGGCAGTGCTTTTAGGTTTGGGGTGGATGGATTTTGCGGCTCCATCTTCTGGGAAACGATACAAACATTGTAATGCAAATGTTTGTGTCGTGGTTTCAGTCAGTTGCAGAACCACTAGTTAATTTGCTGTCTTAATTGCCCATTGTATGTGAGTGTGTGTGTGCGCCTTGAGACGTACTGGCATCTTGCACCCCAGTGTGGGGCCCTGCGTTGCCTGGCTAAGGCTCCAGGTTCTCCCACCAGTCTGACCAAGATGAGCAGATTTAAGATCTGATGGATTGATGTGCGTCATTTACAAAATGGACGTCATAATTTGCAGCTCTTGACTTGACATGTTAAACTACATGGCATTTTTGAAAGTCAGCTGCCAGCTACTGCAGTTTCTCTGACTATATCTTCATTTTCAGGATAGTGAGGAGTCAGACTTCGACCAGGGGCTGGGGGCGGAGAGCAGCAGCGATGGAGAGAATGGCGAGAACAGCGAGAATGCCCCTGTGTACTGTGTCTGCCGCAAGCCAGACATCAACTGCTTCATGATGTGAGTACTGCCGGTGTCGTGCCGTCTTTATGAGTGTTGCCATGACGCTCAAGAACTGATGAAGTGGAAATACTGAAATGGTTACTATCTCTTGTATTCTGCAGTGAATGTGGTAGCTGTAATGAGTGGTTTCACGGTAACTGCGTTAATGTCACGGAGAAGATGGGGAAGGTCATCCAGGAGTGGTTCTGTGAGAAGTGTCGGAGTGAGTGTCCTTAAATGTTACGATTCATCATCTTTAGCTTTGTGGGATATTTCTGCTGTTGCATGATCACAGATGTGTGTGGGTAATGCAGCAATCCCCTTTATAGGCAAAGATGGCTCTTTGGAGATCAAGTACCATCCCAATGAGAATCATAAGAAGGAGACCAACCAAGTGACGATGGAGAAGCAACGTGGTACACCAACTTTTAAGATCAGCTGGCGGGTCAGAAATATACTACAATTTATTTTTTACATGGAGGAAATGACAAGCACCTAGGGGTACTTTAGAGTAGTCAGATTCTTCTTCTTAGTTAGTTAAAATGTTTAAGTTGGAATGGGTGCGACCCCTGCCCTGCATTGCAGCATTTGTCCCAGGGCTCCGAGGTCACTTCCTCTTTGTGTCCCGCAGATAAAGCGACATATGTGCGGTAAGTGTGAACCTTGCCGACGCACAGAGGACTGCATGCGGTGCGACTTCTGCAAGGACATGACAAAGTTTGGGGGCCCCAACAAGATCCGACAGAAGTGCCGTCTGAGGCAGTGTGAGGTCCGGGCCAGGGTGAGTCTCTCCCACACCAAACTGTTCTTCTCAAACTACTGAGGTCCTCCTAGATGTGTTAAGCACGACATCAGAAGCCTGTAAGAGCCATCACACTCCCTTCTGTCTCTCTGCTGTTTTATTGCCCTGGTGGCTGCCTTGGCGACCGTCTCCATTTGCAGAAAAATCTGAGGGTTCGAGCAGTGGACAGGTTTGCTACTGATAACGGTAAGTGCACTTGACTGTGACTGCGTAGGGACATTTTATCCAAAGATGCTAATGTATTGAACAGAGTAAATGAAAACAAATGGTACACCGATAGCAACATGATCATATTCGGGTCAAGTTAACATTTAATTTGGATCACTGTGTCAAGCAATAAATTTTGTACTGAACTTAATTAATAAAAGCAGTTCGCAGTCCTGGACACGGTTCTCCATTCTAAAGCGGCAATAGAGTGCAGCGCAAGACAAAGTTTCATCTTTGAATGTGAGAGCAGGTGGGAAGTGACTGATGTGTCTGTGGGAGCGGGAGAACAGAAATGTATTGCGGATTCCACGAAAAAATAAACATCGCTCAAGTATGGTTATGGTTAGGGTTCAGCCCAATGACAGGCACACACCCAGGGATGCTTGTATTAGTGATGCAAAAATGAACCATCTGGGGTATTATTTGTACACACTGGATGGCGCTCTTGGTTTGCTTTAAGGCATACTCTGTGTCCTTGATTATCTAGTGGGGTCAAAAATACAGTAAATAGTTCATCAAGTGTCATTTTGCCATCACTATCTTGTACTGACACCATGGACATCCCACTGAACAAATGAAGTAGGTACATTAATGTATGTCGATGGCCTCCCCTGGAGTTAGTAGGCTTTAGATTTGTCTTATACTGTGCATCATTTTCATTTTCTGTTTTAACCCTCTAGCATCTGATGCCATGGACCCGGAAAAAGTGCCTCCCAGTCCATCATGTTCCCCATGTGCCGAATCTAGGGGAAGTACAGCTGACTGGCATCATGGCATTCCGAACAGTACCATCTTGGATCAAGGTATGCTGCTCTTTTTGTGTCAAAATACCAGTCGCCTGGTGTATTCTCTGACTTTCAAATAATTGCTTAAATGTCTTTGCTGTTTCAGGGTCTGAGGATGTCATCTCCTCTCCAGATGATCCTGAAACAGGGGTTGGATGCCAGACTGATCTGACTATGTTTGATTTGGAAGTCATGGAAACATGTATCAACTTTATGACGTGTGAGCTAGACAGTGTCGAGGATACCAGTCAAAGATATGGAGGAAACCAGAAACCTTATAAATCTCCATATCCACAGAAAGAGATTGCTCAGGCTTGTCTGGAATAAATATTCAATCTTGCCTGTTAGTTCACCTTTGTAAATGTTAAAAAAAGAGGGAGACCAAGTGGGTCAAGGACACAAAGCAAGAATATGCCTTGCTTTAAAACCGTTAATCTGTCATTCCATTTGAGTGAGAATTTTCTGTAAATTAAAAAACAGATGTTTTTTTTGTAGATCACACGTAATATAATTAGGCCTGCTTATCGACAGAGTAAAATCCCTAATATTGTAGATTTATAAAGACAATAATTATGAAAATTAAGGCCAGTTCAGCAAACATGTTGCTATAGAGCGAAATACAGAGATACAATGAATAAAACATAATTGCCATTTGAGCTAAATATGTGGATTTGTTGAGGTAAAATCATACTGTTAAGAAAATGTCACTATTGACATGAATATACATTTCTAATAAAACATGTTGGTTATATTATCAAGTTAAATGTAAAGTATTTTTTAAAATTAAAATCTTATAAAAACATTCGTAAACATATTTTATGTGAGTAATGACCAATAAAACACGTTGGTTGTACTATCAAGCTAAATGCAAATGAGCTCTTAATAATAAATAATAACATTAAAAAAAACATTTATAGATGTTAGATTTATAGCCAGGGCACACACAAGCAAGGCAGGAGTGGGCAGGTGCAGGCAAAATAGGAGCAGCCGGGGCAGACACAGGCAGGGCAGGAGCAGCAAAGGCAGGTACAGGCAAGGCAGGAGCAGCCGGGGCAGACACGGGCAGGGCAGGAGCAGGCAGGTGCAGGCAGGTACAGGCAAGGCAGGAGCAGCCGGGGCAGACACGGGCAGGGCAGGTGCAGGCAGGGCAGGAGCAGCAAAGGCAGACTTAGGCAGGGCAGGAGCAGCAAAGGCAGGCAGGGCAGGAGCAGCAAAGGCAGGCAGGGCAGGAGCAGCCGGGGCAGACACAGGCAAGGCAGGAGCTGCCAGGGCAGACACAGGAAAGGCAGGGCAGGTGCAGACAGGGCTGGAGCACGGACACAGTGGGAGAGACAAGAGACGAGGGTGAGAGAGTGCTTGGTAAGTCGCATAGCAGCAATACTTCGCATCTGTCTCGTGGATGGATCTGGCTTTTATACAGGTGAGCGGGTGGAGGGTGGATCCCTGACCCCGCCTCCCCCAGGAATGACATCTAGGCCTATTTGTGTTTAAGGTTTTTCAGATGTTGCTGAGTGAAGCATGATGATCACGTGATGCATACGAAATCACGTGGGTGAATACTTAAAATATTAAACTTATTTTAAACATTAAATAACATACATTTCAAGTAACAGAACAATAATAGTAACAGTAATATCTGAGAGATCAAACACAGCATAAACTCAGATTCCGAATTTAATAACACATTATATGTTGCCAGACTCTTGCTGAAAGCCTATGGTCCATATAGTGGAGATGAGGAACATGCAGTTTCCTAACTCATAAAGTTATCCTTTGGTATATGACCATATTAACATGCGATGACCTAGTTGTTTTTATGTGCTCTTAATAACCTGAGTGCAGACCTACTCATCTTGTTATGGTCTGTGTGTGTGGCTGCGTGTAATTTCGGAGCCAATAGCCGTGTGACCAAAACCATTTTCTTAGTAAAATGAAATGCTGAAAACATTCTTGTTACCTTCAACTTAGCATACACAGTGCCCTCTACTGGATTCTCTGGAAACAGCACCCCTTATTTAAGGTGGCATGGATCCTTTCAATAAGAACCTGACAGGATCTCGAGCTGGCGGGGCGGAGGGTACATTTTGCCAAAGGGGGGGCACGTAACCTCAATCCGTTGGGGAAAGGAGGCATGTTCTCAAGCATCTTCCCACTGCCCTTGCATGTGCCTGTTTTTTGCTTGTCGCATAAAGACCATTTTTGAGTTTACAGTACTTTGATTTTTATAGAAAAAATCACTACAAAATAAATATGTACCTTTCTAACTAATAAGTGACAAAATCTATAATATAATAATGTTGCAGTCGGTGAAATTAATTTATTGGCCATGTTGAAAATATTTGTGTACTATATGTCACTAGATACCAAAACCGCACCCCCTAACAGAAATGATGAGAATTACTGTATCAGTAGAAAGATATATGCTATATGAATCCATCCATCTATCTTCCAACCTCTTAGGGCTGAAAAAGAACTGAAGCCAATTCCAAGCAGCACAGGGCACAAGGCAGGGATATGCCTTGGACATGATGCCAGTCCATCACAAGGCAGAGATTTTCGCATTCACACACAATCTACCACATAATCTATATGCAGTACACAAATATTTTGTCAGATGACTAACAATTGTAATGGCCACTGCAGATGCCTATACTTATTCTGGTAAATATTTTAAGTTCTATTAACTATTCATTGACTTTTGAATTGTGATACTGGATGTTAAGAAATCATTACAGCTACGTCACATATAAATATGTAACGAAACATCATCGCGAGGGCGCTATTCCTATTACAACAAACCAAAATGAGAAAAAAATGTGACCCGGAAACGGAAGTGAAACCCTGAGAATCTGTTGTTGAACGTTAATAGTCTCTGTTTTTCTTGAATGAAATAATTTATTTTCATTCTAATTAGATTTCGTTCTTTGTTGGAATTTCAGATATCTAGCTATATAAACTACTTCCTGAAGTTCCCAGTCATGGTATGTATTTCGTAACATTAGTACCTTTTTTTTAAATGTATGTGGTTGTAGCTAACGTCGTTGTGCAGTAACAGGCACGTCATACACTTATGCATTGGCTGGGTGATATTACCGCGTTCAGTTTTCTGTATTTTATTGTCATTGAAAAGCTGCGCTGAAGAGCTTCAGTGTGAAATGACTGCCTAAATAATTAGCCCGACAGATATATTTCGCCAGCTTAATAGATACGAATTACTTTATTTCGCTTCGCATTAGCTAGAAAAGCATTAAGTTTGTTAGCTTATTTACTTGTAATAACATTCTTAGCGATAACGGTGAGATTTTCAGTGTTTGTATGCAGTTGTGATTGATTTATAATGGCTGGCGATGTTTCCTCACCAACTACATAATTGTGCGGTTACAGTACATCTTTCTTGTAAATGCCTTAAACTTATGCCCAAGTGTTTGTTGCTGACGAGCTTTTGATCCTTCCCTGTGCCATAGTGTTATTATTTAGTCCATAACGCTGACGTACAATTACCTTTAATAAGTGAAAACCGAAAATTGTTTTATATGTGGTATCATATGGACCTAATTTTGGGAAGAAAATTTAACTAAAAGAATATGACCTTAAATAAAATTTTGTAATATCAAGACTTCAAGACTTTTTTATTGTCATTGTACAGTTGCCTGGACAACGAAATTAGCTGGCAAGACCACAAAGATGCAAGAAAGTGAAAGTGTCAGTACAAGATATAAGAACAATATAAAAACACAATATGCACAATGTATAGGTACAAGACACATTGTAGGGGTATATGCAAGGGTATCAGAAATATAATAAATAAGGGGGAAGGGCTTTAGTCAATAGATAAGTGACACTATTGGGTAGGTTGGTAATTGCACATTTTCCAAGATATTGCACAGAGCCATAGTCAGTAGCAGTAGTGAGAACTGTATGGGTGAAATCTGCACACATGTACACACACACACACACACACACACACACACACTTATGGTTACAATATCTAACTGTATTAACATTCATTATTACCATGAGCTTGTTTTCGTCTGTATCCAAGTGAACCCAAATTTTGTTGTGTAATGTATGTAATAAAAAATATTGATAGGGTTGTTCTGGTTTTATTATGGTATTAAAGTGCCACAAGTAACCACCACCTTAAAGATCGTCAGGTGGTAAAATGCCCCTAAGATTTAACTTACGTTAATAAAAGATATATACATTTTTAAATGCTTACATAATAAATGTTTGCATTTGGTGTGTGTGGTTATTTTAGTTTTGGTCTTATTAACTGTTCTTTTTTCAGTGCTGGTGAAAATCATTGGGAAACCTAAATGTTTGGGGATCCAATGCTTATGACTGACTGTCTAAGCAGCATTAGCCGTAATTAGCTTAATGTTTTGTTGAACATGGAATTTAGGTTCCACCTGTATCAATAAAAGTATTGATTTGTTTCATTGTGCATCCCGAACAGTATGTGATGAATACGCTACTGTTACAGTCCTAGTGTGTAATATTTACTAAATATACAGCTTGTCCTAACTTTCAATAGAATAATAATTTTGTGATTTACATGTGTTATTACTTAAACTGTAAACAATTTTCAGTTGTAATTGAAACAAACAATGAGTTTTGTACCATTACTAAGAGAGTGAGAGCTGAACAGGCTACACCTGCGGCAGCAGGTTGGGTTTGGGGTGGGTGGATGTTGCTGGAACGCGATTAAAAACCTATTGAGTTCCATAAAAACATATTGAATATTTGTATCGTGGTTTCAGTCTCAGTCACAGAACCACTAGCTAATTGGCTGTCTTAATTGCCCATTGTATGTGAGTGTGTGTGTGCGCCTTGAGACGCACTGGCATCTTGCACCCCAGTGTGGGGCCCTGCGTTGCCTGGCTAAGGCTCCAGGTTCTCCCACCAGTCTGACCAAGATGAGCAGATTTAAGATCTGATGGATGGATGCGTGTTATTTACAGAATGGACGTCATAATTTGCAGCTCTTGTCTTGACATGTTAAACTACATGGCATTTTTGAAAGTCAGCTGCCAGCTACTGCAGTTTCTCTGACTATATCTATATCTTCAGGATAGTGAGGTGTCAGACTTCGACCAGGGGCTGGGGGCGGAGAGCGGCTTGGATGGAGAGAATGGCGAGAACAGCGAGAATGCCCCTGTGTACTGTGTCTGCCGTAAGCCAGACATCAACTGCTTCATGATGTGAGTACTGCCGGTGTCGTGCCGTCTTTATGAGTGTTGCCATGACGATCAAGAACTGACACGTCCATTTTCTCAAGTGTAACATGGCTTTGTGTCATTACCCTTGTGTGTATATGCTTTGTTGAAGTGGAAATACTGAAATAGTTACTATCTTTTGTGTCCTGCAGCGGTTGTGACAACTGTAATGAGTGGTTTCACGGTAACTGCATTAATGTCACGGAGAAGATGGCAAAAGCCATTCGGGAGTGGTACTGCGAGAAGTGTCGGAGTGAGTGTCCTTTAATACAACAAGTTGTTCTTTTTGGGCTTTGTGGGCTATTTCTGCTGTTGTGCGATCGCAGCTGTGTGTGAGTAACACAGCAATACCCTTTATAGGCAAAGATGGTTCTTTGGAGATCAAGTACCGTCCCAAGAAGAGCCGTGAAAAGGAGACTGACCAAGAGAGGATGGAGAAGCAACGTGGTACACCAGATTTCAAGACGGATAGGCGGCGCGGATCTCGGGTCAGAAATATTACAGTTTATTTCTTGCTATTTAACTTCTTTCCATTTATTTATTTTTTTCTCCATGGAGCAAATTATATGCACATAATGGTAACTTAGAGTAGTCAAATTCTTCCACTCGGTTAGTTAGCTGTATCTCTGAAAATGCTGCAGTGGAAATGGGTGCAGCATTTGTCCCGGGGCTCTGAGGTCACATCTTTTCCATGTCCCACAGATCAAGCGCTCGGCCCGTATGTGCGGTGAGTGTGAACCTTGCCGGCGCACAGAGGATTGTGCGCAGTGCGACTTCTGCAAGGACATGAAGAAGTTTGGGGGCCCCAACAAGATCCGACAGAAGTGCCGTCTGAGGCAGTGTGAGGTCCGGGCCAGGGTGAGTCTCTCTCACACCAACATGTTCTTAAGCCACCGAGTCCTCATAGATGCATATCTAAGCACAACATAAGAAGCCTAAAAGAGCTGTCACACTCCCTTCTGTATCTGTTCTGTTTTTTTGCCCTGGTGGCTGCGTTAGTGACTGTCTCCATTTGCAGAAAATGCTGCGGGTTCGAGATGAGGAGTTTCCCCTGATGAAGGAGCAGGACTGCTCCCTGCCGAGAGAGCGCCACCTGTCGGATGATTATGACGAACAGGAACTAGAACTGTACCAACAGTACCGTGCTGCAGGATATGAGGACCACAACATGGTAACCGTGCATGGGGGATGTGTGCAGATTCAGTGCCATGCTAGTTACTGCTGTCAGTCTCAATTTTTCAGCTAGCTTTTCATAATGAAAAACCTTTTTCGTTCAAAACAAATAATGAAACTTTTAAGTTAATACCCAGAGCTCGCTCCTCTGTAGGTTTTTTTTGAGCTAGGTTTGACTTTTGATTGGTAATTTCCGTTTTCAGATTCTCTTTTTGAGCTTTAACTAATGTGCGGAATATCAGTGTAAATGTTGCTTTCTCTTTCTGAACCTCTGGCAGCCTTGGCTTAGTGATGAGGATGACGGACCTTTCCTCGATCCCGTGCTGCGCAAGCGGGCTGTGAAGGTCAAACACGTAAAGCGGCGAGAGAAGAAGTCAGAGAAGAAGGTACGTGGCCTCCTCATCTGCAGCCGTCTGCCCCTGGCCTTTGAGCTGCGATGGCAGCGATCGGCCAGCTACATGACGCTGGGGAGGAAGAGCAAACGGTCGGTGCTGAAGGGCCCTGTCTGTCTGCCTGCCCTCTCTCAGAAGGAGGAGTATAAGTCACGGCGCCACAAACAGAAGCAGAAGCACAGGGACAGAGTGAAGCACAGCGAGAGGGGCGAGCCACGAGACAGCGGAGGCCTGCGCCAGTGCCTGGGGCCCGGCTGCGTGGAGGCTGCCAGGACCAACTCCAAGTACTGCTCTGAGGACTGCGGCATGAAGCTGGCTGCCAAGTAAGGGAGGGAATCGGAGGTCGCGTTCGATAGGGAGGGAGGGAGAGAGGGTGGAAGGTAATTTAATAAAGGGGTGTAGAGTCGAGCTCATCCTGGGTTGCATCTCAGTGCAGACTGTAGCATTTTAACGTTCGGTGTAGGTTTTATGTATGGAAAGCCAGGATGAGGGAGGTGGCCGGGTGGAGGGGATGTCCTGGAGAGAAGGGCAGAGGGGGCCCAGTAAGGCGTGGGCTGGTACCCTAACTTGGCGTGGTCCCCTCCCCATAGCCGCATCTACGAGATCCTGCCGCAGCGCATACAGCAGTGGCAGCAGAGCCCCTGCATCGCTGAGGAGCAGGGAAAGAAGCTGCTAGAGCGCATCCGGCGCGAGCAGCAGTCAGCCCGCCTGCGCCTCACCGAGATGGAGCGGCGCTTCCACGAGCTGGAGAGCATCATCGTCAAGGCCAAGCAGCAGGTGGTGCAGCAGGACGAGGAGGTGAGGGCCCCTTGCTGACCCTTAGGGGGCGCTAACGATATGTCCTTTGCCTCTGATTGGATTTCACCAGATTTGTCACAAAATCACCGTCTTATGTAGTTTGCACTTAATGTATGTTGCTGCATTGATATCTTTTTTTAACTAAAAAATAGAAAATATACTGCCAGGTGATGTCACATCATCGGAAAGAAAGGATAGGACAGACGAGAGGGAGGAAAAAAAAATAAAGGAATATGTTGACAGAACTATTATTCGATATCATGCAGTATGTATGTGAAGGCTGTTGAGGCGGCGTATTAATGGAAGGCAAGGGTTGTGCATGAGTCCATGTCTGTTTGTATCTGCTGGGGAAGATGAAAGCAAAAAGTTGCGAGGTAGAGATGGGAGAAAATAACCTTCCCAGAATCTTCGGACCAACCAAGGCAGGCAGGGCCCACCGTGCACCGTGAGCGGGACAGAGAGGCATGGCAGCCCCCAGGACAGCGTCCCACCCATTACAGAGTCACATTGATTAAATGATACATGTTTATATGGAAACGAGTCTCTAACACTAGGCATAATGTTTCCCATTTTAAATGGGTAGTATAATTCCATCAATCCCATCTCTCTTTTATACTGGTTATCTAGTATAGGGTGGCAATGGGATAGTACTTCTGAATAACACTGCAGTACAGATGTAACTCATAAACATCAGCTGGATGAGTTTTGGGAGATGCATCCATTTTTTTAAGTGGAAAATGGATGATGGTCTATCCAGCAAATCATGTTTACTCTCTCACCATAATCAATGTCTTTGTGTATAATTTTAGATATCAGGTGCTTTTATTACACACATAAACATCGCATTTACAGATGATATCATCAGCTCACATAAATAAAAGGAAATGCATTAAAAAACATCAGTGCAAGGAAATAAATGGAAAATTGGATTTTATTATGGCTGTTTTGATTCCCAAAGAAGTTAGTTATAGTTGATTTTCGTTATTTAATTACTTTTACCAAAGGCAGAATTTTCTAATGAGAATTCCAGTCAGGTATCATGCTTAAAAACCTCCTGGGCGGTGAACCAGCATCTTCCCAGTTCATCACCCAGATGAACGCCACTGTGCGACTCATTCTGGGAAGTGGGTCGCTCTGGATTTAAAGCGACAATGTAGCCCAAGTCAACTGATCATCTTTGCTGTCCCGTAGGTGAACGAGGGAGACAGCGACGACACGGACCTACAGATCTTCTGCGTCTCCTGCAGCCACCCCATAAACCCCAAGGTGGCGCTTCGCCATATGGAGAGATGTTACGCCAAGGTGAGGAACTCGGGGTTCCTGTCAGCATGTGCGTCTGCTCTGCCTCTGCCACGCTTCCATTTTGCAGGTTAAAGTGAATAGTGAACACGTTTCTGTGGAGCGTTCTGAGGTGCGTGTTCTCATGTTAACCCTGTCTATCTGTTTTCCTTGGGCAGTATGAGAGCCAGACATCTTTTGGATCCATGTATCCAACGCGGATTGAAGGGTGAGTTTATGGCTTTAGCCTGTAGCTACCAGTGAAGGTCATTCCTTCCTGAGGAAGCTCCAGCTGAACTGCGTCAGGCTGCGTCTGATAACGGGGCAAGAGGATGGAGAAATGCTCAGGGTGTCTTTAGAACACAAAATGTGCTTATGCAAATTTATTGAAATATTCTCCCATTTTGAGATGCTTTCCTTGCCGTGATAGTTGTTTTTGAATGTCTCTGCAGCGCAACGAGGCTTTTCTGTGATGTTTACAACCCTCAGAGCAAAACCTACTGCAAGCGACTGCAGGTCTTGTGCCCAGAACACTCAAGAGACCCCAAGGTGGGCCATCAGGGCATCTTCCGCCTCGCGGCATATTCTCTCATCGTGGGGACCCCATCTCCAGTTCCCTCCCCCCATGGCCGCACTGCCTGTCGTCTTTCCCGTTTTCAGCTGACCTTTGTGCCCCCCTCCTGCCGCTCTCTGCAGGTGCCTGCCGATGAGGTATGCGGGTGTCCCCTCGTCCGCAATGTTTTCGAACCTACCGGCGAGTTCTGCAGGGTGTCCAAGCGAAAGTGCAACAAGCACTACTGCTGGGAGAAGCTGAGGAGGGCCGAGGTGGACTTGGAGCGAGTTCGCGTGGTCAGTGCAGCAGTCACACATCGCACACACATAAACGCACGCACACACATAAACGCATGCACACACATGCAAGCATGCATGTATGCTGTTTCTATGTTTTGTCACTTCCTTAATGCAAATGCCCTTAATGCAGTATCTAGCTGTTACTTAATTGCAGTTGTCTTCCCTGCCAACAGGAAGGAAGTGTGTGTAATTATGTTACAGGCCCTGTTAACTGATCTCATTTAATCTTTAGCCCAGTGTTTTGTCTTGGGGTGTGTTGGCTGACAGTAGTATTTTCTGCACCTTTTCTGTTTTTAAAGTGCGTTTTTAACCCGAGTCTTTCTTTGCTCTTTTTCCTGAAACTGGTTATTTTTTCTTTCTGTGACTTTGATGTCAAGTAACGAAATTGCTTTACATTTATAGTTATGTTTCATAAAGAAAGGATTCCTTAAGTTTAAGCAGTTTAAGTGGCAACGAGCTGCATCAGCACATGCTCCCCGAGCTGACTTGACCAGAAAGTTTTAATCCATTTTTAGCTCCCAAATAAAAAAATGACCAAGGGGTTTGTGATATTCCATTAAATATTGAATTTAAATGAACTTTAAATGTCACACAATGATCAAGTATAAAAAGAGGCCCTACGTGTGTTTAGAGTTTTACATTAAACAATAACAATTTAATGAAAATCACACAGGATTGAGGGCACAGTTTTGAGGATCAGTAATTATAAATACTACTGCTGACGCAGATTTATGAAATTAAAATAGAATTATCCTGAATAAGGAAATGCGGTTGAAATATGCGGTAATCGTTTAATAAACATTGCTTAAAACATGAAATTATCATTTTTTGCAGTCTTTCCAGCAGTTTATATTGGCGGGCTATTTTATGCAAAGCAATACTCTTATGAAAAGATTAATTTAATCTTTAATGCAGGGGCTCCCGTCCTCCAATCCGTGGCCAGGATTCCAGTAGGCCATGGATGCTTTCCAAAAATAAACTGTATTTTAAATCCATTTTTTTGTATGTCATAAAGCAGCCAGCAAACATGAGGAGGTGCTGCTCCCTGGTGGCTGTGATGATATTGCAGGGCAAAGACCAAATTAGCATGGCTCTGATGCTGTGACGGAAACATGCCACGTGACCTGCTGTGTGTGTTGACATCTTCCCCGGCTGACAGTGGTACAAGCTGGATGAGCTCTTCGAGCAGGAGCGCAACGTAAGGACGGCCATGACCAACCGGGCTGGACTCCTGGCTCTCATGTTGCACCAGACCATTCAGCACGACCCCCTCACAACTGACCTACGCAGCAACAAAGACAGATAGTCCTCCACTAAGGTCTGTGTCTACGCTGGCTGTTTCTCATCAGTATTACTTGTCAGTATAATTCCCTGTATTGGCTAACCTGTCTTCCTTTTCTCCATGTTGTTGTATTTAGAGAACTCGTTGGAAGAGACCGATGCTGGGGAGGAACCCAGATCCGCACTCTGTTCCGTGTCGTCTGTCATCCTGACCATTTACAGAAATATGTGCTGCTTTGACATTAATGATTTTACTCTCATAGAAAACAAGCTGGGAGATCAAAAGTCATAAATTTTGTCAGTGAAAAGATTATAATAATCTCCCAGCTGTTGCATGTCTGTGAATCATTATGTCACTGCAAAACACTGCCCCACAATAAACAAGGAGTTTTAAAGCTACGGTCTTTTCTATGACCTTTTGTGTCCAGTGCACTTTTTTTTTTTTTAAATGATAACTTTGTAATCGTATTTTTCTGATTTCGTTTATTCTCCCCAATGTAATTAAAGAAAAACATTCAGGGTGCAAAAATTGATTTTTTTGTATAAGCAATGTACTATTTGGTAGACATCTTGGATTATTTTATTATTATGTTTAATTGCTAGGTTGAAAGGACATACTGTAATGAATATAGGGGCCTTACAGTAATGCACAAACATGCCAGTAATGATTTGTTAAGAGTCAAGGTTTTAAAGGAGAGCGTATATTCCCAGTTTTGTATGGGCAAGTTTCAACAGACAGTAAACACAGCAGCTTGGTTAAAAAATCCTTTGAAGGTGCCTTTTTGTATGTGTCCTGTAAGAAATGGGGAAAAGGAAATGCATTCTTTTGGGGTAGTGAGGGACTGGAGTGTGTATGAGGTCTTCAAGCAAACCTGAGTCCCTTTTTTTTGGGGTTAAACACTTCGCTTGTGCATTTCTAACAACTCCCCTGAACATAAAGTAACTTGGGCTCCAAAAATAAATAGGAATTAATACATTTGCTCTCACCTGCATATGTATCTGTCTCATGGAGAACAAGATGGGGTAGGTGAAAAGTGAATTAATAAAGTATTCTATTCTAACCAGTGACCTGAGAAAAAAATGCAGTAACAGAAAAATCATTTTGTAATTTAAATGTGGAGTTGCAGCAGCAGGATCCGTTGGGATTCCCAAAATTGTTAAAACAAACAAAAAAAACGTTTCATCTAGCAACAACCGTTACACAACAGCTAAAGAGTGGAACTCACTGCGAGGAATCTTTATAGTAACCCGAGTTTGTGGAGATCCCATGTCCATGGTAACAAGGTTAAATTGAGTATGTTCCTGTGTTTTGTTCCCGTAGATAATACTGGGCTTCATTAGCTTGTGAATGTCGGCTTCATTTTTGTTAGCATGCTAACGCTACTGCCTCTCATGATCCCCTTTCTGCTTATGTTCAATGTTTATGACTGATGCAACAAGAATCCATGTAATTTTAAGGCTTTTTGTGCAACATAATATGCGAGTCATAAATTTATTTGGTTTTAAAAATGCAACATGGAACAATATTTTAAATGCCATTCGTATCCTTTCGTGTTAAGTAAAACAGCAGCTATGTGTGACAGAACATAAACTGAGCACCAACAGTGAACTTGGGACACAGATTGTTTTCCTTTTCCCCCCAAGTGAAAACATGTGATGTAACAATTTTAGTATCTACAATGTATCAGACATTGTCAGTTGCTATTTGTTTTTGCATTAATGATTAGTATGATTAGGAGCCATTTTCAAGCTCATTTCAAATTAAACAGACTTGCTTGGACACCTGCACAAATTTTTGTGCTTAATATCATGTTTATGCATACGATTTTAAAAACAGAGTGTATCATTTTACAATATTTTCAAGGTTTTAAATGGGTTGTACCACCTGACGTGCAAATCTAACTATGAGTTGAACATTGTAATTTTTGTCAATATTTGACTTAGATCTCACTTTTTTATTGCACCATGAAGAACACTTGGAGTCTTCTTTATGATGTAACATTCAGTCCATTGTTTTCTAAAATAAATGTAAAATAAAATCACCCTTTTCCCAGTTGTGCCGTCTGACATTTGACTTCATGTAAAACTGTGGAGAGGAGAGACTACGAAGAGTCAGCTTCTTTCAAAAAGATGTTTGGCCTAAAATCGCACCGCGGCGCTTCGTCGTTAACAAGTGGGGAGCCCTTGACAGCCCGTGAGTGACTAGAGTCTTCTGTGGTACCCGCCCTGTTCGGACGCCAACATCGTCTCTGCCGAGGTTTTGGCGGGCAGGCAGAAGCAGCTTCAGGGCGTTCTGTGTGGGTCCGGTGCGTCCTGGATAGAACGGAGTGTTCCTCCCTTTCCCTGGCATCCCCCGTTTGTCTGCCGGAGATTCTGAGCAGTGGCCAGCCCAGTGCCCTCCTCTCCAGCAGCACCAGCAGACGAGCTTTGTGTCTCTCGTGGGGTGCTGTTGCTTCGAGGTCCCCGACGCTGGAGCAAGCTTGCCGGATGATGGTGATCAGTACCTGCTCCAGCGGGATCCCGCTTCTGACACCAGTGTGGTACCAGGTGGACCGAGGCATGCCATGTTCAACTTTTGAAAGAAGACCAAGAAGTCAGCAGAGTGGCTTGAGGTCCACCTTGAAGAATTATTACCTTTTGTCAAGCAGAAGAGATATGTACCAGTAAATGGAACCTGCAGAATCCTTGGTGCCGCATGCAGCAAAGTTCAGCAGAGTGATAATGCCCCAATAACTACTAGTAGTAGCTCTGTTCTCAGATACAGATTGCTGCTGATGCAGAAAACATCAGGAGGATGTGTGACAGAATCAGGTAGGCTCTGGGACCAACACAGAGGAAAACCGCCCCTCTGAAATCTGCCACAGGTGAGATAATCTGAGATCGGACACAACAGATGGGAGCACTAGGTTGAACATTACTCTGAGCTGTATTCCACAAAGAATACTGTCACTGAAAACACCCCGAATGCCATCGAGTGTCTGCCCGTGCTGGAGGAGCTCGACAGAGAACAAACCTTTAATGAACTCAGCGAGGCCTTTTGCCTTTTTTAGAGAGAAGGGGCCATGCCACAAGATATGAGGGATGCCAATACAGTCACACCATATAAAAACTGGAGCAATTTCCAGAACTATCACTCCGTTGTACCATTGGGAAACTCATCGCTTGGGTTGCCCTGAAGACTCTCCAAGGACTAGGAGAGAGTCTAACCACAATCGCAGTGTGGATTCCAAACTAACATTATCCTTGCCCTCAGGCAGCTGCAGGAGAAATACTGAGAACAAAGACAACCACTCCCCATAGCCTTCACAGACCTCACAAAGGCTTTTGATCTGGTCAGCAGGAATGGACTCTTCAAGATCCTCCCCAAGACTGGTTTTCTGCCCAAGTATCATCGGTCAATTAATCCTAAATTTTAAGACATAAGGGAATGCTCTCTACAGGGGTGGACAGTAACAAAGTTTATTTACTTGAGTACTGTACTTAAGTACTTTTTTGATTATTTGTACTTCACTTTTGTGTCAATTCTTTGTAAATTCATGACTTTTACTCTTTACTACATTTGAGATACAAATATCTGACTGTACTAAATTTCTACGAAGCATACCACAGTAAACTGCTCCTATGCTGTAAGTCAAGTTGCTGTCGGACAGTTATGAAGCTAGAGGTGCACTGTCTGATACGAACATGTGCATGAACACACACACACACACGTTTGTATTCAAACAACATTATGGGGACTCTCCATTCATTTCAATGGGTAAAACCATAATCCCAACAAAGAACTGTAGTTACACTGACATGTTTTACACAATAAAAAAACTGAATAAAAAAATGAACATTTATAGTATGTACAAGGGATTAGCTACAATCAACAAGAACAATATTTTAACTCAACTCAGTCAGTTAAAGTACACAACTTCTTTGCCCACAAGTGACTTTATTTTGCTTGACGGCCAAACTCGTGTTCTGAATGGTTAAATGTGTTAAACACTCCTTTTTAGACATACTCAAACACACACTGTGTAATGACCTACTGTATGTGAGCCTTCTGGTCTGGTGTATAACCTCCCCACGTTTGCCTGCCATGTTGTGTCTTGCTGTGTTGTTGCTTGTGGCTGCCCCCGTTGCTCAGTTCAATTTTGGGTTAATTTGGGGTCTCATGTATAAACTCAAACATCCAATTAACCATAATAAGTATTTCCACCTATTGAATTTATTAAGTCCTATTTACATGCTGCTCCTGTGCAAAGTATTGGTAACCTTATGATGTGTACTGAACAATTTTTCTGTCCTTCATGCTCTCCCAACTCTCTGCTCTCTTGAGATTTCTAATTTTGCTCTCCCTCACTGTCATTCGACCCTCCCCGTATGTTTACCTCATTTGTACTATGTTTTTGTAGGATTGATCTCCCCGGGTATTGACCTCTCCATCTCCACCATCAAGGCCAAGACTCCTGCTCGCAGATCATTGTGCTTGTTATTGTGTTCCAATAAACCTACTGTTATGCAAAAATACATTCTACCACAATACATTTAACCTAACAAACATCCTAGCCTAGCCTACCTCAACCATGTTTAGAACACTTTCATTGGCTTACAGCTGGGCAAAGTCATTAACACAAGGCATATTTTGTAATAATGTGTTGACTATCTCATGTAATTTTTGAATAATGTACTGGAAGTAAAAATAGTAGCGACCCTAGAGTATCGTTTGTATGCACTAGCAACCGCATCGCAGATGCATGGGAAACAAGGAACACCACTGCTGCCTGTATGCCCAGCAGAAAGAAAGAAAAAAAGTCAAATGGAATACCCACCAGAAAGTCAAGATAGAGCACGGTGTATCGTAACCGGGGGAGCACCTGTATTACATTTTTTGCAATAAGGCCAAGCTGAATGAACAGTAACCACAAACTACATCCTCTAAAACAATCATACAGTTGAATCGTCACCAGTCTTAAGCTGTTTCAACAGAAGCTGAACATTATAACAATGATTAAAGGGATTTATTGCTGGATAGCTTAGTTTTTTCCAGCGTGTACCTAGTAAACTCACAACTAAGTATGTACATATGCATGTACTTGCGGTGCAGTCACATTATAATTCAATTTCATTCATCAAATTAGGTACATACCATCACTATAGCCATCGTTTCCCTGGGTCTCAGCAGGTGTTGTATGTTCTTCATCCACAATGGCCACTCTCGTGGGATGGAATTGGAACTCTTGGATGTAATCGAGCTCAGAGTCCAATACGTCACCTTCACTGTGACAAAATGATGGTCGGTCTCCTAGCACCCTGTCCAGTTTCTTGTAAAAAAGACACCTTGACCTGTCCCAATTGGATTTGCTTTTGGCTTCCTTGGCTTTTCTGAAAGCATTCTTGAGGTGTTTGATTTTGATTTGGCATTGCTGCCATGATTGATTATAGCCATTCTTTTCCATTTCTTTTGATATGTCTTCATATGTAGCCCAGTTACAATAATAGTCTTCAAGTTCCTGTTGTACTGCCTTTTCCGGCAAAATTGAAATCAGACAGTGCATTTCCTGGGTAGTCCATCATGAGAATCCATTTTGTCTGTTGATTTGCTACCGTTCACATGCTTAATACATAGTCTTACCACCGCAATCCTCTTCTTCAGTTTTATCGCTATATGTACGGTTTTCCGTACGTATGCATGTACTTCTACTCAGGTGAGGACGTTAGTTAAGTAGATGGTTTTTCAATGCGGCCCAAGACACATTCACGTTCACACTGTTATAAGAATGTGGCCACATGCATCCCAGACCACCCCTGAATGCATTTTGAGTGCTTTCACACCTGTATTTAACACTGTCCACTTGCTATTTGGATCACCCAGGACGCATGTTAATATCAGGTGTGGACAGGGCCTAAGAGGGCTAGAGACAGATGTTGGGGGGTGTGGGAGGAATAGGAATTAGATGGAGGGCAGGAGGGGTAATGGGCAGAGGTGGGTAATTCTTGTCCAGTCCATACCTGTCATATCAGAATGAATGGAGGAAACAGGGGCAGGTCGAGATTCAAAACAAAAGGGGTTTCAATGAACAAAAGTAACAAAAATAAAAATCAACAGGATGTTTAGGGATACAAACTGGGGAGAAAGGTGAAGACAGGGAACCATCAACACAGGGCTACAATGTCAATGACAGACCTGGGATACACAGGACTGGGAAGCACTTAAATATAGGACTAATGAGATAGCCAGCTCAGCAGACTTTTTATACAGTTTAATTTGTGTTGCTGCATTGTTCCAAGTATTGTAGCCATCTTCACTAAAACATTCTTTTCATTGTCTCCAAATAAATGGCAAGAAAGATACATCAATCAATCTTTTGTTTCACTGTTAAATAGTCAAGACTTGTCTATTGACTCTCAATTTTTTTGTATGTAGGAATGACTCTGGAAAACCTTCGATTCTCATTGTTTTGGCGGAAAACTTGCCTTTTGACCTGCACTGATCCTCGCTTCACTATTGAGCATCATTCATGCTCAGTAAACAGCTTTTGCCAGAGCAATGATTCATCTTACAGGAAACCTTGACTAGGTTAGATAAAGGTCACCACCATCATCAGAAATGTCAGAGGACATTACAGACATATTTATCATCAATGTCTGTATTGTTACTATGAGATGTGGGTGTAAGGTCTCTTGTGCTAATAGGTAGTGTTTGTTTTGGGTCACAATGTATGTCTTATTTTCTTTTTTCCTTTTAGATTTTTTAGTTATTGTATTTTAGTCTATTGTAGCAGAATATTAGCCTATGAACAAAGGCTGACATTAGTCTTGAATCTTTGCAAACAATCCTTTAAAGGGACAAAAATGACAAAAAAATAATATGTTTTTTGGGGGGGGGGGTTGTGCTATCTGCTCATCTAGGTTGTTCTGCTGGTTCTCTAGTTTCAGAGATAAAAGCCATTGAAAAGTCTGTTATCTCTCAAATATAATGGGACCGAATAGCATTATTTTGTGGTGTTTGAAGCACCAAAAAATACATTAGAAGAATGAAACAGCAATGTCTTCATGACCAGGTCACTCAAAATAATCCATAGACTTTGTTGTAGGAACTCCTTTCTTATATTTTCTTCTACTGAACTCCAAACATCAGATTCCAGACACCCTGGCGCTATCTTCTGCTCATTGATATGATTGGTGTCTGGGGTTCGGCAGAAGGAAACAGTTCCTACATTAAACAGCTCACAACAAAGTCTGTAGATTATTTTGAGTAACTGGGTCACGATTTCTGCTAGGAGACATTCTGCCACCCATATCCATATTCCTGTCACCTGAGTCCATTTTCAGTATTGAATATAATCAGTAGTTTTGAAATCTTTGCCAGCTGTGTCAAGTCATCTTGCTAGAAGGTAGCATAAAGATATTGCTGATTTAATTGTTAAACATAGTAAATATAAAAAATAAACTTATTCGCCAATGTACCCTCTCAAAAAAAGCAATGTTTCACATAACATTGATGTTGGCATGGCTAACGCTATAAAATGGCAGCCATCTTGGATTAATCCAAAGAAAAGAGAGGTGATGAAACAGGAGGATCAATATCATCCAGAGAATGGCCTTGCTGCATCCCTGAAGATCTCCCAATTTCATGGTACCAAAACATGACTGCTAAACATAAGATCAAAAGATCAAACATCAAAGATATTTTTATTGTCAATTCACATTTTATGTGCGAAATGCCGTTTCTCGCTCACTGGTGTGTGTACCCTCCAATTACAAAATTATAGACGTTTTATACAAAAAAAGACAGATAACAAGACAAACCGACAAGGCCAGAGGCAAAGTGCAGATGGTATAAAGTGCAAATGAAAGAAATATATAGTCAGTTGTGCAAATGATAACAGTTTAAAAGGCAAATGGTAAGAATAGAAGAGGCGGTTGTGCAAAGGGTAATAATATTAAGGTAGTTGTGCAAATGGTGAACATAGATGAGGAAGTGATGCAAATGGTGAACAATGGAGTGGTGAAACATCTGGTAAACATCGTTTGAAAGTTCAGATTCTACTGAGCAAAATGCACCCAAGTACTACTTTCTATGACAATGTTTGTCTTCGGATAATCAGCGATAATACAGATGATTGCTAGGTAGCTCAGCACCTCCCTTCAATTTTTTCTGTGTTTATCTCATCCACCAGTACGTTTATAGCCAATCCACTAAATTTGGTGGCTGAGTAAAAGACAATTCTATTGGTGGTATGGATGTCAATGGTGAGAATTAATTGGTGCAGTAATCTGCTGCATAATGGGCATGTAAAAGACATGTAAAAATACCTAATTTGTCTAACAACAGTATGCAGTGGTCCCCCCTTATCTGCGGTTTGGCTTTCTGCAGATTCAGTTACCCGTGGTCAACCAAGGTCTGAAAATATTTTATGGAAAAAGCCAGAAATAAACAATTTATAAGTTCTAAAGTGTGTGCCGTTCTAAGTAGTGTGATGAATCAGTCATACCAGACATTCATCACTTAGCTGCCATCTTGGTTATCAGATGTACCAAGTGCCTTGTGTTCAAATAGCCCCCCCTTTTAAAAACTTTTATTTTATAATTTGCTATTGGTGTTGATGCTTTATTGTGTGTAATTTAAAAATGAAACTTTGTTATAGGTATGCATGTACATGAAAACAAGCTACCTGTGGTAAGTTTTGGAATGTGAGCAGGAGTGACAATTCCAATTTGTTGTCAATAAAAGTGAAGTGTCTGCGGCACAGAGAGCTGCACCCTGTGGAAAATCTGAGAGATTAGAGAGCAGCTTCAGGTCTCCTGCTTGCCTACAGGGCTTGCATAGACTCTCATTTGGTAGTGGCTTTCACCAAGGAAGCATGTGCATTTGCACAAAAATTAACCAAATACAACTGGGAATCAGTTTTTAATGAATGCTGACAGGCTACCATTGCACATGAGTAATCAAATTCCATGTCATAATTATTTTGCATTTTGTATTTAAATTATGTAGCTATTTCAAGGGGAGGTGCAGTGGTCAGCACTATCACCTCACACCTGGGACCTGGGATTGAGTCTCTGCCTGGGTTCCATGTATGTGCAGTTTGCATGTTCTCCCTGTGTCATGATGTGGTGTCCTCACAAGGTCCAAAATTATGCAGAGGTTGATTGGAGCTGCCTAATTGCCTATAGATGTGCATATAAGTGTACTTTGTCCTGCCTTGTGCCCATAGACTCCAGACCCCCTGTGATCCTGAATAGTATAAGTGGCTTCAAAAAATGGATGGATGGATATTTTGAGGGAGATGGTGCCCCAGCACCCCACATTAACAAACTGTCACTGCTTGGAAGCAAAGTCCTTCCACACTGTGTTCAGTTGCCTGCCAAAGTGTAGAGCCACGGTGCAGCAAGGAATGAGGCAGCCACCACAAGTCGACTGCCAAAAAGCAGGTGTCTTTATTTCAGCTCGCCAAACACACCAAAAAAACCCACGCCAAGAGAGTCCAAGCTTGGGCACGCGCACTCATCACAAAACCCGGTGTGCATGAGCATATGTATAATAATCGATATTTTATTGATCCCTATGGAGAAATTGTCTTTATGCCTTCCTCAACTTGCTCTTTGTAGAGTAAGCTGTATGCGAAGGCCAGCCACCTGTTGGGGCACCCAGGGAGTTGGGTGTTAAGGGCCTTGCTCAAGCACACAGAATGGCCTATCGTAAGGCAGTCACAGCGGGCCTCGGCCAAATCCTCTGGATCGTCCATCTGGGGCACCCCATGATGAGTCATGGGCACTGGAAAGAAAGTCCCAGCCAAGTCCGGCAAAGCGGAGTGCTGGCATCTGGTGCACCAAGCAACTATGGTTGGCAGGAAGTCCCCTGGGACCCGCAGAGTCTGCCTGTAGACTAACTCGGCCGACGAAGATTGTAGGCCTGCTGTGAGAGCGGTGCAACTATCAGGGATCACACTTCTCAGTCTTCCAGGGAAAGTCTATTCTAGGGTACTGGCGAGGAGGGCGAAATTGATAGTAGAATCTCAGATTCAGGAGGAACAGTGCAGTTTTCGTCCTGGCCGTGGAACACTGGGCCAGCTTTATACCTTTGCAAAGGGAACCTGGGAGTTTGCCTATCCAGTCTACATGTGATTTGTAGACTTGGAAAAGGCTTACGACCGGGTTCCCCGAGATGCTCTGTGGTGGGTGCTTCGGGAGTATGAGGTTCAGGGCCCACTACTGTGGGCGATTCGGTCCCTGTTTGAATGGAGCAGAAGCTTGGTCCGCATTGCTGGTAATAAGTCGGACGTGTTTCCTGTGCGGGTTGGGCTCAGCCAGGGCTGCCCTTTGTCATCGGTCATATTTGTAATATTTATGGACAGAATTCCTAGGCGCAGCCAAGGTGTTGAGGGTGTCCAGTTTGGTGGCCTCAGATTGCGTCGCTGCTTTTTGCGGATGACGTTGTCCTGTTGGCTGGGGACCTCCAGCAAGCTCTTGGGCGGTTCACAGCTGTGTGCGAAGTGACGGAGATGATGATTAGCACCTCCAAATCCAAGACCATGGTTGTCAGCAGGAAACGAGTGGATTGTCCTCTTCAGGTCAGGGAGGAGGTACTGCCCCAAGTGGAGGAGTTCAAGTATCTCGGGGTCTCGTTCACGAGTGAGGGTAGATGAGATCGAGAGCTGTACAAATGGATTGGAACAGCATCTGCAGTTCTACAGGTGCTTAACTGGTTCATCATGGATAAGAAAGAACTAAGCCGGAAAACACAGCTCTTGATCTATTACTTCATCTTCGTCCCTACCCTCACCAATGGTTATGAGTTATAAGTAATGACCGAAAGAATGAGATCGTGGACAGGCGGCCGAAATGAGGTTTCTCTGCAGGGTGTGTGGTTTTTACCTTAGAGATAGGGTGAGAAGTCTGGATATCCGGGAGAGTCTCAGAGTCGAAAGGAGCCAGTTGAGGTGGTTTGGACATCTGGCATGGATGCCTCCTGGGCAGGTCTTTTCACTCTTCCATTGACTTCCGGTCAAGTACCAGTACCTAAAGTTCCAGTACCGAAAGTGCCAAACCAGCTGGGGTACTTCTTTGGTACTTTGGGGTAGGACATCTAGTGACAGGATCGCTAGCTAGCACCCTGCTGCCAGCCGTCAGTTCCCACTGCATAAGACGGGGACAAAAAAACGGAAAGACTCCATCGCTGCCTGTTCACGTGAGTCTGTCTCCACCCTGTGAGCGCTCTGCCTGGAGAGAGCTGCTGTGCCGGTGTTAGACTCCCAGCCCCAGGAGACTCCCTTGGCCCGCAGTCTACATGCTGGATTTGGATAAGATCATCCGTGATCTAACAGGACCTGAGCCTGTTTTAACAAGGTCTCCCTGGTGTCTTCCAGCTGTTTAGAACACGCTGTTCAGAAAACACCGGGTCAGGAGTTTCGCCCATTTTCTGAAATGCTCTAGTTGTCTGCCAAGGTTATCCACCCATGTCTGGCTCACCTGGTCAAGATGGTGCTGATTTGGTGCGGCTGCCCGTCTGCTCGGCATATTATTTTGAACTTTGTTATGTGTTAGTTCATCCCTGTGACTACAGTACTACGATCGTGCCACCTTACTCAATATTGTAGCAGTTATGTTATCTTCAGCTGATGGCACTACTTTGAACCCCCACACAGGTTCTATTCATCGACTGACTTCTACAGCAGGATGCTGGTGTTTACCTGTACCAGCCATCCACAGATTTAAGATCTCCCCCTTTTCCATGCCCTGCAGCTCCCTCAGCACCTCTTATCCTGGCCCCAGCCCAGGTGTCCCCTTGTCTCCACCTGGCCCTGCTGGCCCACTAAGGGTGTACTCACACTAGGCAATGTGAACCGTGCCCGAGTGCGTTTGACCACCAAAGCGCGGTTCGTTTGACTAGTG
>JAODKF010000116.1:11946410-11968336 GCA_026779585.1 Mormyrus proboscirostris | reverse complement strand
CAAAGTAACCAGAGCGATAGACTCCATTGCGTTCAGCGAGAGCGCACATTCTTCCTGTTTATCCTGAAACCGTCGCAGCATAATGACGTAAGCGCGCTCCAGCACGAATGCTGAAACCCTATGTGAGTGCAGGCCAGAGGGGGAGTGGGGAGAGGGGACAATTGTACTCGGGCGCGGTTCATGGCAACCATGCCTAGTGTGAGTACACCCTAAGACCCAGGGAGGGCTCATGTCTCAGGGTCAACACACTGCATCTTGGGATCCAGAAGCAACCTACTGGAGCTCTGTTCCCTCCTGCTTCATTTCTTTTTTTGCATTGTGTGACTGGTTTCCCAGAGAATAGAAATACGATCTGCTGTGCGCTAGGGTTGTAACTTGTCAAACAAGGTCGCATTAAAGAGATGTTCATTCAGCACACATCCGCATATTGTTCCTGACTGTGGGAAAAAACTCAAACTCAAAACTGCGACTCGAGACTGTGTTCAGATGCTGTGTCCTTCAAAGGTTACCGCGATGAATTTTGGCACTTTGGCAAAAAATTGAGCATTTCTAGGTCGCATTTGAAGGGGCCTTCGAAATGGGATGGCCTTGTTGTGCCACTGTGACACATTCGATCTTCAAATGCAGGCTTCAAAGGATGCAGACAAAGCCCTGGTGTTCAAGGCACAACACTTCAAGTCTGCTAAAGCACAAATTCATAATCATCCTGTGTCAATGAACATTTCATTGTATAACATATAGAGTCAACCTTACTTTGGCATCAACTGCTGCTACAACCATATCTGTAATTACCAAATTATAAGTTTCCAGAGGAATATGAATATAAGTAGTTCTCACTTTCCAAACTCCTGATTTATTTGTTTATGTTTGTATGACAATTTTGAGGTAACAATAAAAAATTTTCAATTTTTTTTTACAGACGTTATCCATGGACCAACAAAGTTTTCAGATTACTTCACTTTGACAAATATCTGACTGCACAGGCCCGATTTGTACCTATGTAGCATTACACTTAACGGCATTTTTTATGATGGTGCCTAATTTGTATCACTTTTTACTTTATTTCACGACACAACCTGATCCCGTTAATACACATGAATACACAAATTGCGTTTTACATACTATTCTTGAGCGATCTCCACCCACTCAGCATGTGATACATGAAGAACAAAACCATTTACCCCATCTGCTAAAAATCAAAATAACCAAAACTCACTGTGAATGTTACAGTTTTACCAAAGAACTGTTTTTTAATTTTCTTCCAAGGATTTTTTTTTGTTTAAATGTACGTATATTTCTGATGAAATGATGAAATGAAATGAATCTAATAATATGTTTCCGTTGTTTATTTGGAAAAAAATTTTGAAAAAAATATTGGGTGCATCCAGTCATCATTTTAATAACATTTCTATATATGTCGTTCTTGATTAACCAGTGATAATTCGGAACGAATTAGCTCATAGAGTTGAGATACTACCTGTATTTCAAACTTATAGTCATCCTGAACGCCGAATACCGCCAAAACGGTCTATTGTTCCCAATGACAATCGGTGCATTATCGCCACCTTCTGGTACGGAGTACGGTACAGAGATCAAATGCTATACTTATTAAGCTCGTCTGTCTAAAAAAATCAGACAAAACTGTACTGCTCAACCCAACTGGCAAGTTCGTATTTTTATGATAAGCTCTTGAATTACAGCTTTCATAAGTTTTTCCTGTATTGCTTTCTTGATCATACTTGCATTGCATATTAGTCTTATTTGCTTGACAGTGCTCACATAAACCAGTTGATGCTTTATCTCTCACCACACAGACTACTGATATCTGGCCCATACATTGTAGTGTTACAACAAGATAACTAAGTATGGTGAATGACACTTTTAAATGCTGCTTATTCAATTCGCTCAAATCAATCAAAATAATAAGTTTAATTATTTGAAAAAGAAGGAAATTGTACCATGAGCTCGATTTAATTTAGAAGATTTTTATTAAGTTTACAGTACTTGATCTATTTATTTGCTTTGAGCATTTGGGTTCACAGTGTACTATGTAATGTCAAACAGACAAACATAGAGTACAGTTGCCACACGTATTTCATTACTTGTTAAAACGCATTAATTGAAATTTTCCTAATGGATTACTTAATTGGCACTATGGCGGAAGGAAGGTGGCGCGTAGAGAATGAGGGTCAAATAAAGAGCAAATGCATAATTTACGTGGAAGCACTTCACATTAAAAGTGAATAGAAATGCAGTCATCAGTCAGTATTGCAAAGCAAAAATTACATATCACCACAGCACGACTGCGATGCAAATACATATTAAAAGAAGACATTTAGATTTGACGGCTTCACCTAGTAATGCGAGGTTAGCCAAGGATCGATATGTTTAATTTAGCCTCTTGGAGTAGCGTAGTCTTTGTCATCACTTTGATTTAATTGGCTTAAATTTGCTTTCTAAGATTCCTGTATGTCAAAATAATCGCTGAAAACGAATGTTAGCACCGTCACTTAGCCACATTATTTTACCTAACATGACATACATAACCAATTGTTTGTGGCTAATTTTGTAGTCCCAAGCGCACTGGAGCGACTAAAAGATGCAACAACACTGTAAATAGTTTAAGGACTACCCCGCGCTTTCGCGTATTTCCCCCCTATGTGCCTTTATAATCACAATGCAGGTCATATGTGCTTCATTTGGGACGCCCGAGCAGCCACTCGTTCGACACAGGAGTAAACAATGGGTGACTTTCCATTGACTTCCGGTCGAATACCACTACCAAAAGTGCCAAACCAGCTGGGGAACTTCTATGGCGCTTCGGTGTGGGATTTTTTTGTCGATTGGTCATGAAAATAGCCTCCCTCTGGAACAATACAAACGCCGCATTTAAAACAGTTGCGGAGTAAGAAAACAGCGATAAACATATTCATATATACATTGTGGCGCCGGGTAGATGGAGGTATTGTAATGGCGGCTGCGAACAAACACGACGAGACGCGGAGCTTCACGAAATTGTTCTTTTAATGTAAATTTGAGAAAGATCGCACTTAAGCTACAGTTCAGCGACAATAACACGGCACACAACGCGGGAAGGTTACACAAATGACACGAAGGCTCACACAATTATAGTTACACAATGGCTAGGATCATTAGAATCAAAAACTAAAACGGACATTGTTAAAATATGTTAAATTACACGATTTTTATCTTACAATCATACAAATATAAAGTTCAGTCAGTAGTATGTATATTAGGCCAATATATACATCTACCATGTTGGAAGTAAATCTGTTATGTAATTTTTTATGTTTTGCTAGATTACATGACATTCATATGTTGTACGATTGCATACAATTGAAATGAATTAAATTATTTTGTCATTCCAATTCAAAATCTTATTGGGTGTGATTAAATAAAAATCTAATTTATAAATTTCAAACAACCCTGGTAAGCTACATAATGTGCTAACCAATCAAACTTGCTATGTGTTCAGTCACATCTTCTGAACTGGGAAGTTGAATCACCCCTCTCAGCCAGCAATGGCAGAGAATTGTGCAAGTCAACAGAAGAACAACATTTGTTCTTCTGTTGCCACCCAGGAAGCCAGCTTGCTTTTGCAGGTGTTCATGAACCCTTTGGACCATCTCAGTAATGAACAATTCATTGAGAAATACAGGCTGACCTGAGGTGAAATAATGAGCCTTGGTCTGGTGCAGGATAAATTAAAAAGAGGAACACACCTGAATTTGGCCCTCGGTGCACGGCACAGCTTCTGACAGCTCTCTGCTTCTAAGCCACTGGTGGATTCCTGCAGACCTACAGACGCATATGGCCTCAGCAAGGCTTCTGTGTCCTGGATCTGTGCATTGATCACATTTCTGTTGCACTATGTGCACAACTACTTATAATGTCCAGCAGGAGGGGATGCCTTGAATAACACTAAAAGTGGTTTTCATGTCATAGCAACCAAACAGTGGCTGATGAGAAGTATCCCACTACTCACCAAAGAACACACACAGTATTCTAAATCGTGCTTTGGGCATGTGGAAAATGTGATTCTGGTGCATGCACAAGTGCTTGGGAGCTCTAAGATTTCCCCCTGAATGTTACTGTGCTGTTATTGTTGTGTGTAATATGCTGCACAGCATTACAGCAATTATTTTATTACAATATATTTTTGACCACCTTCTCAATAAGATGTTTTAAGGCTTCTTTTGAGAAGTATTACTTCCTTTTCCTATTGCTGCTCACCATTGTGTTTGGTTTACAAGGAAGCAACATCACATTTTGAGCCTACAAGCCGACAAAGTACTCCTTAATGTTAATTTGTTACTTCAGGAATAACGAAGGGTTTCTGGAAACGCACGTATACATCACTCATTCTTTACTGACATCGTTCTTTACATTATTCATTATTCGCTAAGATCAATCTCTGAAAAGCCACGCCTTGTCGGAAGAACAAATACAACATCATCAGGATGGTGTGACAAGGAATTTAAAAAGTATTTTGTTTAATATACTAGGATCCTAGCGATGAATCCTATTGATTTTGTTGTAAATATAACAATAGGATTTCATTACAATAAATATTGGACATTCCGTATTTATAAAACAAAAAATTAGTTCATAAATTTCCTACAAATCCATCTGAGTGACTTAAACAGCAAGGATGAAAATGATTAAGAAAATCTCAGAGAAGGAATGCAGCGCTCATGCAAAAGCAGAGGTAAACTTCAAATTGATCTTTATTACAATTGCAAAGCTTGCTGCACTTTTTTTTCCTATGACCAGAAATGGGGACTCAAGTTTGTGACTCGAACTCGAGTCGTACTGGAGTCGTTCTTAAACTTGCAACTCGTTATTTTTTTTTTACTTGGACTCAAATCTGAGTCTTTGATAGCGACTTGCGAACAATTAGCGTCTTCCAGCCTCCCTTGAAATTTCTATTTTCGATTTATATTATTATTATTCGACTAATCTAAGAACTATTTTTTTCGATTGATCTGATAAATGTATTGATAAGCAATTATTTTCAAGTCATTTAATACAATTCACCCCTCCCCCACACAGACAAATCATTAGAATTTTTTACATTTTTATTTAGTTTTTTAGAACACTTCTTAAACATTAGAGCATTATAAATAAAAAAAGGCTAATCTTATGAGATTCAATAGGTTTTCTATGTTAGACTGAAGTTGATAATCATTGCAATAGTTTTTACTAAATTATTTCAGTACACAAATTTGACTTGAATGTTGAAATAGATGTTAAAATATGGAATGATTTCATAACTAGAGAAACATGTGTTTTACAAACACTGGCAAAGGTAGTTTCATGCTCCCCGGACGCCCAGAGGAGGATGGGGTCCCCTTCCGAGTCTAGGTTCCTCTCAAGGTTTCTTCCTGTAAGAGGGAGTTTTTCCTTGCCACTGTCGCCACAGGCTTGCTTGGTGGGGTTCTGGCCGGTTGAATGTAAAGTGCTTTGTGAGAATGACTGTCGTTAAAAGCTCTGTATAAATAAAATTGAATTGAACTGAATAGTTTATAGTTAAGCTTTGCACTAAAGTTGTAACTTATCAAACAAGGTCGCATTAAAGGAGCAAGGAACGATTTAGGCTACAATGTGCAAGAGTAGTCGTAAACGATAATTTGTCTCACTCTTACATGACAGGATAAGTAAACAGAAAATATAAAACGGCTGAAAGTGCTTAATTAACGTTAGCTACAGTAGAGGTGCAGAAAAGGTGTCATGACCGAAGGATTCCCAAACTTTGGAAGACCTCGTGCGAGCCTTTCTTGCCGCGTGCTTCCCCGGAGGCACTGAAGCTCTACTGGTAGACGCAGCCATATTGCCTCATGCGCGGGGGGTGGGGCGGACGGCAAATTTCCTTTTTGCTGGGTGGTAGGTAATGTCTCATTAATATTTATGAGAGAAGTGCTACATGATTGACCAATGCATGCCTTACAAAAGTGTGGCACTTCTGGCACCGGCGATATTAGACAAAACTATATTGGAATTCAGTCTATAATTGATATAGTTTTAACGGTGCAAGCAGTGAAAGAATTAGCCAACTTATTAGCGGAATAACTTTGTATTGTAAATGAAAGCCATGCCGCACAGGTCCAATAAATAAAATATTGTAGCTCTCGAGTGGCGAAGAGATCATCAGGTGGACAGTAAGGTTCAGTTATCAGACTGTTTTATTGCGCGATTCTTAAAAGGATAGCGTTAAAGTGCGCCCTTACAATACGTTTATTTTTTCACCTAGTGCATTGCAGTTACAAAACATTTACGTAGTTTTACACAAAGCGTCGACACTAAAATTCCACGTCGTCAAATTTTTAATAATCGACATCGACGTCGAATAATCGTCCCAGCCCTACTGTTTTCCCACTAGTATAAATTGCAAACCCGACCTGACAAAGTGGGATATTCGGAATGTTATTCCGAGTGTTATTATACGTTAGAAGGCACCACGTAGAAATAGTCGTTGCTTAACCTGTGTTGTAAAATATATATGTATATATATACATTGTGCTGTTACACGGTGACACAGATCGGCATAGAACAGTAATATCACTGACCGCTTTCCCGTAATTTATACAGCTGCACACACGAGAGCTGAGAGACAAATTAATTTTATCCATTAACTGTAGTTTTTGCTTTAGAGCGATGTGTAAAAATGAAAATCGTGATTTACTGTAAACATGCATTTACTTCAGCAGCACAGCAAATAGGATCTGGGTTATACTAATTCATTAGCCAATCACATCAATCTAACGTAGTTAAGGGTGGAGTCCAGCATGGTTTGGTTTGGCTCCAGTGTAGGGACAATCTGACATGCTTTCCAGCACAGTAATTCATACATACAGGTATGGTCCAACTCAGAAATTCATGCCAAAATTTCCTGCAAGGGATGTTTTCGTCATAATGTTATTTTTGAGAAAGTATATTAGTTTTAAAATCTACATTAGAGAAGGGCTTAGGTTCTTACAGAAAATTTAACAATTACTTTGAAAATGTATAATATAAACCTAAGGAACTATGAGACTTTGTGATTCTCATTTAGCTGCATCAGTTTCTAATAAAAAAAAATAGGCTGTTAAATTTTTGATAAATAGTAATGTGAAACTGGAACCACAATGGAGACTTGAGATTTGACTTGGACTTTGTATCTCTTGAACATTTCTGCCTATGACAGAGTAATAGAGTAAAAATATTTTAGTGAAACTTTGACCCCCCCCCCCAGGCTAAAAAAGTAAGAAAGAGTCTGGTTTTAATATAGGTGACTAGTAATGTAAGAATTGCATGTGCATAACATGCAATGTTGGTATTAATATTGCACATTGTCCAGTCATAAGAGACTACAGTAATTTTTCAAATTTAGTTCAAAACACCCCTCCATCCTCTATCTGAATGACCTGCTGGTTCATCTGTCCAACTTTGATGGTGCAGTGGCTAACCTGCGTGAGGTCTTTGTCGCCATTTGCCAAGCCATCTTACACCTGAATCCAAGCAAGTGCAGCCTCCTCCAGCGGGATGTGGAGTTCCTGGGCCACGTAATCTGTAAACGGGGCATCGCCAATGACAGAAAGAAGGTAGCAGTGTAGGATCCTGGCTGGTTCTGTATTCACAGCTTCCCGAGTCTGCACTTCATCTGTGGGTTTGTGGACACCACAATCCCTCTGTACCAGCTGACACACCGGGGTGAAGTTCCATTGGACTGGTAACCAACAACTGGCATCCGACTGGTTCCGGCAGCCCTTGTAGCGGTACTGTGTTAGTTTGCCACAACTCTGCTCTTCTCTTCTTACTGAACACCGATGCTAACAATGTTAGCATCAGGGCCATCCTAGCCCAGCCACACCCAGGGTAACTTTGCTATTGAAAGTTTAGTTAGTTCTCTGGCAAAGTGCATCATATCGTCCAGGCAGAGATGCGATTCCTGTCGGCACCATAAAGGGACCACCCCTCCCGAAGAAAATATCCAGGAACGAAAAGTATTCAGGGAACGAGTCTTTTAACACACGCAAAAAAAATCCAAGCACTGAATGGAGTCGCAGTTTCCATCTCTGAGCAGAGTTTGAAATGGTCTTACAATCCTTCCTTGTCAATTAACAAGTGACTTGATAACCCTAGGTTTTACGTGTTTTTTGTTACAAATGAAACAAGACAATTGAGAAAAGGGCCAATCGTGATAAACTTTAAGAGGAGGATACCGATAAAACAGCTGTTAACTAAGACTAAATAGTGTACCTTAATTAGCACGGTTAATTTTACCTGTACAGTTAGCAAAAGTAACTCTAAATTTAAAAAAAAAACAAATCATTGGCGTCATTGATTTCAATACTAACGAGGGCAACCATATTGATGAACTGAATAAGCCAATTTTGACTGTTAGGGTAGACCCAGGGATGGATTAAAGACAGTTTAAGGTTTATGGCTCTGTCAAAGTATAAAAAGCCACAGCTAAACTGCATGTATATAGATGCCTCCAAGCTAAATTTGCGTTTGTATAAAAGCGACTGTACGCTTATTACTAATATATACTAGTAGCCTACATCTGAAGAGATGTTTCTTGACTTCGTCTTAGATCCTAAGTTAACGTCACCAAGGTTCTTTATTTATTGTTTTCACCACGTTAAGAAATGCATTGTCTATAAGTATTGCTTGTTGATTATGAAATGCTTGAGTTGGAACAGAACCATCATAGAATTCTCAAAGAAATCAATTATAAAAAGGGTTCAATTTACCATATGCTATACAAATTGGATTCAGATGGGTAGTTTAGAATTTCAATAAACATGCTAGCTTATCGATCGTCTTAAAATACCATTAATTATATCATCTTAACTGGCCGAAGCATTGATTAAGTAAAAGACAATAGTCCTACCCTACATATTAAAAGGATGTAGAAGAAACACAAAGTATCTTAACTCTCGTCGATAGGAGAGGGTTTTTATAATTCAGTCAACTTTAGAAAAGTCCATTTAAAATACAGCGATGTAAGTCCAATAACGATTAAAGCTACGTGTGCTGTACCATCTATACAGCCCATGCAGTAATTTTCCCAGGTGCGAAACGGAGTTATCGTCGCTACGCTAACCGAGAATAAAATCAATTTATTTTATTTGTTTTGAACAATGGTAGCTACATGTGATCCTTATAACAATTAGTCATGTATTTTTTCAGTCGCTTTACCCACTGATAGATAAAACATTCCCTGAGGACAATATTTACGACACTATAGACATTTATTTTAACTGAAGGCAAGTTTTAACTGTTTAATACAAACTATTTCAAAAGCCCGAACAAACTTTTTTTATTAACCGTTCTTTGCTTATAAAATGAGAACAGTGGATGATGAAAATCACAAAAAAAATGTAACTTAGGTACAGTGAGTGTTTGCGTTTAACGTGCTTGTCGTCGATCACTAGCAACCAAAAGTTAACACTTAATCACGTGGAGTAGCAAAAACGCTCCTGCAATAAAAATGATTCGTTCCACGTCGAAGGCACATTCTGTTTTGGAGCGGAAAGGCGGTAGCTAGAGAGCAAAGCCATTGGATGGACCGCGCACTCGAGCTAGCGTTAATTGAAACCCTAGCTCCCACAGCAGCCCTGCGCAGCGCACATGCTCAGTTTTTCATTTCGTGTCGGCGAACAGTGGAGAGACAGCAGGAGAGCGAGCGATTGAGGGAGGGACAGTCCGATGGAGGGAGACGTCTTCGGTAAGTAGCTACGGCTTGCTCGCTTTTCATGCACATCTGTCTTCTGTTGCTGCACCGGGGAACAAAACATTTCGGTGGGGACAGCGAGCTCGCGCCGCACTTCGCGACCAGTGACGTCAAAGTGGCTTTAAAGAAGACGGTGAAAGCGAAAAGCTAGAGAAATGGCTGCACGATTTTTTGGGGGGAGCTGGGTAACATTTTACCGACGGTTTTCAGTATCGCTTCTTCCTGTCGTCGAGCGTAAGAGCAGGACAGAAACAGTCCAAAAGAGTGGGGAACGATGGGGGGAGGGTACATGCATGCCAGACATTTAGTTACACTGCTCTACCTAGTTTCCGGCGGATGAACACGAATGTTGTGCTTTGTCGCGTTATTGAGACGGTGTTCAGTTTTGCGTACCGGTTAATGTGCGTGTTTTGAAAGGGTTAACTCGAATTAATATTATTTATTTGGACATAATTAATATCGCGAGAGTTAGCTTCCAAATCGTTGATGACGACTTTATGTTGTGTTGGGCATTTGAGTATTGCCTTTATTTGTGACTTGGTGTTTTAGGTTAAGTTTTATCCTAGTGGACGCGGACTGTTTACTGTATCATTGATCTGTAATAAATGTAGTATACAAATGCGAAGCAAGTAATGAGCTTAACTAACAAGGTTACTGAGTATGATCTGAAGATTGTCCCGATTGCTGACTTTAACGGTGACGGTGGAAGTTGACACGTTTATTAGTCTTTGTTTTATTAACCTTATACGTGTAAAACGTAATTAACCTTTATGGGGATAGCCATATGAAGAATCGCGTCACATATGTAAAATTTTGTTGGTGATAAATTTATAATAAAATTATCATAAACTAAGTTTGTTTTTCATAATTTTTCGTATATTCTGCGAAACATTGAGATATCATTGTTGCGCGTATTTTTATAGCGTTAGGCTAGAATTCTAAGAGCTGTACACTTTCCTGATATTTTTCATATTTAATAACAATAACATTTACGTATTTACATTTGAGTATTGTAAATCTTTCCGTAAATCTGTTCAACTGAAAATGTTGAGTTTCGAATGGTGCCATAAAAGAAAAAAAATGGACAGTATTTGACATGAAATAGCCCCAAATAATTTGTCTGACAAAGTTATATTCACACATTATTGAGAACGGTTGCTTGCAATTTTGTGACCATGTCAAAAGCAGTGGCACAGATAAAAATCGCTGGTTTTGTGTTAGCCAGTTGTCACATAACGGCTAGTACCAGCTGAGGAGAGCCCACATTCAGCATGGCTGTTTACATTTCGCATGAAATGTATATATAAATTGATGTAGAGTGATGATTTTAGGATTGATGTATATTTACTTCATCGTATAGGTTTTTTTTTATTTCCAGTTTTACTTGTATAAGTTAAGTTTTTTTAAGAAACATCTGGCACAGTGCATTATACCCCATTTATTTTACTTTATTAGCTTAAACTTAAGCTTAATTTTCTCTCTTTCAGGGTTTGTTTTAAATATGTCATTTGTGTTTTTAAATGGATAATCAATGCAACATCTGCAAGTTAAATATATGATGTTGTTGTATTGTAAATACTCAGTGATCACTTGATTGGGTAACCTGCTTGTTAGCGCATGCAGCCTGCTCTTCCAAACCAATCCTGCATCTACAGACGAATGAAGAGATTCACTTACTGTTCAGCTGAGCATTAAGGCCAATCTATACTTATCGTTTTCGCACGAGTTTTGGATGTGCACGAGGGGAAGTGATGTAAATTTCGTCATTGGGGTTGCCTGTGGACGGCTGCAGTTGGTGCTCTTGTAGCCCAAATTTTTATGTCTAACGTGGAAGATAAGTAGATATTTCCAGTCGGGGGCAGCTCCAACTTTAACAGATCAGAGGTCAACAAGAAAACAGTAGAGAAAGAATAGCTGCTGTTGTTGCAGTTATGGCGAGCAGCTGTATGAGCAGGATTGGAAATACCCGCATATTTTAATTTTTCATATTGCCTAGACATTATACTGAGGTTTACGATATTGTAAAAAAACAACACTATTCTGGAACTTCGAAAAATTGGTGATTAAAATTTGCCTAGCAGGGGAATGAGGGTCCTGGCTAACTTTGTCATAAGGATTTAAAAATACTGCGGTACAAGTGGTTTTGTTTGTTACTCTAACATTGCCCAAGCCTTGACTAGTAACTTTAAAACCGTTCATGAAAGTTTACTTGCCCTGGTCTGGTGCAATATAGCACGAACACAATCTGCCGCACATATGACCGTCGGCAGCCCACAAGTACCCGTGGAAAAGTGAAGTATGAGCTAGACTTTAGGGCCGGGTACTGAAACCCAGTGCCAATATGGCAGAGGTGTGTCATGTACTGGACTGTGACACAACACCGATTTTGGTGCCACTTAAATGCCTGTGCTGTCATTTGAAATATTTGCTGTCTTTGTAACAGAAGCATCTCTGCAGCTCTTGTGCTTCCACTGGGTAACACTGCACTTGTTCTGACATCAGCAGATGCATAACCGTTGGCTAGTAGCTACATTAAATCCAGTTAGAATGCCTAAAGGTAAAAGGTCTGAAGTGTGGCTGTATATCACGCGAAAGGATTCAACAAATGTTTAAAAAACAATTGCATGTAAAGCGGGGAACATGTTAAATTCAATGAAGCATCTGGTGACATGCGGAATACACTTGAAAGCAGAGGGATGTACTGTGTTTCACAGCTTGTGTGACTCCCTGCTAAGCCCATTAGTGGGGGTGTCCCTGGCCCTGGTGATTTAGTGAATTTAGTGATTGTCATTGTTGACACAGCACACAGTGCACAACAACGAAAAGTGTCCTCAGCATTTAACCCATATGTGCCAATGTCACATAGCAGGGGACAGCTAATTCAGCGCCCTGGGGGCGGTACCTTACTCAGGGTACCTCAGTGGTGCCTTGCTGGTCGGGGATTTGAACCTGCAGTATTTCAATTACAAGTGCGCGTCCCTAACCAAGCCACCACTGCCCAAAATAACGGTGTCATTGTATTTGGTTAACTGAAGACACAAACATTCATCAATCAAACAATCAGTCCTAAGGTTGCCAGCTCCCCAGGTTCACAACGATAAAATTTGCTGGGGACAATTGGGTTGTAGAGACCATTGATAAAAGTGACAGCAGCCTTTCCTCAGGTTAGTTGCAAATCTTGTATTTACAAAGTAGGGGACACCTACAGTTGTAACAAGTGGACACTTTTAATATGCCTAACTTCTCAGCTTGTGTCTAACATAATGTTATGAAACTCAGGCAACATATTAAGTATTAAGTGTTCTGTGTTTATTTATATTTATTTATTTGACAGTTCACGGAAGTTCGCATTAGTGCAATCCATCCATAGGCTGTTCTGCTGGGAGTTGCCTAGTTTTGGAGATGTTAGCCTTAGAAATGTTGGTCTTCTCTCAAATAATGGAACCAAATGGCATTTCTGTGGTATTTAAAGCACAAAAATATATTTGAATAATTCAACAGCAATGTCAAGATAATCCACAGACTTTGCGGAAGTTTTTATAAGCTGCCAAAATGGAAAAAAAATGAAGAAAATAAAAAAGTCTTACACTTTTCAGGGTATGAAATTGCATAGTCTGTATGCCTGTGTCAGCTTCTGTCTCCGTAAAAGCTGTATTTCGCCCCAGTCTTTGTGTGTAAGTGGGTTTATTCTCCCTCACTGTTTTACCTCTGTCTTTTTAAGGATTACAAAAAATGTTTGCTAAAAATTTAAATTTGCTGTCCGCCTCATGATCTCCTTGCCACTTGGGTGCCACAATATTTCATTTATTCGAACTGCTCCATGTTTATGATTCATTAGTAAATCTGGCCAGCAGATAAACGTTTTGTTTTCCACAGAATAATAAAAAAAACAATGTAGTGTTTTTCCTATATTAAGCCGGCAATTTGTTTGATTGCTGGCACCAGTGGTATTAAACTATCATAAGCTGTGCCGCTTTCGCTGACATTACGGTTCCAAATTTTGAGACCTGCTTTTCTGTGCTGCCATATTGGAGCCATTTTTTTTTTCCCTGGACTAGCGCCAGTTTTTTGTGCCGGATATATGCAGAACCAGTTCTGGATAGGGGAAAAAGCCTGAGACCGGCTCCGGCACCATGTTGGTGGGGACAAAACATTTAGTGATTTTGAACATGGTGTCAGATGTGGTGGTTTGGCATCTTAACGGTGGTTCGGACGTCTTCACCCAAAATCGAACCCCACGATAGAGGGCAGCAAGGACAAAATGGAGGCAGCAGCTGCCGTCTTTTAAATACAGCGATTTGCCGTATAAAAGTATTCTGTGGATATCTTTGAAAACTTCCCAGGAACATTGTACAGGTCAGTGATTTCCAAACTGTGATGAGCAAGATAATTTTTGGAATAATCTTCAGTAAAATTTATATAGTTTTTTTTTTTCATCACCGCCCTCCTTCCTTAGCAAATCTTTTCAGTATCAGTCCACTAGCTAATTGGCAAAATGTATTGTGGGCAGCTCTTAGAAGAATATAATCGTATCTCACGTTTTTTTTTGCTTTTCCGATCAGGTAAACCATTTAGAACCTGAGTTCAGCCATCATGCAAGATAAAGTCACTTGTTTGACAGTATTCCTTGTTATTTTGTGGGCAAAGAGTTAGTATACTCTAAGTGAAAGAACCAAGAGTTAACTTTATTTTGTGAATACTCTTTGCCTTGATTGTAGGTAACCCCTTCTATATAAGTTCATTGTATTTAATTGTGCAAAAGGACCATTTGTGCAGTTTGCACTTTGTCCTACACGTTACGTGATCACCCCCTATTGTAGTTTCTCATTTTGAATCAATACCAGACGTGATTTGTCTCATATGTATCAGACTGCGATCTACTCCCCCCCAGCAAATTTTTATCGTTGTGAACCTGGGGATCTGGTAACCTTAGGATTGATTGTTTGTTTGATGAATGTTTGTGTCTTCAGTTAACCAAATACAATGACACAGTGTGGAAAAACCGTGACATTCAGAAAAGGCTGATTGATATAATTTGAATTCTTTGGTTGACTGAAGTTAGCATTTAAGGGACACGGTGAGAGTGAACTATAGGGAACTATGCTTTCTTGCTACAGCAATGTTCTGTGTTTTGTTGGTGTGTTTGCACTGCAATGTAATATAGAGTACAACAGTATTATAAATCTATGTAGCCTATTCATTAAAATACAGAATAGTAAAATAAAATGCAAATTCATAAAATATTTAATACATAAATTTAAAAGAATAGTGATACTTACTAATTCCAGCGGGGATATTACCATTTCATCTACCCAATCTTGCTCTCCAGGATTAGCCAACATGCAGTGTCCCTGGAGTTTGTGGTTGAGGGCCTTGCTCAAGGGCCCTTGGACATGTGACTGTTCTGCTGAGAATAGTCCCCAAAATATGTAAATTGAATTTTATTGACCACAAAGGATAGTTTTTGTCCATTTAAAAAACTACAGGAGAATAATTGTGAAATGGGAGACATCCATCCATCCATTTTCTGAAACTGTTCAGGGTGGTAGGGGGTCTGGAGCCTATGGGCATAAGGCAGGGAACAATCCAGGATGAGACCCCACCCCTTGTAGGGCACACTCACACACCAGTCACTTACACATGGGCGATTTGGCAACTTCAATAAGCCTCAGCATGTTTTTGGACTGTGGGGGGGGAAACTGGAGCACCTGGAGGAAACCCCTTGATGATACGTGGAGAACATACAAACTCCAAACTCTGGCGGAGTCTCAAACCCAGCGTGCCCATGAAAAAATAACTGACAGCCCCCTCTGGGGGCCTATACTGCAAAGCTTGGCTTATCAGGGTAACTTGTCGGATTTAAGGTAGTCTGGGTAAAATGTAAGTGAACGAATATAAAGTCCATTTAAACTGTGGTACCTTAAATTAGACAAGTCAGTAACTCCGCTTCGTAGTACAGGCTACAGGTCTCTAATTATACCCTTAGTGTATCTGTTACAGATCTTGCTGTTATGTAATGTAATGTAATTGGTGATAATGCAACAAAAGAATACAAATTTTGACATAAATTAAAGCGGGTTACTTGTCCCAGTGTAAACCGAGAATGAGTAAGCCAGGGGCCTTAGCGGACCAATCATCAGCAACCTCATCTTGCTATAGGTACATGGAATGTTGTGAAAGAAGCCTGAGCTGGTGTGGGAGGTAGAGACATGCAAACTAGATATAATCAAACTTGCGTCAACACACAGCTCCAGCTCTGGAACCAAACTCTTGGATGGGCTAGACTCTATTCCACTCTGGAGTCGCCCATGATAAGAGGTGTCAGGTAGGTGTCGGTCTACTTTTACAGAGAACGTGGGGCTTCGTCTCTGTGTTGGGGGATGGCTTCTGACTGTTGCCTGTGTGTTTGCACCAGTTCAGAGTATCTGGCCTTCTTGGAGACATTGGATGGAGTGTTGGAAGGTGCCCCTTCTGGGGACTCCATAATTCTGTTGGGGGACCTAAACGCTCATGGGTACAGACAGTGAAACCTGGAAAGGTGTGATTGGGAGGAACGGCTGTTATTGGATTTTTGTGCTAACCATGGTTTGTCCATCATGAACACCATGTTTGAGCATAAGGATGTTCATAAGGGCACCGAGCACTCCTGGCTACAGTTTGATGATTGTTTTTATAATCATTATCACAGCTGTGTCCACATGTTTTGGACAAATGAGTGAAGAGAGGAGCTGAGCTGTCAACTGATCATCACCTGGTGGTGAGTTGAATCTGATGGTGGGGGAGGATGCTGGATAGATTTAGTAGACACAAACGTATAATGATGGTGTGCTGGGAGCATCTGGTGGAGGTCCCTGTCCAGGTCTCCATTGTAGAAGCGGCTGTGCGTAGCTGTAGCTGTAATGTTGTTGTCGTCGTTGTGGCAATAGCCAAACCCGGTGGTGAACACCAGCGGTAAAAGGATCTGTCAAGCTGAAGAAAGGGGCCATCTGAGCGTGGTTAGCTTTTGGGACTCCTGAAGCAGCTGACAGGTACTGGCAGTTTGAGCAGAATTTGGCTTTGGCAGTTACCGAAGCAAAAAGTTCGATGTGGGAGGAGTTTGATGAGACCATGGAGAAGGACTTTTTGTTGACCTCGATTAGATTTTGCCAATCTGTCAGGCAACTCAGAAGGGGTAAACAAGGATTCACCCATGCTGTTTACACCAGGGATGGATAACTGTTGACCTCAAATGGGGATATAGTCAGGAGGTGGAAGGACTATTTCAAGGACCTCCTGAATCTCACTGATATGCATTTCTTGTAGGCAGTAGAGCTGGAAGACTCAGAAGAGAACTTATCCATCATGGAGGCTGAGGTCAATGAAGTAGTCAAAAAACTCATTGGTGGTAAGGCTCAGTGGGTGGATGAGATTCTCCCTGAGTCCTTGAAAGCTCTTGATGATGTTAGGCTGTCTTGGCTGACATGCCTCTTCAACATTGCTTCGAGGTTGGGGACAGTTCCTTTGGATTGGCAGACTGGGAGGGTGGTACCAATCTTTAAGCAAGGGGACGAAAAGTGTATTCCAACTTCAGGGGAATTACACTCCTCAACCTCCCTGGGAAGGTTTATGTCAGAGTACTGGAGAGGAGAGTCCCTCCATTGGTTAAACCTCATATACAGGAGGAATGATGTGGATTTCATCCTGGTTGCATAACTCTGAGCCAGCTCTTCACCGTCACAAGTATACTGGAGGGTTTGTGGGAGTTTGCCCCAACCAGTCTACATGTGTTTTGTGGACTTGAAAAAGGCATTTGCTTGTGTCCCTCAGGGAACCGTATGGTGGATGCTTCAGGAGTAAGGTCCTCTTTTGTGGGCCATCAGGTCTGCCAGCAGGTGTATAAATGGAGTGAGAGTTTGGTTCGCATTGCCAGTAGTAAATAACTCGTTCCCAGTGGGTGTTGTACTCTGCCGTGGCTGCCCTTTGTCACCAATTCTCTTTATAACATTTATGGACAGGCATAGCCAAGTGGTGGAGGGGCTTCAGTTCGGTGGCCTCAGGATCACATCTTTGTTCTTTATAGATGATGATGTCCTGTTGGCTTCATTGGGCTGTAACCTACAGCATGGGGCAGTTTGCAGTTTAGTTTGAGGCAGCTGGAAAGAGGATTGGCACCTCCAAGTCTGAGGTCATGTTCTCAACTGGAAAAGGGTGGATTACCCTCTCCTGGTGGGGGATGAGTTTCTGCCTCAAGTGGAGTATCTCTGGGACATGTTCACAAGTGAGGGTAGAAGGGAGTGGGAGATTGACAGGATCTGTGCAGTGTCGTCAGTAATGCGGATGCCGTACCTGTCTGTCATAGTGAAGAGAGAGCTGAGCTGGAAGGCAAAGCATTTCATTGACCAGTCGATCTGTGTTCCTACCCTCACCTATCATCACAAGCTTTGGGTAAAGACCAAAAGAATGAGATCATGAATACAAGTGGCAGAATTGCATTTCCTTCATGTGGTGTTTTGCCTTGGAGAGGGATGAGGAGCTCGGATATTCAGGAGGAGCCGCTGGTCCTTCATCTCAAAAGGAGTCATTTGAGGTGGTTCTGACATCTATGTAGGATATCTCCTGGGTGCCTCCCTGGGGAAGTCTTTCAGGCATGTCCAACTGGGAGGAGACACTGGAGCAGACCCAGGACACACTGGAGAGATTATATCTTTCGGCTGGCCTGGGAATGCCTTGGTATTCCCCTGGAAGAGCTGGAGGTGTGGTGACTCCTTAGACTGTTGCCCCTGTGACCCAACCCTGGAAAAGCAGAAGATGGATGGATGGATGGATGTTTTGTCATTCGGACACTGAATTTAGTTTATGGGTCCTAATTGTTTGCAGTTCTAATAATGAACAATAGAGCGGGGTGATATAGCCTAAAAATATTTTTTTTTTCACAATAAATACGATTTTCAATTTTGATCATTTTTTTTTTTTTTTAAACTACAGATGACAAAATAAATGTTTCAAAACAAGTTTTAACTTATTTTGTAATTTTTTTTTTTTACTTTAGAGTTAAAGTGCAATTTGACAAGCCAAAACCATGCTTGTGAGATGGCAGACCACTCCATTTAAACAATTTCAGAAACTTGTGAAAACTTTTAGCATATTAATGAATCCCGGCTTTACCACAGTGTGCATGGGCACCATGTCTTTTACAATATCCATCGTGACAGCATTTGTTATCGTCTTCCACCGTGCCCCATTCTTATCATATGGTACACAGCTGAAAACGTGTCAGGGACGGTTGCTTGCTTAACTCTGGATGTTGTGCTGGTGCTGCAGCTATTTTCATTTCGCTGGCAGCTGCACTTCTCCCACTCCGCTACGTGCCTCTGCTTTAGGTGCTGGAATAAATTTGTCTTGCTGCTTCCTTTGGTTGCATTTTTTAAACAGACTTTGCAACGAAGACTTGTTTGGTCTGTGTCCGACGGCGCGAAACTGAACCATAGCCATGTCTTTGAATCCGCTACAGTGTTTTGGTGTGCCGCACTAATTTACCCGTGAAGAACGGTGTGTCGCATTAGTTCCGCTTTTGGTGCTTGTGTGTAAAATAAGTTAATAAAATCGATTTTCATAAAAACACATCATCCTGAACTGTAAATTTGAATTAATCGATAAAATCGATTTATCATCCACCTCTAATGAACAATTTTTAAAAATATTCAACATTTCAAAATAATTCAGTTTTTCCTGCTGTACCAAAGCAGGCACTCACACATGTCGTGAAGGTTCCGGTCGCTCAAGACAAACCACACCAAGGGAGGATCACCGTATTGTGCACGAAGCATTACAGAACCCAAATTCTTATATATTGCTTATACATGGATGCTGCCTGTGAGGTCAGGCTTGAGCTGCGCAGTATGACCAAAAATTAATATCACAGTATTTTTCAAAGTTATATTGGTTTCATGGTATATGACGGTATTTTTTTAAAGTATGACTGGGTGTTTACCGCATTTTACAAGATTTTACAGGGCACATTTTTGTTTTACGTTTTTGAATTGTTCCCACATGAACTATATTATATTATTTTATTATTAGCTATTGCGACTATCCGCTACCTTGATAATATACAGCTAACATGTTTGTTGGCTAACTGCTTATAGATAACTTGACCGCACACTCCTTAACATTAGCCGTTTTAACATTTTCGATGTGTTTAATAGTTCAGTTTTGCTGGAACGCGAGCTTTACTGACCTCGTGAAATTTCTCAAAGACAGGGGATGTCTTTAAGATGCTTCTCTAAATTTGACGTGCTATTTGACTTGGTTTCCACAACTTTGTAGAGCACTGTTTGTATAGAGGTTTATCGACATCCTTAGCCAATCCATGATTGTCTGCAAAATACTTCCAAACGGCACATTTGCGTTTTTTTTTTTTTTTTAAACTACAAGAGCTTGGGAAGTGCCTTCAACTGCAGCATATGCCATGTTCGGCGAACTCTGTGTGTGTGTTAACCAATGCATTTAGTGGCTGTTGAGAGGTGGGGAGGGGTATCTGTATGTGTGCGTGTGCGTGTTTGCGCTGTAGTGGTGCTGTGTGAAGTGTGGCAAATGAGGTGAAAACCACACTGTTGGTATCAATAATGGTGAAAAATGAGTATCAAATCGGATACTAATTTTTAATATCAATTAGTATCTGAGAATCAATTTTTGACAACCCCAGTGTCACATTATTTTCAACTCCAGCGTCAGCTATATCTTCCGTTTCTTTTGCGGTACATTTTTAGCGGTGCAGCAGTGAAAAAGGTCACCTTTTAAACAGTTTCCAGCTGCGCTACTTTCCGAATGTTGTGTAGGCTATTTAATCCTGTATTGCGGTATATGAAAAATTCATATCATGACAATAATAAATATTTTTCAGTATGATGTGGTATATCACCCAGCACTAGGTCAGCCACTGATACTGAACAAGAAGGTCTGGCCTGCAGTCTTTGCTCTAATACATCCCAAAGGTGTTCTATGGGGTTGAGGTCAGGGCTCTGTGCAGGCCACTATAGTTCCTCCACACCAGACTCGCTCATCTATGTCTTTAGGGACCTTGCTTTATGCATTGGTGGGCAGTTATTTTGAAACAGTAAGGGACTGTCACCAAACTGTTCCCACAAAGCTGGGAGCATGAAATTGTCTAAAATGGTTTCAAATGGTGCAGCATTAAGAGTTCCTTTCACTGGAACTAAGGGGCTAAACCCACCCCCTGAAAAACAACCCTACACCATAATCTCTACTCCACCAAACTTTACACTTGGCACGATGCAGTCAGGCAAGTACTGTTCTCCTGGTAACCGCCAAACCCTGATTCGTCGGTCAGATTGCTAGACAGAGATGTGTTCTCTGGAGTGACAAATCACGCACCTCCACTGCTCTAGAGTCCAGTGGCGGCTTTACACCACTGCATCCGATGCTTTGCATTGCATTTGGTGATGTAAGGCTTGGATGCAGCTGCTTGGCCATGGAAACTCATTCCATGAAGTTCTCTACGCATATTTCTTGAGCTAATATGAAAGCCACATGAAGTTTAGAGGTCTGTAGCTATTGGCTCTGCAGACAGTTGGCGACTTCTGCACACTGTGTGCCTCAGCATGCATTGTCCCCGCTGAATTCAATGATTTAGAGGGGTGTCCCATATAGTATAGTGTATGTTCTCTGTAATCTGTTTATGAATACTGGGGGTGGCATGGTGGTGCAGACGTTAGCGTTGTTGCCTCAAGGGTTCAAGTCTTCACCTTGGCTCCGTGTGTGTGGAATTTGCATGTTCTCCCTATGTCATCATGGGGTTTCCTCCTGGTACATGGTAGGTATGCACGTGTGAGTGACTGGCGTGTGAGTGACTGGCGTGATTGTGCCCTGTGATGGGTTGGCGCCCCATCCTGAGTTGTTCCCTTCCTTGCGCCCATCGCCTCTGTGATAGACTTCAGACCCCCCACAACCCTGAGTAAGATAAGCAGTTACAGAAGATGGAGGGATGGATTTATGAATATACCTTTAAAGATGAAATTTGAAGACTCCAGTGTGAGTTTACATGCTTGCTACTCTCAAAGGTGGAGTCAAATTTAAAATGTGTAAATTAGGGATGCAAATTATCGAGTAACTCATTAATCAATAGTTGTTTCATCTTATCGATCGATGATCGATTAATTGCTAAGCGGCAATTTTTCTGAGAAGCTGA
>JAODKF010000116.1:11928331-11941392 GCA_026779585.1 Mormyrus proboscirostris | reverse complement strand
TCTGATACATACACTTTTATGGTAACCACTGACTGGATTTAGAATCAGGAGTGATTTTCCATCAGTTTGATACCAAATATGTCATACCAGCCTAGCAGCTCACACCCCATACCATAAGTATTTTATACAATGCATGTTACTGACTCACATTAGTATACAGTGTAGGTGTTTTTGGGTTGCATCTCAACAGATGTTACACTTTGTACAGACATTACATGACATTCACCTTCAAACGGCATACCTTATCCTTATATAGGCATGGCCGTTAGTGTGTGGTAATACAAATTTAAGTCGTACATCTGGAACAACATATTTTAGTTGGTGTGGCTTGTCCGACTTGATCTTCTCTCCAAAATGGATAATATACTGTACGTCTTAATTCAGTTCCTTTTAATACAGCATGGTAGAACACAAAGAACTTGCTAACGGGACACAAAGATCAGATAAAGGCCACCAAGGAATGTGGAAGAAAGGGGGGGGGGGGCTTGTTACACAAAGAAAGGAGAATCTCTGAAAGTTAGGACACACTAAGATTCTTGGATAGATTATTCAATTTTTCAAGATTCTCCTGGTATAACCATGTCTGGTAGCTATACATACTTGTTTATTCAAATTTATGTGAGTGTTCAAGTGTAAAGGGGTAAAGTAGGTGATACTCCGTGAACATGGTGGCACACAAAACACTAAGATTGTCTAAGGTTATGTTTGTATGTGTCCTATCTGTATATTGAGACTTGTAGTCATGAGGAAATCAATATACAGGGTTTACAAAAGCCAAACTTAAAAGAAACTTTCTTTAGGGTGTTGGTGTGTTGGGTGAGTGGTATGTAAGGCAGGATGTCTGGGAGGGGGTTACGTGCCAAGTCGAGGGACCCCTGTCCGTGAGGTCCACTCTGCTGTCTGTAGGTCCCTAAATCTTTGGGCCATAAAAGTTGGAGTGCTGGCCTCCCTTGTTATCTGTGTGTGTCTGGGTGGGTCTGTTTAAGTATGTTTGTGTGTGTGTGGGGTCACAGACCCCCCTTTGGTGCTTAGGCCAATGTGTACCTCTCATACCAGCCTAGACCTTGTCTCAGGCCACCTGGAAATTAAACTCTATCATATTTGCATGTGTGATCCTACAATCATAATGTATAAATTTCCCGCTTTGTCAAAAAAATGAGTTTGTTTCTACTGGGAAGTTTGCTTAATGTTGGACTATCGCGACCCATTCGCATAGAAATGTTGTCAGAGCCATATATTTAATGCACACTTTGAAGAAGCGTCCTTATTTATGTCAAAGCTGCGCCACGCAGTATTTATATTGGTGAAATGTGCCAGTAAAAATTACATAAATGTAAAATTAAAGTGTGTAGGTATGTAAGAATGCACATTCAATAGCCTAAATAATGGATATGTTAATAAAAACATATAATAGTGTTTATATAGTTTTATATTGAGCTGTCTTGGGGAGTTCAGGAGTTCAGTCCCAATCCAGTCCCGACTTCTTCGATTTTACTTAAGCTGAATTGTGTCTGGTTTTGAACAAGTTATACAAATTTTCACAGATTTTGATCTTGATTGTTTATGATTAAAAGTGGAAATATTATCATATGGCAAGTTGCCATCCAACATAATGCATTACAGACTGAACTCTTTGTCCTTGAATGGAAAAGTATTAATCTAAGTACCGAAAGACCTCTAAAACGTGCCTTTATATTGTTTTGACAAGGTATAAAGATGCATGCCTAAAATGTGACAAGTTGAACTTTATTGTGAAATATAGTTAAAATTATTTAAGAAATCATATTTGCATTATGTGAAATTTTTTAGGTAATCATGACTCTCGAATGCATATCACGTTAAATACAATTTCATACGTAAGGGTTAAAGATAATCGTTAAGAAGTATGATACCCTTATTGGAATTATTTAAAAATAACAGGGCATGTTAATTATTGAAATATTAATCTATTAATCAATTAATTAATTAACAGGTGTATGTATTTATTTATTTTTGAGAATTATGGCATTTATTACAACCATCTTAGGTGGTTTGGTTACCCTGGAATGCAGAAATTGATTTATTCCTCTTTTAATGTTCAGCAGATTCTGCATACGGAAGTGATTTATGTGCTTATTTAAATAAGGTTCAGGAAAGTGGCATCCAATTAAAAGCTGTCAGTCGAGAAGCATGTTAATACCGGGTGTGAAGTGACGTATTTAGCTCTGTCCACTTGTGATTGGATCACCCAGGATTCATGTTAATACCAGGTGTGAATAGGGCCAAAACAGCACAAAGATTATCACATAGCACTTGCTTTACGAATATTAATGACTCTCCCAATGCCATACCACATTTCAGAAATTCGTATGTCAGCTCTGCTACTTTGTGCATCTACCTCCAGGGCGAGAGCTTGCAGCCCAAAAGTAGAACGTTTTAAGGAGGATTTTGGCCCCAAAAATAAATTGATAATGATATTACAGTCTTAATAATCGATTCATCATTATAGATCTTTACACTCATATATATAGTGTGTGTGTGTTTGTGTTTTTTTTTTTTGTTTGTTTTGTTTTTTTAATGTATTCACACAGAAAATCTGATCTACATTATGATGGTGTGCCATTGCAGTATCCTTCTGTAGTGGGCATCAGTGTCGCTATTTTTGTTTGTCTTGGGGGCAAAAACACGTAACACTGAACAGGCTTTTACCTTAAAATGTAATTGCTGTTAATAAAAACAACCATTTAATCAGGTGTGTCCATGTATCAGACTGATAGTGAATATTGAGCTGTGAATTTGTGTAGTCTTCCTGTATTAAGTGTACTTTATTAATCACTCTTTTCCCTTTTCAGGCTTGATATTTTCCTTCCTTCAGGATTTTGCCGGCGGTATGGAAAGAAAATCCTTAAGAGCACATATAACCAAACAACTCGAGACTTACTTATTACACACTCTAAATGTAATCTGAATGCCAAAAACACCATCTTTGGTATAGATGAAGGGCTTAGGGGGCTTGTGAATCGCTGGGGAGACATCAGAGAAGACAGGGTCCTGAGGATTTATGAGTCTATCCAAGACCTTGGAGGCCATCACGGCAGAAACGGGAAACTGGAAATGAATGCGGCATTATCAGTGCAATCTATGAAGGAGAATGGCCTCGGAGAAGAAACTATGGGAGGAGAAGTTTCCACAGCACTTGGGCACGTGTGCAATGCAGCAGCAGTAGCGCAAGATAAAGGAGTGCGGATGGCATGTAATGGCATGGAGAGGAGCCTGGAGGAACCTGTCCTGCTTGGGAGCCAGCAGCCTTCCATAGGTATAGAGGTCATGAAGATCGGGCCCCTCAACCACAAGGAGAATGCGGGAGCAGAAGCAGGAGATCCCGCGGGCGGTGAATCAAATGTTCTGCATCAGCCTCCAAGAGACTGGCTGGAGCCCCTTGAGGAGGATGACGATGCTGAAGAGCTTGACAACCAAACGTGGAAGGTGAACCCGCTTAAACGAGGGAGGCAGGTAAATGGAAAAAGGCAGACGGTGATCAAGGACAAAAAGAATGCCCTGAAAATAAACAACAATGGCCGGTAAGTAGACGCCCTGAAGTGCTTATCTGATGCCTGTCTGGTGCAAAGATCTTTTTCTATATTTATTTGGAATGGCATATTTGCTTTCTTATCATTTCAGATTTGTCCTACATAATCCTATTTCTCAGACAGCTACATTTTTAGATAGGAGGTGTATGAGTGTGATTGTTTGAGGAGAAAAAAAAAATCAATATTGTGCTTCACTGGTAGCTGTAAATGTCAGCCATTGAAATGTAATAATACTATCAAAGTAGCAACAGATTTAGCCTGCTAAATAATGTTTCTCACACGAACATAATACATATGTTTAGCTAATTACTGTGAACGTACTGGATAAGTGGTTGGATGGATAGATATTGTGCTGTTAAGCAGCGTAAGTGTGTAAATCAGGATGGTCAGATTCATTTCAGTTAATGAGGCATGTTTGTTCCGCTCTCATCTCAGGTGGGTTTGATCAAGGAAATGTATGTGTACAGGCTCATATCACACACGCCTTTCTCATTTCTCTCCTATTTTATATAAAACGTAGGATGGCAAGATACATTCAAAATGCAGAGACAGGTTGATTGTAGATCTTTTACAACGAGCAGACTTCAACGCCTTCTGAAACGTGAATTTCCCAAATTATCAGTGGTGTCCTTCAAATAGGCTACATTTTACAATAATTAAAACCATTAAAGGTGCTCATTAAAATGTGATTATGGTACAATGCAAGATTATATGGTATAATGTAACAATATCTGATGATAACCGATTGTGGCAGTAAACAACTTGACCTGCATGATCTCGGCTGCAGTAAGGTAGTGTGGTGGCAGCCATTCAGTGACATTTACATGCAGAAATTCACAAAATACCGATCAATCGAAATAGGCGAGATCTGAGATGTTGTCTAAAGCTTCATTTATCGTGTGATTTGTGTTGCAAGGGCACCTGATTTTTGCGTCTTGCGTTTGTGCCATCATGTCGCTATTGGAGTCTTGGTGGTGTGCTTTCCACAGTCCCTCCAGCAGTTCATTTGTTATGTCTGTTCTTAGTTTCCATTGCATGCTGTTGTATTTCTCAGCATGGTAAGTCTAACAGTGCTGTAGAATGTTGCATTCCTTGAGCATTTCATTGCCTTCACAAGAGGAAAAACAAAGAATAGCAGGGTTTTTTACTTTTTCAAGTCAGTCTTTTCTAAAATCATCTGTCAGGTCAGATTACAAGATTTATAATTGGGCAGAATATTTGAAACCCTGGTGTAAGCAATTCACTTAAGGTAGGGGTGCAGTTAGGAGTTGAAAATGAAGAAAAATCAGTGACAGAGCTTACTTGTCATTTATTTATTTATTTTTAATTGAAGTTTTATGTATTTTTAATTGATGTTTTCCTTTACAAAAGGAAAACATCGATCTTGGATACCTTAAAGAATTTATATGCTTGATATTTGTAGTAATTTGTATGCATTTTGGGCTTAATGAAGGACTGAGCATATCAAATTAAATGGCCATATCTGTCCTTGCGTGACAGGTTCCGACGCAGGAGGCGTGGTACTGATGTAGATGGCGACTGGTTGGACTGGCCTGTACTGGGAGAAGGCTGGAAACGCAAAGAAGTCTTCCGACGATCAGGTTTCAGTGTAGGCAAGACAGACACGTATTACAAAAGGTACAAGCACATAAGGACACATGCATCCACCCACAATTCCAAGGTCACAAGGGTTGCCAGGACGGTAGTATTGCGATAGATTTTTTTGTGCCAGACTGCATTGTACGCTTGCTTGGGGGATCACAGGCAGAACAAGGTACACTACCAGTCCAAAGTTTTTCCATACACTGAGGGCTCTATTTTAACAATCTAATGCAAAGCGTAGAGTGCAAGGTGCAGCTAACGTTTATGGGCGTGTCCAAATCCACTCGGCTATTTTGACGGTGAAAAACCAGACTTTGTGCCAGTGCAAGGTATTTTGCAAGTAACATGCAATGAACCAGTCAGAATACTACATCACCTCACCTTTGAAAGGCAGCAGTGCATGAGTTACAGTGGATTGCTATGGCACATTTCCCCAGCAAACCAGATCAGTCTTCGCCTGATGAAACAGATGTGCTCGTGTGCAAGGTGAAAATGATTCCGCGGGAGTAGCACTGTTCCACTTAACCCTTTCGAAATGAAGCAGGCGTGGGATGAATGTACCACCAAGTGTCAAACGGTATAATGATGTCAGAAGACAGGAGAACAGAAGCTCGCTGCTAAACGAGCACAGCAGCTGGGAAAGGGAACTTGGTTATGCTTGTGTGTGTGTGTGTTTTTTTTTTTCCATTTTAATTTTGGGTCTGTAGTAGGGATGTAACTGTAAAAGATGTGTGCCGATTTAAACCGGCTAATGAATCGCTACTTTAGGAGTGCTTCGCAGTACTTTAACAGAAAAACAAAGTTTTTGGTTTTGACCGAATGCTAGATGGCGAGTGAATTTGAAATTGAGGATGCACTGCCAGGTGGCGCGGTGGCGCAGTGCTTAGCGCTGCTACCTCACAGCAAGAAGATTCAGAAAATGGATGGATGGACGCACCACCCGATCTTAAATCGGCGGTGCGACAGCATTTTTAGCTTTCCGGTAATCACAAACAAAAACGGCGAGAAAAGCAATAAATAAAGCTTGAATAAATTTCTCTGCAGCTCATTCTGTTAAAAAATCATGATAAAATCGTATCGTGTATCGTATCGAATCGTGAATTGAGTGTATTGTTGCATCCCTAGTCTGTAGTTCACAAAATATAAAGTGCAATCTTTGTTCAAGCAAAACACAAACCACAGTTTTTAAGGTGTTTTAAAAGATTCAAATGCAATAGGGTTGTTTATTTTTCTACATCTCACAATTTAGATTACTTACCAGGCAACAGACGATTCAGCTCTCCTGCCAACTGATCCCTCGTTGCCCGCGCTGCTGTCGACATACACTCCTTTGCTGGCTTTGACACATGCAGTTCAGCATGACGCATTCTGAAGTCCTCTAATGTGTCCTTATTTATGTCCAACATACATCCATCATGCATTGGCAGTATTACGCTACATACAACATGCCACAAAGAATGCTGCAACCTTTTGAGGGCTGTATTGTAATGTTCCACTTGACTTATCTAAATATCTGTAACGTGTTTTCAGAAGTCTAAATGTTTTTTTCAATTACAGTACGAACTTAATTCTGATAATGAACTCAAAAGCGCAACATCATTTCGCTGCCTTAAAATAGCAACGTGCCAACAATGTTCGCAGCCACACCTCCTACAAGCGTGAAGCAGGTGCAGAATCATTTGCTATTTAGACCATGTTCACACATGAAAATGAGCTATGAAACTAGCAAAACCAAATTCCGCTTTACGCTGGTGCTAAATAGGACCCTGAGATTTTCTATATTTGGATGTTACTCACTTATCATTTACTTAAAATACACTTAATATTCCTTACCAACAAGTGAATTTGCAGTATGTTCACCATTTGATTAGCTTTATTAGCAAGAACATGTCATATCTTCATCTCGGAAACCTCCCTTAGCAATTATAGCAACAGAGAAAATTTGAGGCATTCTTTCTACATGGGAGATTAAATATTGCTCTGTTTCATGGAATGAAAGAGTTAAGTAGTGCATTTACAGTTAAATGACAGCCTAAAATTTGACTATGCCATCCCTGCACAACCAGTTAATAGGATGTCAGACATGCACGGTCGCATATTCGTTCTGTGTTATGAGGGAAACTTGTTTTATTGGACATTGTATTTTCATTTATAGTTAGTTATTCAACTTTTCAATGCTTAATAAGAATAAAAAATGTGCAGTTTATGACCTGTGGTGTGCTTTTGTCAAAAACCTTTGACTGGTCATGTATAAGCTTACAGATTGCAATGTCTTATGAAAAACGTTAATTTTCCAAAGTATTAATGATTTCTTTCATATAGGCCACCTTCACGTTAAACCATTAATAATTAAAACCTATCAAAATGTGACTGTGGTATAATGAAAGGTTAACAACATCAGAGAAGCTGTGGCAGTAAACAGAACTTGACCTGCCTGTGAACTCGGTTGCAGGAAAGGTAGATCCTGACTGCAGCCATATTTCTCATCTGACTTGTGTTGTAAGGATGCCGAATATCTACATACAGTTTTGGTTGTATATCTTTTTGCTCTAGTCCTGATGGAGAACGTGTAAGGAGTAAAATCGAGATGGCCAAGTACCTTTCAGGGTCCATCGACCTCACCATGTTTGACTACAAGTCTGGAGTGTTTTTGGATGACAGAGCCGTTAGGGGGGTGAAGGTAATCACTGTTATGTCGTTCTCTGAAATCATCATCTTTACAGGTTTTACATGAGAGCTTAAGGTTTACACTTGAGTGAAGTAAGTTGTATGTTGCCATGTTGTGTTCATCCTAGTGCAGTTCTTCTACTATAGTGTGTTTGTGATAATATTTGGTATTTTCTTCCTGAATTGGTTCCCTTTGTTGCAGCGACGAAAGGGGTGGAATGCATCGGTCACTGCTGCGTCAAATGCCACTGAGGAAGGCACTGCGTCAATTGCCAAGGAGGAAATCGCTGCATTGGTCACCGCGGAGGAAGGCGCTTCATCATCAGGACCGAGTTTGACTCCTAAAAAAGCCAGCAGCTGGGATGGCTCCCCCACCCCTCCAGCTGACCCCACCAACACCTATGGCCAAAATTCCTCCATCCAGAAGTTCACCCCTCCCCGGGTGGCTGTGTCTCCACGCTTAATGCCAGCCACTCGGAGAAACAGCACCTCTCCCGGGTTGCCTTGCTCTCCGAGGTCCTCCCCTCACTCCGTAAAAGCCTCTTCTGTTCCCCTCGGCATGCCACTCCGTAGAGGGGGCAGTGTTTTGTCCCTCTGTCTCACTGATATCGCTCACCAGAGATTCAGTGCTCCTTCCACCCCTAGCAGGGACGTTTCTCCCCTTAATCTGCCATACTTGAATCCTTCACTGGTCCCGCTGAGCCCTGCCTCATCACCTGAAAGAAACTATAACCCAGCGCTGCAGGGCCAGAGTCTCATGAATTCCCCAGTGTCCAGTGCCCCCAGTCGAGCCCTGAGCCCCCTGTCTGCACCCTGCAACTCCAAACTGCCACTCAATGGAGTGCTTACGCTCTTTGACTCATCAGAGTCTCTTCCCCGGTTAGTACAAGCTGTTGGTATTCAGTTTCTTTCTTTTCTAGTTACAAATTTAATTTTTTCTTTTGAAGTTTCATAAATTGTATGTTTTTAATTCTCTTTGTATAATTTTGACATTTTTTTAAAAATCTTTTTAGTACCTGTATAAAATGTGGAACCTCCTTCCATGATGAGGAGATTGTGGAGCCAGATGGTGCATCTCTATGTCCCAGTTGCAGACGTATGTAAATAAGTGTTTACCTTTACGCATATATGTCAGGTTATACATTATATACCATTATCCTTTATCTGCAGTTTGAGCTCTAGTTGTGTAACTGGATCTTTTAGTGTGCTGATTTCAGGTAGTATTAGAGTAATAGTTGTTGAAATATATGTGAGCATATCTAAAAGTGATGAGGCCACTAAGGGCGGTTTTAGAAATATTTTTGGTACACTTTTGGTATAGTACTTTCGGTACTTTCACTTTTGTATTGAATTCCTGCCGAGTACCATTACTGAAACTGCCAAACCATCTGGGGTACTGCTTTGGTACTTTGGGGTGGAATTTTCTTTGTCAATGTTTTCTTTGTTGATTTTTTTTTTCCCCTGTAAATAGCCTGCCTCTGAAACACAATACGAACCCACCTTTAAAACAGCCTCAAACTTTTAGTCTAAGGGCACGTTTCCACCATACTGGGTACCATACTTTTGGTACTTCAAGAAAGTACCAGAAGTACGGTACTTAAAGGTGTTGGTTTTCCACTGGTGTAAAAACTGGTACCGTTGCTGAATGGCACGATACAGGGTTTTTGTATTGAAATCGAAAAATTTCTGTAGTCTTATAGGGCCTGATGATATGCAATATTAATAGTAACATTGCATGTTATGCACTGCAATTCTTATATTGCTAGTCAGCTATATCAACATCAGGCATTTTCTCACTTTCAATGCAAAGATTATTGCAATGCAATATTGATACCAACATATATCCAATCCTTACATCACTAGTCAGATTAAAATAAGGCTTTTTCTTACTTCCAATTCTGTAGGGACATTATATTGCGGGGATTACATTTTTTTTCCCTAAAATATTTTTACTCTGTTACTGTGTTATAGGGAACAAAAATCTGGCAAGCTTTGCAATTTTAATTATTATTCCTTTTATAGATTCTTATATGTTTAAAAATCAGTTTAAAGTTTATCGCCACTGCTTTTACATTTACATTTAAATGTCATTAACTTAATCATATTTGGAATTTATAAAAGTTGAATGAAATATAAGGTGCAAGATATACCTACCGTAAATAATTCAATTTCATTTTATTTTTATATAGCACCTTTCTCAACAAAATTGCCTCACAAAAAATATGTAATTTCTTTCTAAATTGGATTTATAAATTGAAGAGAATCACTTCAAGTCAAAATTAATTTTGACTTTGACTTGGAAAAAACATCAACACATTCAAATGATTTGTTTTTTGTTCTGTTCTTTAGCCAAGAAAGAGCAGACTGACACCCAGAGCAGCATTGTCTTCAGAAGGGTAAGGCTGTAGTAGAGGGGCTGCATGCTGCTACAACACACTGACATCTCGCTTGCCGCCTGGCTCTCTATTTTTATAGTTTTTACAATGATTTCTGCTGCTTACAAATTACATATTTTTGCTAACAATAATGCTGTTATATCTTGCTGTATTAACCTTTAAGTGAAATTTGCATGAGTGTTTTAGCAAGTCTGATGGCTTCTCTGTTGGTCCTGACAGAGGTGCGGTGGAACTAAAGAAGAATCTGAGAATCAGCTTCTAAAAGGGGCTGTACCCTTAAGGGTCTGCCAATTGTACCTTTAGCTGTAGATACAGAAATGGACTATTGGCAGTATATTGATTGTGATTTCTCTACCTTAAATTAGAATAAAATATAAATTTACCTACAGCTAGGGTTTAATTGGACGAACCTCAAGGGTATAGCCCCAGTGACAAGCAAAGGTGCAAATTGGTGCGATTTTCTCTGACAGTATAGGTGGATACCTGTGGTGAAGGAAACTATGAAGTTGAAACTCTTTTGTAAGCAATGTCCCGAGATAACTGAAAGGTACCGTCAAGCCAGAAAGGCTGCAACAAAGGCGGTCGTGAAAGCCAAAGCTTGTTCATGGGAAGAGTTTGCATTCAGTCAAGGTAGCAAAGTGCCGATCAACTCTGACAATATTATGAAATGGTGAAAGAGCACTTTGATGAACTCCATTGCCCAGTGGGTATGCCCTCTCAACAGGAGGCAGTGTTGGAAACTTCTGGTGGATCACCACCGCACAATGGAGTTCCTCAAAGTGCTTGCATATTAGGCTGCAGGGATAAATGAAATCCATCCAGGGATGTTAAAAGTTGTTGTTGTTGTTTTTGTTGTTACAGGTGATGTGCCTCTTCAGTGTTGTATGGAAGGATGAAGTACTTTAGGGCAGGCAGACAGGGGTGGTGGATGCATTTTTAAAAAGGGGTGACTAGTGTCAGTCATGCTCCACCTGATGGTCAAACCTTGGATTCAGGAATGCTATTTCCGGATTAGCTATGGAGCAGTACACCACAAGCTTCTCCTCTGCGTGACTGTGTGCGCCTCAGATCGTACTGTGGCTCATACTAGGGGCTTGAAGAGACTGTCCTGCTTAGGGGCTTGAAGAGACTGTCCTGCTTTTTGCAGATGATATGTTTCTGGCGGCACCTGCTCACTGTTGTGAATAAGTGAATAAGTTTAGTGAATAAGGTTATGCACCTTGAGATCATGTTTATGGTAATGGGGAATGTGAAGTTGACAGGTGGATTGATTTGCTGACTTCAGATTCACTGGCCCTGAGGTCGTCAGCATTGGTAAAGTGGAAGTTAAGTTGTATGACGAGGGTTAACCAGTCAGTCTCCCTCCTTATCTCGATCTGTGGTTTATGACCAAAAATCAAGGTTGCGAGTATTAGTGGCCAAAATAAGAGGTTTCTCCACTGGATTACTGAATTCACTCCTCATTGCAAGGTTTGGCGTTTTAAATCTGGAGAGTTTTCAGAATTGGTCTGCTGTTCCTTCAGATCAAGAGGAACCAGCTAAGGGTGTTTTTTTTAAAGGCGTCTTACGAGGATGGTGGTGCTCCCAAGGAAAGACCCAGGAAACAGTGGAGGGATTCTGTCTCCCGACTGGTTTGGAAGCATCTAGGGATCCCCCAGAATGAGCTGGAGTTTGTGGCTATGGAAAATTGTCTGACCTCCTTTATTGCTATGAGATTTTTGCTGCTGTTTATGTTTGAAGCTGCTCGTGTTGGTTTGAAAGGTGGTCAGGCGAGCTCCTCCTTTTTGGAATGACTGATTCGGACAAGTTTAAGTAAGTACCGCTTCTAGTCAGTACTAGATGATACACCGATTTTGCAATGAGGAACTCTCTGCTGCAGCTGTCAGGTTGTATTTTCTGTCTGTACTTTGGCTGGAAAGTTTCCATGACATTATGAATGTTGTGCTGTTCTGCAGACCTCCTGGGTCACTGACAGTAGAGTGTTGAGTTTAGAAGCATGTGGCTCCAGATGGCTCTCTCTGTCTGATAACTCTCTCATGAACTCTGCAATAATGCCTTGGCTGTGTGGGTTCTACATGGAGTTTGTGCCTGGGGTCACACAGCAAGAATTTGGCTACAAAGCTGTGTAAAATCAGCAAAACCCTGTGCAGCCACTACAAGCTGTTGGTTACTATCAGCATGCTGTAGTATTTTTTTTTTTTAAACTTTTTACAACCCATGAAAATAAATGTGATTGAAAGACAATTTTTGTTTTGATTTACAGTTCTGCTTTTTATTGGATTTTATCTTGCTTCCTTCATGACCATTCATGTAGTCCATCAATGCTTGTCATGCAGCTAAAGTTGATTTGATGGGCCTTCCGGCCCTTTCGGTTAGGTAGGTGTGTGTGTGTGTGTGTGTGTGTGTGTGTGTGTGTGTGTGTGTGTGTGTGAGAGAGAGAGAATGAAATTTAGTTATTAGTGGTTGGAATGATGCAAACAGCTAACATGCAGTAACTGGTGCATTCTGTTTTATTGATTTCCCATGCTATGTGAATTCTTTGGGAAATGAAAAATCCTTTTTGTTTATTCATGTAACAGATGAATGGACATATGAAATAAGGCGGTGCAGTAGTTAGCACTGTTGCCTCACACCTCTGGGACCTGGGTTCTGGTCTCTGCTGTGGCTCCGTGTCTGGAGCTTCCATGTTCCCCCAGCGTCATTGTGGGGCCTCTTCTGGGTTCTCTGGTTTCCCATCACAGTCCAAAAACATGCTGAGGTCAATTTGGAGTTACCAGATTGTCTGTAGGTGTGCATGCGTGACTGACTGGTGCGTGAGTGACTGGCG
>JAODKF010000116.1:11911283-11922364 GCA_026779585.1 Mormyrus proboscirostris | reverse complement strand
TGGTCTGCCTGACCCCTCTTTGTTTGGAATAATTTTAAGTTACTCTGCCTTATTTGGGAAAGATGGCCTACAGTAGCTCAGTAGTTCTCATTTTCTAAAATAAACACTTAGTGGTTCTTCAAGATCTTGACTGTAGCCTATTTCTACAGTGTTTTTTTTTCTTTCTTTCAATATAGTTAATTTAGAGTTAGTTTCATTTCTACAAACTCTAACTCTGCTAGATTATAGATAAAAGATTCCTATTCCCCTGCCATTCTGTGGTCGGCCCCAAAAATGCTGATCGGAGCATCTCTAAAACCCTGTGTTCCCCGATTCCTTGCATCCTGTCCCTGCTTCCGCAGTCCATGCCCCGGCAACACGTGACAGGAAAGCTAATGGTTACATAAATATTAGAAAATAGTTAATTTACTATCTTCTAATAGTAAGTATATGTTAATGTAAATTCAACTCGCAAAAATTATACTTTTCTTGAAAGGTGCTAATGTTTATGTACATAGCTGGTTTCCATCTGGAGATGCATTTGCTATAAATCCTCCTCATTCGCGAAGGGTTCTGGAACGTAACCTTGCAAATGTCCGAGGTCTTGCTGTATTTGAAATCTCCTTGCATATTGACTGTCACAGAGCACATCTGTGTCTGTTTATGCCTGTTCATTTTCTGGAGAAAAATAGCGATGACCAGCTTTTACTGTGAATTTTTGTAAATAGTTTTAGCATTTAGGATTTTCCTTCAGTGTCATGGCTGCATATTTCCATCATATGATCCTGATGTCACAATTACACAGCTATAGGTCAAATTTAGTTTTCACAGTTTTGAAGTGAATCAGGATTTCTTTTTTTGCCATTTCTGCTCGTCTGCAAGCCCCCACAGAGGTTGCAGGAGTGACAGGGTCCAGCCACCTCTGATTAAAGTGGCATTCATGTGCTGGCATGTCTGGATGTGCCCACGTCCTCTAGCTCCTGCTTAGAGCTTAGCTGTCTCGGAATGGTCAGGCCCCTTCATCCTGCCTTTAGCTGCCTTGGTGTGGTCAGGCCTCATTGTCCTGCTTTTTGCGTGACATAGGCCTCCTAAATTTTCCAGTTGGGCCATTATTTCCTCCACTTAAGTCTCAGCTCAGTAATGTAAAAAAAATTCCCAAGATGTCGAGAAATAACAAATGTGTTATTGTCTAAATGTACATTTAATTTATTTATTTAATGTTTTTGTCTTTTAGAAGAAAACAAGGAAAACATCAATGCTTCTAAAAAAGCAGAAAGCATTGGTGAGTTGAAAAATTCAGAATTCCCATATCAATTGCCTTCCTTGAAAGGCCACTTTAAACCTAGTTCATACTTCAATCTTTCCACGTGCACATTCAGTATGAGGACGGTCGTAGCTTGTGTTCATACTGTGGATGCGGATGGTTGTGGTTGGCGCATGCATACTGCAATGATACTCCTCCAGACCAGCAGAGGGCAGATGAAGGTTACGTAAAAGCAGGATGACATAAGGTTTATAATCGCAAGTTTCTCGGGTTTTTAAAACAATAAAAACATAACTTTCTTTTGTAGGACTACTTAACTAACGTTGGCTTTGCCTCGCAAACAATTTGGACAGTAAACATGTTTAATATTTACTATTTACCACTGCCCAATCATGTTTCTCCCTGACAATACTCTTCGATTCGTGTGATTAAAATATGATTTTTGGATAGAAATCAATAATAATTAAGACATAGGTGGAATATACAGAGCCCCTATGAGGTCAGGGTGGGAAAATATTTTTTTGAAATTGTTTTGTTTCTCTTCGCAGTAGTTTTGCAATTCTACTACACTTCCCTACTTGCTTTTTGCTGCAACTTGATGGCAAGGATAAACTTAAATAATGTTTGTGTGTGCACTTCACCTTTAATAGCCTAGTTGCCTTGTTTAGTTACTGGTAATGAATTGACACAGTGTCATTATTAATAAATACATATAAAAACATATATATGAATGTTACATGGTGTGCATTGTCCCCCATAGATTAATGCTTAAAGCACACTTAACTGTACATGTCTGTATCATTTAAGCTTTTACTTATTATAATCGATTAATTCTATTCCGTTATTAGTAACGGAAAACTATCGTGAGGGATCGCAAAAATATTGCGAGGGAACGTAAAACAATTTCAAAAAATATTTTCCCACCCTGACCTCTTATGAGCTCCTTATATTCTAAAAGCAAACATGAAAATCTGAGCTACACGCACACCGACCTCAGCCGTCCACAGCCAGCCCCTGAGGACAATGTTCACGTCACGTTCCCTTGTCCGCACCTGAAAGCGCATGTAGAAAAGTGAAGTATGAATTGGTCTTTACAGTATAATGACATAGCGGAAGATTACATGCACTGATTCAATGAGCAGTATGGCAGTAAGGGCAATACAGAAAATGTATTGATGACCAAACAAAAGGCAACATCTAAATAAGTGACTGTTGGCAAATGTCTCATAATGTTGGTATCTGTGATGTGCTCCTTAATGCCATCTTAGTGTCTATGATGTCTGCTTAAACTGGACTTTTAGAGCATTCAGTAGATGACCAATGTTCGTTTTGTCTGTTCCATGTGCATTCCCTCAGAGAACAAATGCTCGCTGCCTGGTATACTCAGAAGCAAAGAGACTCAAAAAGGTGAGGGAGCATCACACAGTCGACCGACAATCAGTCTTTTTGCTCCTTCTGTTTTCTCTCTCTGTTAAGATCAGTGTTCTCCTGTTAGTTAGACTTGAATGCAGAGATTCAAAGATCTGAGAAAGAAAGTTCACTGGATGATTGTGAACAGCATAAGACTGGATTGGAAAAAATGTTCTTTTTGTTTTGCAGCAATACGCCATTTCTCACCACAGTGAACCTGAAGGTTTCCTGTTGGACTCTGACAATGCTGAGGTGAGGATTGCGGTGGCTTCCTGCTTTCCGTTTCTCCCCAGCTTCTTCAGTCTGATCAAACAGAGTGGTGTGGAGCAGTACGAATGGGTTATGCTACCTGAAAACCCCTTTCCCAGTACAATGTGGAAATTTTAGTTAAGCAGTTAGTGAAGCAAAGGTGATGTTAACGATTCACGGTAAAATCAAGCTTGTTCTGCAGTCTTCAGATCTTTTCCCTGTCTTGTTGCTTTTCCTCTCTTCCTCCTTGTGACTCAATCCTTTACTTGCCCTGTGTCAGTCTCCGCCAGGCTCCCCTCAGGGCCGGAGTAAGAGGCACAGCCGGCGCAGTCGGCGCGCCTGCTGGAAATGCGACGCCTGTCTGCGCACAACGGACTGCGGCAAGTGCGACTTTTGCATGGACAAGCCCAAGTTCGGAGGCAGCAATAAGAAGAGGCAGAAATGCCGCCTGCGCCAGTGCCAGAGCCAAGCCATGGTGAGCGGCTGCTTTGCGGATGCTGCAAGTCGGTCTGGAGACCCTTAAGAGCGATGCGGCTGCAGAATTAGGCCCGGTCCACGTGAAGTGAAGGCCCTGTTTTGAGGTCATCTGTGAAAATCACCTAGTGTTTAAAGGCAGGATTGTTTTTCAGAATCTGAACCTCAAAGCACGTTTTGGGAAAAAAAAACTAAGTAATGGGGGGGGGGGGGATGTGTTAATTAGCATGTAACAATATTGGCTCGTCTTTTCTGAAAGTGCTAATTATCCTTTTAATGCCTTAAGGGTGAGGTGTATGTTCTGACAGTAATGTGATGAGATTTGGATTCATTCAAGCTGAGAATTTCAGATCTTCTATCAGATCATTCCATGATATTTGTATATATGCAGTTCTTCAAAGTTGTAGATTCTGTCCGTGAGATCTTGTAGTTGATGTACTTTTTCCCCTCTGTGCGTGTGTGTGTGTGTGTGTGTGTGTGTGTGTGTGTGCGTGTGTGTATGCGTGCGCGTGTGTGCGTGTGTGTGTGAGTGCGCGTGTGTGTGTGTGTGTGTGTGCGTGTGTGTTTGCGTGCGGGTGTGTGGGTGTGTGTGTGCGTGCGCGTGTGTGTGTGTGTGTGTGTGTGTGTGTGTGTGTGTGTGTGTGTGTGTGTGTGACAGCGACACCTGCTGCCCCTCCAGCTTGTCCAGTCTAAACGCAGGGGCTGGATGGGTCGCTGCAGGAAGCGGGCAGGACGCTCCAGGAGCAAACTGAAAAAAACCTGGGAGAACTTCGGGATGACTGACAACGATGACAGTGATGAAGACTCCACAGGAGGCCTGGTGCCCAGGATGGAAGACGAACACGTAAATGACAAAGGAGTGGAGTCTTTTGGCAGCTATGCTTCCCAGGTGGCCGGGGTAAGCTGTCCATTTATTGGCTACAGCTCCTTTTCACTCTGTGCATGTAGCTGCTTCCCGCGTTGACCAAAGAAAGTGCTGGTTACCAGCTTTCTTACGCAACTTTGTCCACGCAGGCGATGTTTGCGCCGAGCTTCGTCCCCGGCTTCGGCCGACTCGACACGGAGGCGCTCTACATCAGCAGCTACCCTCTCCCCGTCCAGGCAGGGCCCCCGTCTCCAGTCAGGCTTTTCCCAGGGCTGCATGCTGTTGGCCGTGAGAGCAGAGGGGCAACCTTCATGGTGCCGCCTGAGGATTATCGCAGTGTTCGCACGGTTTTGGCTGATGTTTGTTATGGGTTCCCCAGGTGCCTGACCTCCTGCTACTCCCTCGCCAGGCTTGTTACCAGGGTAACAGTGGAATGCTGGAAATGATGAAGATGACTGACTTTGCCGCCAGGACACTGGATGCTGAGCAACCCCTTCCTCCTCCAGTGAGTGCAGGGGACTTCCCAAATCCATCACCGCTGCATGGTCAGTCTTGTTCCGCTAAAAAGCGGATGTGCTGTCACAGCTGGCACTTCCTGTGTCCCCAGAGCTCAGAGGCGGTCTTTAACCCGGCCGCGCTCATGCCGGATGCGGCGACTGGAGCTCTGGGGCTGGCGGTGGGTGACGACGTGAGGATCGTGGAGGTGGACACCGGGGAGACGGAGGTCACGCCTGTGGTGAGATCATGGCTCTTCCTCCACCGCCGCCACTCGCCTTGTGTTACGCGAGCCCGGCGCTCGATGACCTTGGCTTCTCCGGTGCTTTGCAGATCACCGAAATCTTCAGCCTGGCTGAGAGCAGCCCACTGGATGGCGGCGTTGACCAGGAGCTGCTGAGGCTGCTGGAGGCGCTGCGGCGCGCGGTGCTGCCGGCCCACTGGGTCGGCGTCATGGTGACCGGCCCGCGGCTGCAGCTGCTGCAGTGCTCCAAACTGTCCACCATGGCCGACACCGTGCTGCACATCGAGCCTGACTTCTCCTACCACATCAGTGTGCAGGAGCTGCCACTGCTCCTCACACACCGGCTGTATGAGGCCCACCCTCCCCGCCTGGCCTCCACGACGGAGGTGACCTCTCTGCTCCTGGACCTGGAGAGCTACTCCGTGTGTCAGGGATACCCCGCCTTCGAGATGCCCCACCGGGAGCCGGTCCTGCACATGCGGGCGGCCGCCTGTGAGCTGCTGGTGCTACAGTCAGAGGAACGCTGCGACAAGTGTGACATCACCTCGCTGGTTCTGTGAGGGATGGGGCGGGGGGGTCATCGGGGATGCACCTCCCTTAGCCGCTCTCAGGTCCTAAAGAGAGTAGGGTTACCTCCATGTCCCATTGGGCCAGTGTTCTTTTATTTTTATTTTTTTTCTTTTCCACATGATGGCCCTGCAGGAGATTTCTGGAAGTCTCTGTGTCACCTACTGTTACTACAGTGGTGTTTTTGTGGTACTGTATATAAACAGGACATTCAGTCTGGGGCCGTGAATAGAGAGGTGATTTTTAAACCAGATGGCAATGCTGCTTGATGTTGGGCTGCTTACTTTGACATAATTCTTACTACACATTAATGTCGTGTGGGGTGGGCTTGGGGGCCTTGTAAAGATTAAGCTAACTACCTCTCTGTAGTTTCCTGCATTCTTTTTCTGTCTTATGATACCACAATACATGCAATGTGCGCCTCCTTCCACCTAATTTATTCAATTTTGTGCATCTTTTTAGTTCTTCAGAGCAGTGAAGGTCTTATTTTAAAGAGAAATTTGTTTTAAAATGGCACAAAAAATCTATATGCAAATTTGAATGCAGGCTTGCTTGATTTCCGATTTAATTATGTAACGAGCTGTACCTTATATTCGATTTTAGGGTAGGAGATCCTTTTCTGTTGTGTAGCGTTTATAGCAGCAGTAACTAAGTATTAAAATACATTCCTTGTTTTTTACCTCATTTTTCGAGCATAAAATAAGGTGGGCGATCTGTCTGTTCATTTCCTTCCCCCTTACATGCTGCCTGCTGATTCTGAGCTTCCAAATCATTCAGTTTTGGTTTGGAAGTTTCACAGCGCAGAGACTAGGTCTAGGAAAACTGGACCAGCGTTGACTTTTGAGTCCTTAAACAAGCCGGGCAGTCAGTACTAAAGGCAGCTAATCTGCTCCAGGATTTTACCGTCAACCACAGGGGTGGTTGTTTTCCTGTTCTTGGTTATTGTCGACTTGTCAACGCGAAAAAAAATCAAGTGTCCACTTGATTCTCTGCAGTATCATAATTTTTATAGGAGCAAAAACAATTTTGCTTATTCTGTGGAGTTTACATAGGGGAAAAGATCGTATGGATAACTGCTGTTTTGTGCCGAAACTCTTGCCTGAAATGGCTCTACAACAAATACTAAAATATCCTAAATTTTCAAAAATTACTTAATTGAATCTGGCTATCATGGAATCCAATATGTTCAACATTTGTTGTGCGTGATTTGTGAGTTCTATAATTTACCTTAGACTTCCAGAGGTGATTTTTTTTTTTTTTTTTAAACCTCAAAGCAGATAGAACTTTTAAAAATACTGTGCATAGTAATTTTCGTGTAAATACCAATGAACATGATTCTATTTAAAAAGTTTAAATAAGTTAAATTGATGCACTGGATAATTTTCTGGTGTTCTGTTGCGAGAATGCCAGCACATCGGAAAGCGCCAAATGTCACACTTTCTGCCTTTGTCCTTTGTTACCAGATTACTGTTTCCACCTTTTGCATTAAATATTAACTTTACTTTGGTTTTGAGTGGGTTTGTTTTAACTAAAATTGACTTTAGTTGCACTGTTCTGCTAATTTATGTAATTAAGGCAAAATTGTCCCTCTGACTTGTCAAATTCTGCTAATCCTTTTACATGCATTTTGTGACTTAAACTAGATTGTTTGGTATCACATGTGTGTGTTTGTAGAAATTTACATGAACATTCTGTTATGCAAGTCACTAATTATCAATGTGAAAAGAAACTGGTATGCTTAGTTTTTTTTTTTTTTTAATTTGTCCCCTCCCCAGTATTACAATATAGACATGTAGCAAAAAAAATAAATATTCTCCTGGTGGGGTCATGATGGGCAGGTCAGACTCTTACAGTGTCCAGCTCTTTCTTGGGAATCCCTCCGTGTCCCCGGGCCCCCTGGTAGGTGTGATTCCTCCATGTCCTGGGTCTTTCCCCGAGACTCCACCCTGTGGGAGCCGCTCAGGTGGCATCCTTATAAGGCGCCCCAACAATCTCAGCTGAATCCACATCGCTGAGAGTGTGTCCAGCAACCCTGCAGAACATAATTTCTGTCACTTGAACGCCCAACCTTGTCCTTTTGGTTTTTAAGCACAGCTCACGGCCGTAGGTAAGCATAGGGATGTAGATTGACAGTAGAACTGTGAGTCTCGTAATATAACTTGTCTCCAGCTTAACCACCACAGACGTCCTCAGTGCATGTGAAACCGCGTATGAAAGGCGCTGCCCCCCTTTTTGGAGTACTACGGCCTCCGGTTTAGAGGTGCTGGCACTCATGCCTGCCACTTTATAATAACGCTTTACAGGCAACCTGAGTGTAAAATGTCTGACTTATGGACAACTCATGCTTACGGACTGCCATAAAACCTATTATATTAAAAAATTTTGTTTAAATGCAGCGGTTCGTAATAACGAACGCAGGCATTACTTTGTAAAGCTGGTGAAAACATTGCGCAGCTTCAGCAGTTTGTCAGCTTGAGGTACAGTACAGTATGTCGTTACTGTGTGATTTTCTGACTTGCCTACAAATTCGACATAAAGACACTAAGGGAATGGATCTCGTTTGTAACCTGGGGACTGCCGTTATTTGCATATGTCCATTAGAATGTTAGCTTTCACATGCCTGATCTCGCTCTCCTTTAAGGTAATACACACATGAGAGGGGCAGAGCACGGAGTCAGGCATTTCCCTGGTGCCTCTAGTGCATTTTTCGTGGGTTAAGGGCCGAACAGCAATGTGACTACCTGCCCATGTTCAACATCGAGGTGCCTTGCAAGGTCCTGTTCGGATGATGCCAAAAGCATGACATTTGCGAATGGCCGCCATGCTGTCTTGCAGTCCCCCACACCGGATGGCCTCCACGCCACGGCTGCACCTTGATATTCTCTCCATGGCAGTGGAGAGGAGATGTGCCCTTGACAGAGGCCCATGCCCACTCTAAATGCCTTCGATTTTGTGCCAAGGATATGGACTCGAGTAACGCTGCATTCATACCGGGTCCAGATGTCTTGCAATAGTGGGCGTGGTAGCCTGTATTCCTGTACCCCTTCCCACAGTGTGTACCTAGGCCTGCGTTTATATGCTTACTCTAACTGTGTAGACTGAAGAGCCATATTCCCACAGGCTCTCAAATAGCTGTGAGCGAGTTCACGGTTCCACAGACACGCCGGAATCCTGAGATCGAGGTTCAACTCTTCTCCAGTACTCTGGCATCGGCTTTCCTGTGCAGGCTGAGACGTTTTCTGCCCCTATAATCGAAGCTTTGGTCTCATCTTTGATCCCACTTCTTAAAAATAGGGACCTCCAAAGGTATTTTATCTACCTGCCATGCAACATTGAAGTAGTACATCAAGCATGTCTACCCAACAACACCCTGTGCTTTCAACACCTCTGGATGGATGTCATCTATTCCTGCAGCCTTCGCGCTATGGAGACCCCAGGTCACTGTAGCAACAGCTGCAAGCAATAATTCTGATGCACCAGAAGTTGAGAGGGCATATTTTACTGGGCTAAGGAATTCCTCAGAGCATTCTCTCACCATTTGATAATATCGCCAGAGCAGGTCAGTACTTCCCCACCCTGGCTGAATACAGCCTGTGCAAGGCCCCGCCTCCACCTCCTGCAGCATCAAAAGATCTGCCGAAACATCATGGGAGCCTCTCCAAATTCCTCCCATGAACAGGCTTTTGCGTGATTGCCTTCAGTGCAGCCTTGCTGGCCTATCGGTGCCCTTCAGCTGTCCCTGTGGAAGCACCGCCTCCTGCATTACAGCTTCCTTCACCACAGCTAGCCACCACGCAACCCCTATGGTTGCTGCTGTGAAATGCACTTACTGCCTTCTACCCAACCATTGCCATGAACATGTCCCAGACTTCACTTGTCACTCAGGAGGAAGTTTCCCCTGAGGTGTCAGTCGAATTCATCTCTGCACAGAAGCTTTTGCGGCAAACCCTGATTGATCATCTGGGTTGTCCCAGTCCATCTGGCTACCATCTAATCCCTTTCCGGAGGACCCTTTGAGCTACTTCAGATTTTACAAATTAATTCAAAACTGAATGGCTCCTATGATTGGCTAAATAGTTCAGCTCTTCTGTTTTGACTGGTTTGTTTCTTTGATTGAAAGACTCATCCAATCATTTCACATTAACCTTAGTGACACCTGCATGATTATAAGAGGCTGACCAATCAGCACACAGCAAGGACTCGGTGCTCAAGTGAAATCCAGGTTTTGATTGAAATGGTAGCTCTTAAATCTAACCCTAACCCTAGTGTCCTCCCTGACCTGGATTAGGTGATAACCATACATACCATCAAGTAATGGTAGCTCTGTATCAAAACCCCTGATAGACTATGTTTATCAGTCTGCACTGGAAGTAGGTTGATCCTAGGTGTCCATCCATTTTCTGTAATTGCTTATCCTATTCAAGGTCATGGAGGGCTCCCCATGACACGGGGAAAACATGCAAACTCCACACACGTGGAACCCTGGTGGAGACAACAGAGCTAACCAGTGCACCCTCTGTGCCGCCCCATAGGAGCCTCATTCGTACAAAATGTTCTTTCCCTGCTTCGGTTTGGTTCTGTCTGATCTATTCTGATCGGTATCATCAGCATTTAGGCAGGTTCTGCCAGCTAGTTTGTTGGTTCATCACTTTTCATAAATAACCTGTAGCTATCCAAGCTTTTTAGGAAAACCGGGTCTTTTTGGTGAGATGGTGCTGTGATGTCATTGCTGTACTTGCCAGTGTCTCTCTTTCAGCAAAGGCTGAGAGTAAGACCCCTGAGTACATGGGTTATTTGCCATCTGAACAGCTGCACTCGTCAGATCTTTGCCCTCCTAAATAATGACCCACGAGGACCTACTGGAACTTAAAACTTAAGCTTATTTCCGCAAACCCCAAAGCTGCTTGTACCTACATCTAGCTGTCTCACTTTATTTTTATTTTCTATCTATATTTTACTTTTATTTTAGTCTTTGTTATTTTTTGATTGTGTCTTGATTGCGTTATTGATTACCACCACCTGTACCAAAAAAAAAAAATCCATGCACTTCATGCACTTGGTGAATAAATGCTTTCTGATTCTGATTTATGCCAACTGTGCTTGTAATTACACTTGTTTCCCCACAAGGTGGCCTCACTCCTCTGGTGGGAACGTCAGGTTTCAATAAGTGCTGCAAATGTTTGCTTAGGATTTAATATAGATATAAAACCCAAAATTAGACTTTTATTCCCAGCAGAATTTTTTCTTAATACTTGTAATAATGGAAACAATATACACACCCTATTTCTCCAGTAATGTATGTTAAAGTATTAAATACAGTATTGCGCTACCCAGTAAGAACTTTAGTTAAACTCCAACTATATTAAAAAGAATTGAATTTATCTATAACACACCAAAGTGCATTTCTATTTTATGATATTGCTGTTCTTGAATTTTTCTTGTATCATTACAAAAGTTACATCATATGCTAATTAGCCTAACATGCTGTGGTGTGGTGATATATGTTGAAATTGTAACACAGGTCCCGGGGGGGG
>JAODKF010000116.1:11886292-11906350 GCA_026779585.1 Mormyrus proboscirostris | reverse complement strand
CATCCATCCATCCATCCATCCTCAAACTGTTTATCATGGTCAGGGTTGGAGGTGTTTCTAATCTACCTTCTTTTTTCAGCCTCCATATCTGTCCAGTTTTATTGTAGCTGTTTCTTTTTTATTAGAAAACAAATCAATGATTGTCTTCTTTAACCTCAAACCATCTGCGAATTATTGTACAGTTTTAGCCAGAGTGTCATGTATCAGTATTCATGAAAAAAACACATTATTGGCTTTCACATGCAGAGAAAACAACTGCAATGCCAGGTCATCTGTCCACTGGCCTCTGCAGCCTTAAGACAGCTCACTGCAGGCTGCGGGTAACCTGTGGGGCTTGGGGCTGCTGACTGGATGGGCGGCTTCCAGATGAGGCGCACAAAAGGCACTCAGCCGCAGAGGATGGAGAAGCAGGAAGGTAGGCAGTAGATCAGATGTGAGAGAGAGCACTAAACTCCATACTCTATAGAGACATTCTCAGTGGATCAACGTGAGAATAACATTAAAGTGTGGTGTGATTCTCTCTGCCGAGCAAAAGAAAAACCCCAATCACAGCAGCAGAGAGTTTGGAGCGTCCCTCCCATTGTCCCTCAGGCCAGTCCGATCTGGGTTTGACCAACAGGAAAGCAGAATAAAACCAGAAAACTCACCAAAAACCTAAGAACAGGACAGCAGCTGCCCGGGACACCAGCTGTAGAACTATAATCAGGACCATAAATTCGGGAACAAGACAGCAGCTAAGCAGGACAAGAGCCATGGACCTTAAATCCAAAGCCACTAGACCAGTGATCACGCTGGCAACACCGACCAACTAAACCAAGCCCCACCAACTGGACTCTGCATCGTATACAGCTCTGAGCCTATGCTGTATTAGACATTATGATTACTGAGCGCTGAGCAATGCTCACTGCTCTGTTTAAATGAGATTAAGAGTTAATTACCACTGTCTCAGAGCAAGATCACAGGCCAGGCGCAATTACCTCATTACCAGTGAGGAACAGGTGTGATACAGAGCTGAACAACAACACTTTGAGATGGAATGTTCCGGACTGGAGGGGCAATGTGCTGACACCATAGTAAGTGTGGTCACCTCATACCTCTGGAGACCATGCGTTCTTCCCGCACCATCGTGGTCTTTCCTCCCACCGTCCAAAAACAAAGGACATATACTGTAAATGTAACTTCACATTTCCTTGTATGATACTGTTCTCAATGTATACAAGGTTACATCATAAAAATAAATGCGTAGCTGTAGCAAATCTCATGCAATTACCCTCACAGAACAGCAGCTATAAGCAAGTAAATGTACAAATGCCGTCTAGATAGTAATACGCTAAAGCAGACCATTTCCTAGATCTAGTTCAATTGCCAAATAATGTATTTTATTTTGCATGTTATATTGCAATTTGTACCCTTCAAACCACAACTCCAGGTCCAATTGAGCAAAGAAATATTGGCCTTGTATCCTGGACATGTGTGTGTGACACTCAGCTATGTCATATTTGAAGTATTTACTCTTAATGCTTAGAAAAAAAATAACATTTAGAAATAGCAGGATGCAAAACCATTCACTATAATACTATGTCGTTATGGTAATGACGACACAGAACTTAACCAATCAGAGAATGAGGAGACAAAACGGATGGGGAAGACGGTCACAGGTCCTGACGGATTCCGAAGATATTAGAGCAAACACGCTCCCACTTAAAAAAAACTTTCCTCTAGTTTCAAGAGCAAATTAATAATGTAAAAATACACATGATATATCCATATATTTATGCTGCAATTATTCATTAGTTATGGCGTTGTTTCCTTATCAGCGTTTTAATTTTTTTATTTTAATGGAATAAGCTGATCCTTTTAATGGAAAATATATATTTAAAATAACCAGTGTTATCTACGCATGAAACAAAACAGCCAAAAACACAATATACAGGCAAGCCAGAATCCTTAGAAATAAAATAATAATAATACATCTTGATGTAAAACAACACATCTGTTTGTCACCCTCTTTAGTAAGATGCCTCTCCTTCAGACCTAAATGGGAGTTTCCTGGTTCATGTATAAATATAGAATTAAGTACGAGCCTATACGAGCAGAGTTAAATTTGGAAATGCGTCCCATCGTTAATTATGCTGGAGCTATTAATTACGATATAAATGTTTTAATCGGAAACACACCGCGTTCAAATGGAAAATGCAGAAAAAGGTGGTCCGCTGTTAAAGAGTTAACCGCAGAGGGCATGGCTGTGGAATACAGAGCAGTGGCGAGGGGGCAGGACTGGCTTTAGCCTTGGAGGGTGCACACAGGCGCTGCTCCACTGTACGTCTGTAGATTGTATATATGTGTCATGAATGAGGGTGTGATTGAAAACGTGCCGTTGTGCGGATGTGTTTTTGTATTATTTGTGTACGTTTGTGGGTTGTCAAGCTGTACCACACTCCCTGGGTTAACGGCATCATACGGTACCGTTAAAGATGCGCTAGTGCCATATGCTCTAAGGATGCTGACGACTTCGGGACAAACGTGAGCGACAAAATTGTAGCCATGCTGTAAGAAGTACCTAAATATTGCTGTACTACAAGGGCAAACCGCGTGCTGCTCCAATTACATTTCATTTTAAAACGACTGAAATATTTGATATCGCAGACATGGAATGAACGGATAAAGCCGGATTAAAAAAAAACATTTTCACCTTGCTTTTCTGAGGTGTGAACGATTTTTGCAAAAGATCCTCTGTCGTTGATTTTTGGCCAGTTTGAGAGATGTCATAATGTACTTCTTTTAGTGTTTTTTTTTTCTCAGAATGCACACTTACTGCATTCTCCTACTATGTAATTCTCAGTTATACGGAATACCCTAAATTTGGCTGGATTTGCATGAATGGGAATATACCACTGATCGCTCTTGCAGCATCCGCGTGTTTTGATCGGCATCCGAGTTATTTTTGTTATGAATATATCATTCATGTTTGAAACGGCAAGATCGAGATATAGGGAATCAGAGTTTATAATTACGAAAAAGAAAAGAACTGTTTATGTTTTTTGCCAATTTGACTCTGACGCACTGTGGTATTTTTCTGCTGTTTTCTTTAATATTGAAATCTGTGCGAATAGACATCTGAACTTGGAGACGCCATCCCGAAGGAATTTGATTTTTATGGTCAAGTGCAAGAAGGCAGCAAAAATCGGGTTCTAAATAAGGAGACTGAGCCTTGGGATGGAGGGTCGTTGGGTCACTAACGAAGATTTCCTTGTCCTTTCCGAGTAAAGGCTGCGGCTGCATACAGAATCGATACAGGTACAGTTCAAATATGGCATATATTAAAACCCCTGCCCTCCATGTGGTAATCGTTCGTATCCTAGTTTCCAGTACGCGCCAGCAGAGAGGGGAGGGGATGGTGAAGATTTGACCGCGTGTTTGGCTGGTTTGTGTGTGTCATTTTTGACTAGGATTTTTTTTTCTTGGCTGGGTGTGTAAGACTGCAGTGTAAGTTAATGCTCGAATCGACCCATGGTTGTCGGTTACTCCGTTAGTCTGTACGTTTTTTAGGATGAAAGGTTAATTTCCATTTATCTGCGCTTGTAACCTACTTAACCTATAGGGTAACAGACATATGTATCTATGTTATTATTGAATGGGTATTCCATTTTGAAATTAAATGCCTATCTCATGTCAAGATCTGTTCTCAGAATAATCACTTATAATCACAGAATAATCACTTATACTAAATAACACTTATATTTTACTTATTCCATAGATTTAATGGTAAATAATAGACTCCCTACCATTATTATGCCATTATATTATCTATGAGAAAAGTTTAAACACATTCATCCCCTTGCAAATTTAGATGACAGAGGATACATGTTTGAGGCCTGTGATGGAAAATAGTCCAGTAGAAACAGAAAGGAAATGCAAAAAGTATATAAAAAAAATAAGTAAACAAATGGATCGTGCACAAAAATACAACTGTTATTCAAGGCTTCCCTCACTTTTAGTCTAGTTTCCATATTTCAGAATTAATTATTCGGAATTATATAGGTATTCAGAATTAATAATATTGACATTTTCCAAAATTGGGGGGTTGTCTCAGTGGACAGTTTCAGGTCTGTGGGGTGGGATTCAGCTAGGGCAGGCGTTACCAGCGTTTTCAGTGGTGTTCCTGCTGATCAGTTGCACTGTAAGGGGGCTCCAGCCCTAAAAATTTGGAACATAATTGGATTGGTCTGGGTTGGGGGTCCAATGCGATGTGTTTTCTTGGGGGCTGAAGTTTCTAGCTGCATCCCTGCCAGTGATAGATTGCCAAGGTGTTTCCTTGCTTCCTGGGATGAGCTTATTTATGTGTGATCATTCATTCATGCTATAATAACTGATGGAGTGACACATCTGGTTGCCTTGTCATTAGTCGGCATCTAGATCAGGGGTGGGCAGTCTTATCCTGAAAGGTCCATTGTGTATGTGGGTTTTTGCCGCAGCTCCCTAATTACTGTAGATTACTAATCAGAGGACTGACTGGCTGAAGAGTCCTCACAGCTGGGTTTGAACAGCCGACCTAAAAGTTATCCCAAAAGCCTGCATACACACCGGCCCTTTGCAGATAAGATTAGGCACCCCTGGCCTAGATCATCCAACGATTCTCCTAGACCCTTCCAGCTCCCCTTTCACCTGTTCTGTGACTTCACTAGATCTTAAGTGTATTGTTGCTTTGTTGCCATCCCATTATTTCCAAGTAAAACTTATTTCAAAGTATCACCTATTTTTGCAACTCAGCCTTTTCCTTCCGCTTTTTCCCAGCATGCTCCTTTTTTCTCACCTCACAGTCGTGGGTATAATAGCCGCAAAATTTTGTTGCTCCATATATCCGTGCCCCCCCACCTTTTATATCTTCATCTTCCCAAAGTGTAACATCTCACATGTGTTATATGTCACTGAAGGCACCTTCTCTCATTGCCTAATGATTTAATGGTTGTGGTTTGGTTTAAAGGAATTCATGTTCCGTTGCTACCACATTTCCACATTCTCTACTCTTATGATTGATATCATATTGACTATCATATTGACTATCATATTGACTACTTGTTAAACATCCACTTGATTTAATGCAGTGCCATGCTGTGAGGTTTTTTTTCGGCGCGGCACGTTAAGTCCTCACCCTGCACAGATCACAGAGCCCTGCCTTTGAAATGATTTTTTTTTTAGACTCTTCACATGTGAGCAGCCAATCGCAGAGTGATATCAAAGATGAGAGCTCACCACTTGCCCACACCACCCTGCTCCTCCTGCCTCCCTACTCATTACCCATATGGAAACATTCATGCATTTTATGTGGTGGAGAAAATTAATAATGAAATAATCCATAAATAACCGGCCAGACTGTTTTTCTTCCCTACCTCCCATCCTCTGGGGATTTCGGGTTTTCTTTGTGTCCTTTCTGTATTTGCCGGCTTCTCGTTGTCTGTGCTTCTTGGGCGTTTGAGGAAGCCGGCAGTTAGGACTGGGCTGCGGGAGCGTCGGCGGGGTGTGGGGAAGGTGTCGACAATGGCAAGTATGAGCATGTGACAAGGGATGCGTGCAGCGGACCCACTGACAGATGTGCACAGGAATGTGCACCGAGGCAGTCAGTCAGCTTAATCCTGCATGCTGAGTGAAGATGGCAAAGCCACAGCTTTTTCTCGGGAGTTCCTCGTGGCCTCTTTCATGCGTTCCCCCTGTTTTTAACTGGAGTGGTGTTGAGGTGGGTGGGATTGCTGGGTGTCCGTCTGAATTAAAGCTGTTTGACTCAAATTAGAGATGAGGGGAGACCCACAGGCAGGAGAGCCGGGGCGAAGGAGAGAAGGGTGGACTGCAGAAGCACAGACGAGGAAGGAAAGAGAACATTTTTAATGGTAGGTAGAGAAAGATGAAGGGAAAGATGGAGCGAACGAAAAAGGGTGAGGAAGAATGAAGAAGTGTGCAGCAATGAGTATAATTAGGGCAGTCTCTGCTTCCAGTTTCTAATTAGACATTCAGGGCAGTGCACACCCTGCCACTGGAGGCTTACTGAATATTTTAATCAGAGCCTAAATCAAAGTCTTTTTTTCATCCCTCTCCCGCTTCTCTTCTCCTTCTGCTGCATGTGGGACAGGATGTGAGCTGGAGGAAATGAGGGCCACTGCGAGCAGATCGCTCTCTCTGCTGATTTGTTCATGCAGCCTGTGAAGGTGTCGGGCGGAGAGTGTCAGGTGCTCTGCCAGGCTGAGGATGGGCTGTAAGCAGAAGGCTGCACCCAGACCCCCCCCCCCCCCCACTCCCAGGGGTCACTGCGTCTGTGTGACATCACACAGCTGGAATTGTGCGATCTTGCTGGGATCACAGCTTCTGTCATTGAAGGATCAGAACCGATCATGCATTCTAAGAGTATACAGTCCGGCTCTTGCTTTCGTACACTTTACTTTAATGAATGAAAGACAGGATGTAACTCCGAGGACATCAACCCTCATTTTATGGCCGGCAGTGCTTGTCATTCATGGATCTCTCTAACTTTAATCAAAGAAGTGAAATTTCCATAAATATGTGCAACACTGTAGGATGGCAGCAGCTTATGGTGGACGTCTTTGTCCGAAAGCACCCTTCTGCGGCTTTGCCACATTTTCTACAAGTCTATTTGTGCGTTTAGGGACATAAAGCCTCAGTTTGATAAAACTCAGATATTTTATCAGGTTTAGCAAGTTTTTGGGAAAAAGTTTCATATTCTTCCTATAAGGAAGGCTATTCTGTTACAATATGAAATTTAACTGGATATGTTATTTTTAACTGGAGCTCTTTTGTATTTTTAAGCTGTGAGGTGCTCTCTGCCGTATTCACGCTATATATGGGGGGAGCGACTACAGTACCGTGCACAGATTTCCTCTGCTAGCTTGTGTTTTGAACTGGGACAGGTTTAATAGGGCACAGTGACAAATCGCAGAGATAGTAGCCGTGATGCATGCAGTCTCTCATGTGCTCTGACAGGAGTTTATGCTTGATACAGATGTGCTAAACCTTAGAATCAGTGGGCCAAGCAAAACTTTGGTCCCTACCAGGCCCGGCGTCTGAGGGGGACAACCGGGGAAGGTATCCGAGGGAACGGAACCGGGGAAGGTATCAGGGTGGGGCGCAGGAGAGACAGTGATCCTTATGCCAGGGGCCCCATTGAAATAATTTTGTCCTGGGTGTAGGAATCAGGAACACCGGCCCTGGTCCCTGCTAGAATGGAAAGGAAGTGATATTGAGCAGCAATGCCAGGGGGTGTAGAGAATCTGAAGGGGGGCATCAGTGCAGCAGCACAGCACTATCTCTGGCTGCCATGTTTCTCCTTGAGGCATGAGGCTGTGAAGTTATGGCTGGCTGTGCGCTGCTGGGTCTGGGATTTCCCTCCCTGAGCACGTGGATTCCGGTGACCCTGGGGTCAATAGCTAATTCCCACTGTTGCTCTAGCAGAGTGGCGACGCTAATCAGAACAGGGGACAGTGGGCTGGACAGCTGAGATCACAGACCCAGGCGGCATTCACCACCTTATGCATTGCACAGCATTCATTTGCTGCTGGAACAGATGCCAGAACCCATGTGTATTCGGACAGGCTGCTCTGTAGTAATCGCTAAGCAAACGTCACTGAAGCTAAATAAGAAAAAGCTAAAAGGAAGTATCCAGTGCCAGTGTTTTCTTGCTCGCAAAACAAAAATGAAAGACTGAGTGTGCCTCGTCGTGAGAGAAAGGAGCTGAAACGCAGCCCTGGAGCTGCAGCTACACCCGGCAGCTGATTAGCATTTGTTCATGAAAGGGGTGATGACACTTCAGTGAAACGACCCAAATAATATTAGGTGAGTTTGATATACAAACCAACAGAGCCTTTAGAAACACAATTCTCCTGCAGTAGAACTCATGTACACTCAAATCCATCCATGCAAATGAGTTGAAATTAATGACATAGAGAAAACAGATTTTTATTATAAATAATTACAAAAAAATGATACAATTATACAAAAAAATCATTCCCTGAAAGACCTGTGTGCCTGATAAGAAAAAAGAACAGCCTGTGGGAAATGTTAAAGGGGAAACGATAGTTTCAAGACCTAAAAATGCTCTTCATATTGTCGCTTGGAATCAAGGGAAGTTGATAAGAACCTGAAGAGTTGAACAAACCATTTATACAGAGCAGTAAATTTGCTCGATTGTTTCTATTAAATAATGTTAATCAGATTTACCAAGGAAATCATCCATGTGAATATCACTCTAGCAAAGAAACATAAGTAGTTAAGCTTGCTGCTGTCTTTATGAAGAATATATCATAGTTTCGCTGTTCTCAGTAATTAGGAAAGAAGGCTTTGTGTCCTTAGTTGCTCATCCTGTAAAATATTGCTTCAGAGAGTTCCTCCCAGGGGACATACATGTGGCCCATCAAGCACATTCACACCCAGCACTGGTCCAACATCATAGAGAGTGATGGCCAGTGGAACTGACCGTATGCTGAATTCCATTTCGACTTGTAACTCAGAAATTCCTGAGAAGTGCCTAGTCAGAAATTTCAACTGGAATTCCCCCTGAAGTCGGAATTCCTACTTGGAAAGTCGGGGGAATCTACACAACTCCAACATCAGAATTCAAGATGGCTGCACCCTTTATCAACAGAAGTATTATACTGTTTATTAGCACTTACGTCTTATTTGTGTCTTATTAAATCAGTTGTACACACTGTATCATCCAACCTCTATCAGAGGACGTGTCGCTAAGATGATTTTATTGGCAATACACCGCGTAATGTGTTATTATCAACAGAAATTGCTAACAGTCGCTAACAATTAAACAGGCTCGAACTGGGGCCTGTTTCAAAAAGCAGGATTTCCTGCTTAGCTAAGTAACTTGTCAGATTTAAGGTAGTCTGGGCTAAATCTAAGTGAACAAATATTCAGACCATATAAACTGGGGTAAATTAAATCCAACAAGTTATCAGTCTAAGCAAGAAAACTTGCTTTTTTAAACAGGTCCCCGGTATTGCTCAATGGCTTTCCGACTTGCTGTTCTGGAAAGCATTTAACTCGTGTGTTACTTCATTCCCAGCTCCAACTTCCAACCTCCAAGGTAAATGGCACACATCATTAGATATGTTTGAGGAAATAGCACAGTCTTTGTTCATAGTTTTTGTTGCAATTGTCTTAAAAGTTACAATTGATTTCACAGATGCATTCAGTCTTGATAGTCACCTTGTAATCATATTGCTTATAATGCAGATAGCAAATGTAGTTAATGAAAGTGGCAGAGAGTATGCGATAGACAGTGCTATCACTGGTGTTTTCCGAAATGACTAATTAAGCCAATCATGAGGCTCCCATGCCAATGCACAATGTCTGTGCCAACTCAGAGGGGGACACTAGCACACATGTCTTCCAAAGCTACCAAACACCTACTCTTTTCTCTTCACAAGCTGCATCAAGCAGCATAGCACTCTTGGAAGAAGTTACTGTTTCCCTGAGAGCAGCTGTAACCGTGCACATACCTAACTGACAGTAGGCATCATTCGACTGGGAACCAAGCCTGAAAAATCACCCTGAAAAAGAGCTCAAGGTTCAAGGAACTTTATTGTCATCAGCAGCTGCGTACATGTACATAGCGAGATGAGACGATGTTTCCCCAAGGCCCACGATGCAACATACAACAGCATGTAACAGACACAATACAATGTGCACAAGGACAAAATCAACACCATGTAGTGCAACAATACGTGATACTGGGCTTTCTGTTTTCATGCTTTAAATATAACCAGGAGTTAGGCTTCTCTGAGCAGGTTTACCTCACATTTACCAGTGCTCCACAGGGGAGGCCCAATATTTAGTCCTTCCTTCTTTGCGAAAGTGACTGAAACTGGACTGTCTGGGTTACAAGACTGTCAACTAGTATCATTATGCTGAGAGAATTCAGGACCATGCAGTGGCTAACTTGCAACTAGACCTCCATACTTCTTTTGTCTTAAAGCAAACCTGTTCCATGGAGGGCCGGTGCGGGTGCAGGTTTTTGGGATGACCTCTCAATAAACCAATAATAAAGCAGTGGCTCTGAACTCCAGTCCTGGGGACCCACTGTTATTGACTGATTGAGAGGCCATCCCCGAAAACCTGCACCCACACCGGCCGTCTATGGATCAGGTTCCCCTGTCTGTCTTAAAGCCTTAACTGAGAATGAAATGTCTATTTTTGTGTAGCATTTCATTGCCTAAATCAGTGAGAGTGCACTTTCTGGTTGTGAGGAGTGATGCATTAACCTGAGCTCTTGGCCCCACACATTGATTAGTAAGCCAGTGTTATGGAGGCAGCAGCCCCTGTCGTACCATGCTGCAGATGTGTCTCGTGTGAAGAACCTGAATTGACAGAAGCAGTTCTTGGTTTATCCTGACAATGGCTATGGATTTAATGTCTCCCCAAGCAGCTCTTGGTGTCCCTTCAGAGGCCAAATGGACCAGGTATTTTATATCAGGGGTTTGCAGCCTTCCTTTTTGAACTAGGAACCGTCTAATGAAAATAGACTAGAGGACAAACTACCACAATCCTTGAACTTGAAGTAGCAAAAAAATGCAGCTTTAATACTTCTATTTCAGGCAAAACACTTACACGCATCCCTCAATCAATCTACTAAGTCATCAATGGCTTGGTATCCAATGATGTTGGGTTTCCTGCCCTCTGAAATATTTTTATGTGATGAAAACTATTTAAGGTAAATAAGTTTCACGGATCATACGTACAAACCCTAAACATGGTACCTACCTAGTAAGACGTTTAAATGAGAATATATTTGTGTTGACTGTTACACAGACTGATGATTGTTCATTAAATGGTGTGCTTGTGTGCTAGTAACTTGCATGCATACTGGACTGTCTCCTTTTAGTTTTGGGAGTTAATGAGGCTTTGTAATGATGGTTTTAGCAGTGAGCGTTGATATACAGTGCTGCACATTTTGTGTGGAGATGCTTAGAACTGACATGCCTGTGTTTTAATCTCACAATGAATGTCCCTCAAGATACAGCAAATCCTCGTGTTTGAACATTTCAATAATGCTACTTCTGTACCATTTCTTTATTAAGCTGCAATTTGCTGATAAGCAGTTTAGGATTTCCTTTTCCCAACAGCATTAATCACATAGATGGGAAGCTCTAGTCCACCATGTTTGCATAGGTTTTAGTCACAGTTTGTTATATTTTATACTTCATAATATTATATACTCCAAGAATCCCTGTTTGCTTTTACCAGAATTTGCAGATCAGTTACAGATCATTTTGCTGTTCTGGAGTGTTTTGTTTTTCACGTAACACAACTTTACAGCAATAATTTTGACCTAAACATGGTAACTTGATGAAATGAAGAAATGTCCTTCATGCAGTGCATCTAGCATTGTAGCACACAACTTGGAAGGAACTATCACTCTGGACCCACACAATGGCAAACAGTCAATTGTTTCCTTCTTGAGGAGAATTCTGGATACATTGGGTCACCACAGCTGGAGACATGCAGCTGTCATGGCTGAGATGCCCGTCCAGGGATTGAATATTGAAACTAAGGGTTGGTCCGTTCTCAGTGTGAACCTTCGTCCATACAGATATGAATGTGATTTCCTCCCACCCAATACAAGACTATGGGCATTTTTGCGCATGATTGCACTCAGCTGCTGTAAGATCTAGAATCAAACTGTATCGGCCTTTCTGAGTCATCCGGGAGCTTGGGGGACAGTACTGCCCCAATCCGATATGGTGATGCGTCACATTCTAGCCTGATTGGCAAGGAAAGATTAAAGTGGATGAGCACCTCTTCTGAGGTTATAAGTCTTTTTGACTCTTGGAAAGCTTGTTCACAGTTCATCATCCAAGTCCACTTGGACCCTGCCTGTAACAGTACATTCAGGGGGTACAATACAGTGGACAACTTCATATAAGATATTTGTGATAGTAATTTATTCCAGCTAAGATACCTTTTTGGACAGTAGGGCCTTGAGCACTGCGTCAGTTTTGTCCTGTGACTTGCGAAGGCCATTTTTATCAATAACATGTCCACAGTAAAAGATCTCCTTGCAAAAGAAGTCACATTTCTCTTTGTTAGCTCTCAGTCCAAGCTCACGAAGTCTGGTGAGAACCTGCTGCAGAAATGCTAAATGGTCTTTGTCATCCTTACCAGTCACAATAATATCAACTAGGTAACATTGCGTACCTGTGATACCCTGCAGCACTAAGTCCATTGTTCTCTGCCAAACAGCAGGAGCAGATGCAATCCCAAAGACAAGTTGGTTGTACAGGTATAGTCCCTTATGTGTATTAATCATTAGGTATTTCCTTGATGATGTCTCTACTTCCATATGGAGATATGCTTGTACCAAATCAATGTTAGTGAAGCATTCACCGCCTGCCAAGGAAGCAAAAATGTCTTCTATATGTGGTAGAGGATAGAGGATACTGCACTCAGAGAAGGGCTGGATTCACAGTCACCTTGAAGTCCCCACAAATGCGAACATTCCTGTCTTTTCCTCTCTTAATTATAGGGACTGTAGGTGTGGTCCACTTGCTCCAGCTTTTCCAGACTCCTCCAGATCCTCCATTTCTGCCTCTACCTGTGACAGCCTCTTACTGTAGGTGGGCGGCTGCTACACATCAGTACCTTTATTTCATGCCAGTCCAGATGTATCTCCCAATTGCCCAAGCAATGGTGGACCTCCATTTATAAGTACAAACAATCTAACAGTCCTTCCTTGTCCTTGTACTTCACATTTACTGTCATTCCTTAGGAATCACCCTTTATCCAGTGTAGATCTTCAACACCAGTGGGGTCTTTTGCAGTGGGGTTTTGGAGAACAACCGCTTATACTCAGTCACAGAAATGACTGACAAGGCGGAACCAGTGTCCAACTCCAATTTAAGTTTAACACCTGATGCATCCACAGTGATGCATATCACTCTGCGCTTAGGCTCTGTAATATTGTGCCATTCAAGACACAACCGGTCATCAATGTGATTTGCTTTCACTGTCATCTGATTCAGTCACCTTGTATACATTGGTCGTCTTACACCTGTCTTTGTGTGATTTTTGTTACATTGTTTACATTTTTTTCCCAGTCCTACATTCTTTCTCATAATGTCCCCTTTTTATGACATCTCCTGCACTCCTTGTCCATAAACCAGTAATCATTTGCTCCTGACATTTCATTTGTTGCACATCCTTCTGCTGTAATTCACATGCATCCTTTGCTGCTGTCTCCCAACAGGTTGCAATGTTTAATGCAATTCTAGCGTCTGAACCTTTTCAGACCAAAGTCTCCTTTGCGTGCTTTCGCTAAAGATTCCACAGACAAGTCGATCTTGCAACACACAATCCGTCCTGAGTTGACAGTGTTGGGAAAGTCTATGCAGTTGTGTTACATATTCAGCAATAATTCCACCTTGTAATCGATTCTTTCGGCTATTACTGGCAGTCACGGGCTTAAATGTTCTTGCAAGGTGTCAGCAACATCGTCGCATGTTTTGTCTGCTAGTCTTTCAGGCGTCATCAAACTATCAAACTAGCCGTAGATTTTCACCCCCATCACACTCGGCAATGCAGTTGCCTGGCAGTACAGTTCCAGTCCTCCGTGCTACTGTCAAGAGCTGTAATGGTTCCAATAGTAGACATTTTACCCTGCACCACCATAGCTTGCACTTTACAGGCTCACACGTTCGCTTTGCTGGCAACCGTTCTGCTCTGTCTTTTGATCGTTGCCAGTATGTTGTGCTTTTCACATAACACAACTTTACAACAATAATTTAGGCTCGGACCACATTGATGCAGAGTGTCGATTATTTATTAGCATAAATTCATTGCGCTGTTGTTTCTAACAGCCGGAATTCTACTTATTACTTAAGTGACACAACACATCGAAGTCTACCTCCGCTCATTAAACAAGTACCGTTGCCGTTCACACACTGCATGGGGTTTCCCCTCAAACTACTGTAAATCAATCCGTTATTTAATCAGGAAACCAAGCCATCAGCGAAGACGTGTGCTGAGTGCCATTCCCTATGAATGATTACGAAAAGATGCTTTCAGTATGAGAATCTTCTGGAAGTGGCACGGTGGTACAATGGGAAGTCCTGGGCCCACTGTGAGTGTGGTTTGCATGCTATCTGTGTTTCCTTCTGCTGCTCTGGTTTCCAGTTACCACGCAAAGGCATGTGATGATGTGAATTGCCCTTCATGGAAATAGGATGGGTCGCCTGAAAAAGTGCAGAACACAGACATGGTCCATTTTGGTTTGGTCAAATCAACAGCAGGGCTGCGTTTGGCTCGCTGAGTCACTTACAGTTTCCAGTGACTCACCAGAACTCGTTCAAGGGTCAGAACTTAATTTCAGATTATCAGCCCAATTGTGGGATTTAGTCTGGAAAATCACTTTTAACATATTGTTAACGGTTAGAAGAACTTTGCATGCTTTATTGATAATATATATTTTCCATCATTGTACAATTTGCTGGAAGTTGTTTTCTGGATGCATATTAACATTGAGGAGCTTGTGTACGTCATTAGCCATCATAAGAGTCATTTTTAGTAGATTGTGGTTGCATTTGATCTTTTCCATTTGACCTTGATTTAAATTCTGTTTAACCAAGGGTAGTGAATATTGTGGTGTTCATAAACGATCTATTGAACACAAAAGGATGCTACCGTGGTCTAATGACAAAGGGGCAGTCGGAAATGTGTTTATGCATAATTTTGCATTTCACTGTAAAATTCTGCAGCTACACCCAGTAACAGCTGGGATTACGTGCACTGACTGACAATGAAATCTGATGACCCCCAATTCTGCTTTAACTCTTTTTATTACATTTAAATCCTTATCTCTGCCATTTAACAATTTAACTATGACAGCTAAACACAAATGGGAAAATGTCTTAATTTTAAGTCAAGTTTTAAATGGAGAATGCTTATTTTTGTTGAATGTTGAGGATGAATGTTTTTCATTTGAAAATCCATCCGTATGGATTCAGATAATGGCTTTGTCACTGTTTTGGTGGGTTTGTTGACTTGTTCAATGCACTTATGAAAAGGTGTGCCGAAAGAATTCCTGGATCGTAAGGTCTGGTTTGCACTGACAGATTTATTCAGATATTTCTGGAGAGCAAAAAGGACTGAAGAGACAAGATTGAAAATTTTCAAAGGGATCGATGAAGCGAGACAGATTAATTGGACCGGTGAGAAGAAAACGGGTCCTGGTGTGTAACTACTGGTAGAGGCGTGTTATTGCAGAGGGGGCTGGAGAAACTAGAGTATGCTCCTGTCCACATGGTGCGGTACAGCATGCAGTGGTCACTTCTTGAGTTCATATAATGCATGTTTTCTGTTTCGAATATTTGCATGCACTTGTCAGCAATTCTCTAACTGGACCGTTCACACAAGAATGACCCCTCAGCGAACACATCTGGATTTGAGTCACTAATCGTAATGTACACCATCGGACCGCTCTTGCCCTGATTGTCGCCCATTTGCACCCCATATCCCCCGTCCCTCTGACAGCGCTCTGGGGGTGAAAGGTTATTGGCTACATTATGGGAGCTGCCTGCCTGTGATATGCCGTTATTTATAGAAAGGGATTTTCTACTTTGTTGCCATGCAGTGGTTGCTTTTGCCATTGACCGTCTTCTTTGCTGTGTAGCTTTTCCTCATTGTGCGACTGAGCTTATTGAGCCCCGTGGTGCTGGGGAGAACTCGAACCGTGACAGATCTCATTGCTTCACTCAGGCATAAAAATTTAGGTCATGTTTTGAATCAAACGCCTAGCTAGCATCAAGGAGTGAGTGAGTGAGAGAGAGAGAGAGAGAGAGAGACGCACAGGGAGATAGACATTGACTTCAGAACATTCCAGCTTGTATCTGTTTCACTGGCTGAGGAAAAAAAAAATGATTAGATGTGTTTCCTTGTAGGATGCTTGTTAATGTTTTTCTGTTCTTCCTTGGTGCAGCATTGCACCAAAATACTAGGCTGCAGGGAGATGGTAGCGGAATGAAAGCGGAAATGGAAGAAATGATACCAGTGGTGCACTGATACGTCGGACTTGCTGGAGTAATGAGGGAACGCAAGGAAAAAGCTGGAAGATAAAATAAGGGAAAAGCAGTCAGTTAGTGAAAATGAAACATTCTGGATTTAAATGATACGTGTTAATGAGGATCAAACTACCTGATAAAAAATGTGTTTTTTTCTTTGCCCCAAAATTCTTTTCCTAATAACTTGCGGCAGGGAGTGTGTGACTTCTGATCCAAACCTAAAAGCTCAATGAAGGGAACCTGCTCCTATGTAAATTGCTATATTACAAAATACAGTTTTATGAATGAAATAAATGCTTATATGCATATGATTATGTAAAGAATTAACAATAATATATTGTCACAGCATATTCCCTTCTGTGTTCCGTATCAGGTGTTTTTTATATTGTTGCGTTGGATTGATGGGTATTGGGATGAAAGACTAAGCAGGTTATTACAAAGCTGACTCATTAACAGCACGCATTAATGCAGTGATTCTCAACCTGCCGCTCCATGTTTTTGATCCATCCCAGCTTCCAGCCAGGCAGTCCACAGTCCAGGAGCTGGGAGGGAGCAAAAACATGGGCTGTCTCCATGGACTGGATTGAGAAACACTGCTCTAATAGTTTTGCTGTAGTCCATGCTAGATATTACATCCGAATTGGCTTTATCCCCTGCAGAGATGGAATTTCATTTTGTAGAAATGACCCAGTGTTACCCCCAACCTCCCAGCTGCACATAAATGTCTTTTTCCCCAATTGTTTTTGATGACCCTTTTGTTTGGAGAGGATTTCTCTTTGACGATGTAAACAATGGTGTCTGTCACTTTTGGCAAACAAAGTCAATATACTTGTCCACACTCACATGACTGTTTACGGTGAACAGGGCTTGACGTTTCCAAGCCAAAACACTGGCCTTTATCTAATCTTCTCAACATAATGCTTGTCTTGCAGGTTCAGATAAAAGAGAAAAGCCCCCAAATAACAGCTCTTGGTGAAAATAACAATTATTTACTCCCGTGTTTATTCAAAAGACACCTTTGCAGTCTGAGACATTTGGTCAAGACTTGACAAAATAGCAATATAATAATATGAATATGTACTGTTGTGAGTAGTAATTATCTCAACCTATTTTTCTGAAAGAACATATTTGATTGTTCACTGATTTACCAAATTCGATAGGCTGTAGTGACCCCTTTTCACCAGGCACATAAACTGGAGTCATGTTCACACAATGGTTTTCATTATGATGCTAATGACGATGTGTGGATTGTGGAAAAGGCTGTTGGTTTGTTTCATCCAGTACAGTACTGCTGCCAGGGGATTTGTTAACCTGTAATCATATGTACAGGAGTGCAGTCATCAGCCATGTAGGCTGCTTCGGTAACATTCATGTCACATGGGTCTGTCACATGGTCCATGGTCAAAGATAACAACATTTCTGCACAGCGTTAGCCTAAAATATTTCATGCGCCACTTGAGAGTGATTAAGGTTAAAATGTGTCACGTCAAAGTGGAGGATCTGTCTGTAAATCACAAGAAAAGGTTGCGACTGTGGAGCATAAATGCAGCCTCCGAAGTTTTTTAGCTTCTCTTGGACTTGCATCATACTTCCATTGGACTTCCATGTCTATATATAGTGACACATATAGACAGAGTTAATAAAGACTCAGAAAATTGATGTATAATATTAAAAATATTTTTTTTTTATTTTTTTTGATATTTCTGATTTTTAAATCTTTCCTCTGCCACCCTGAAATGTGGAGGTTGTATTTAGGTGTTTATTTTTATTAATATTAATGGCTTCTCTAATAGGGAGCCTTCATGCACATATTGGACACTTACATGCACCTGGGTCGCGCAGATGAGGACCGGATCTAAATATGAACCTTTTCACCGTTGGCTTTTCATCCTGCTCGTAATAACTTGCTGCTCTCCTGCTATTATCTCCTGCTACTATCCTGCTCTCTCACGTCCCTTTCTGGGGATCTGTCATTAAGAGGCATTAAGAGGCAAGATTGAGAGGACAGATCTGTTGTGGTTGAAGCGAAAGGACACCAAATGGTCACTGAGGTCAGTTTTTATTATTTGCGTAATCCTATTATAACAACAGACTCAGCTGTGTCAGTTATACATTTTTTCCACTGTTAAATCCTTGCTTAAGGAATTAAAATGTCGGAGCTGCTCGTGTCACCTGACATGTTTACATTGAGGCCTCAGGTGACAGGCTGCTCAGGTTTTACTGACATTATGCAAACTTTGTGGGATGGTATGCATGAACAGCGGGGAACAGAGATGGCTGTCGTTAACCCAGGAATCCGCTCGGGTGTCATGAAGCTGCCCCCCCAGGCCTGCCGATCCCCAAGCCTTGTGCGTGCACAAGCCTCTCCTGCAGCATACGGAGAGCGCCGCACCACTGCGAGTGCGACAGGGTTAATCGCAAAACATCCTCACTCTGTCCCGGGAAGATCTGATGGCCACTGCCTTGTCTGCTTTAGACCCTGGCGGGTGGCAGCTCAGATGGAGGCCCTGCCCGTAGAGAAACAGGTCCCGACAGGTCCAGAGATCCAGCTGGGAGTGTTTGGGTTAGTTTACAAAGGCGCCCCAGTCTCCCTCCTCTGCCACTCCAGTCCTCCAGCCCCCCGACAATGGGAGCCACTGCTGTGATTAACGCAGGGCTGGGCTGCTCCAGCCCTCCGGGGCTGTGCACTTCCCAGATTTCACGCCTTTCTGTCCTTCTGGAGTCAAATCACATTCCTTAGGTCTCATTTGATTCGAATCTGTCTAAAGAAACTGGCTGACCCCTGAGGAAGTGAAGATCTGCACTTCCAGAAGACACTTATCTTTCCATGACAACTTCTGTGTCGAAAACATGACTACGTGCTGTGGAAGGCGTGCTTTCAGGGGGAAAACTAGCATAAGAACATAAGAAATTTACAAACTAGAAGAGGCCATTCGGCCCATCAAGCTCGTTTGGGGAGAACTTAACTAATGACTCGTTATTAAAATCTTAATCTAGCTCTAATTTAAAGGAACCCAGGGTTTTAGCTACCGCTACACTAGCAGGAAGACTATTCCATACTCTAACTACATTCTGTGTAAAGAAGTACTTCCTCAAATTTGTTTTAAAATGTTCTTCCGCTAATTTCCACTTATGGCCACGAGTTCTAGTATTTAAACTAGCACGTGTGCAAGGATTGTGCACACTGTTGGAAAATGAAGAAGAGTGATTGTCCCAAAAATCATCAATAACCGTGTTCAGACTTTCTTCAGGGATGACGATGGTGACGCTATTAGAAGCATTCAACCAAGCCGCAGGTGTGACAGGACCCGGGCAGGCCACTGGGAGGGAGTAGCTGCGGTAGCGGGGGTGCCAAAGACAGCTGTGTTTTGGTTTGTGAAATGCTGTAGCCTCCTCTTTTACAGAGGCTCATCTCTGCACACTCCCTGCACACTCGTAATCCCCTTTTCAAGGTCTGCTTCAGGATAGTCAGCTTCCGGACACGAAATATTCTGAGTGTTTGCAGTCAGGGAACCGCACTGAGGGGCGGTGAATAGTCATGTTCCCGCTGCTGCTGTGTTGGTGGACCTTCTGCTGGGTAAGTAAGGCTAACAGACTGACCCACTCTTGGGAGAAGGCTTCCAGGAACCAGCTCATGCTGGCCCCTTCCCATCAAAGGTTTATTTCGTCTTCATCCTGGGCTTTTGATATGAGCTGGATGTAAGTATAAATGTATTTATAAAGCGGCCAATCGAGAGGAAGTAGGGCAGAGTGCACAGCAAAGACAGTAGAGTTTTTGTTTTATGTTTCAGGTCTGTTAAGTACTCATGGGCTTCGGCAATGATCCTCTGGCACCATCGTCAAGAGCTCAGTAAAACAAAAGGTGTTTCATTTCACATAAAGCCTTAGCCATGGTCAGCTAAAAGAATTATTGGCACCCTTCATAAAAATGAGCAAAAATGAGAATGTAAACAAAAATGTTCTGCTCAAAAATGTAGTGCTGCCATACATTTTT
>JAODKF010000116.1:11864948-11875447 GCA_026779585.1 Mormyrus proboscirostris | reverse complement strand
CTATCTATCTATCTATCTATCTATCTATCTATCTATCTATCTCTTAACAGACTAGACGATTAAACAAATAAAGCAGCGCAACATTACAGTAATTAACAATAAATAAACAACAAACTTGCGTGTACTATTAGAGCATTTATTTTATTTATTTAAACTTTAATTTACCTGGTAAAATAGACTGAAAAGCAGTTCTCATTGCTTTACGTGCTTTTCGGGAGTAATAGCAGATAATGCATCGGAACTGCCTGGGATACAAACGTCATGCGTGTGACTAAACTCTTCAGCCAATAAGGGCAAAGTTATGTCGTCACGGACGCGGCTCCAGTTTGTGCAGCTGGCTGCAAGAGGGTCTAGCTGCAGATAGAGTGGAGCTCCACCGGAAATACGTCACCTCCACAGGGGACACGTGATCTTTAAGGGCGTAAGGTGGAGCTCCACAGGAGACACGTGATCTTTAAGGGCGTAAGGTGGAGCTCCACAGGAGACGCGTGATCTTTAAGGGCGTAAGGTGGAGCTCCACAGGAGACACGTGACCCGTTCGGGTTAATTCACCAATATTTTACAACTGAAATTCCCTTGTAACACAGAGTTGAGGTCACGTGTTTCCTGAGAGGTGCTGCACAATCTGTCTTAACTCTTGTTAGGGTTTTGTACCATGTGACATTTTGCAGTGCCGGCTGAAGTTGGACAAAAAAAATCTAACCATGATGCTTTGCATCAGGACCACAATGCATTGCTTTAAGGTGGAACGCACCCATAGTTACTCAGCTGGTTGGTTGAAACAAAATCTTGGTCTGGATTTTACTTTCTGGACCTGAACCATCCACCTCTGAGCTGTAGTGTTTCTGTGGTAAAGTCCAGCAGAGGGGTGTCTGGTTTAACATTCTTGGGATTAGGAGCAGTAAAAGGTTGTGATTCAGTTCTACTGTTACTGTTTTTGGGAAATCCAGTGGAGCAGGCTGCTATATAGTGCCAGTGCTACGGTGGTCTTGAGGAACATATTACTCTTGACTTTCGGTGGCTCTTTGTAGTCTAGATCTGGGCTGTGTTACTCAGGCTGCTGTAATCTCTACATAATTTCCCATTAGGACGGTCTTGCTGCGTGTGATTGGGCCATGTTAGCCGGTTGTTAGTTTTATGTCAGCCCTGCGCAATTTGCCATGACAGATGCTGTTTAGGGGAAGTGCTTTTAGTGTAACCGGTCCTCTTGGGTTTTTATATAAAGACTAAGGCAGCCAGGGTGAGCTCCAGGAGACTAGGAAGTGTTTTAGCTGGGAATAGCCAGTTAGAGTATTACCCTTTCAGCTATATATGCTAGCAGCCATGTATGCAGACTACTTTGTAATACTTGACAAATTCTGTGCCTTGAAGTATTTTAGAAATGGCGATCCGCGGGAGAAAGGCCTGCAAGAAGGGTGGCATAGTGACAAGTGTGCGTTCTCATTGAATGCAGAGAGAATCGCTGTATCACCACAAGAATGAGACACTACTGAGTGTGTGACATTCCTGTGTGCTATCACTTGTAGCTTTTTGTCTGACATGTGCCTCAAGACAGATGGCGTTCTACTGGGAGTAGTGCTTTGAAAGCGACTTTCTATGTTTGAAATTTTCTTCCAAATCACTCCTGTTTTTTATTGAATCCCTCTCATTTTCATATGGATACATTAAAATGTTTTCTCCTTGTCTAAACTGCGTAACCAGCTTCATTGTGCCTAGCAGAGGCCTGAGTTGACGGTAAATGTCTTGGCTTGATTTGTGGTGGCGCATGCACAGAGAGGATGTCCCTGGCACCGTGAGAAAACAGCAGGACTCGCCATTCCGAGTTCCTGAAAGCATGTGAACGGAGGAGCAACTGCATGGCCAGCAGAGCCCGAAGCGACACACCCAGCCCGTCACAGGGTCAGCCGCCGGACTCTGGGGAGGGCCTCTGCTGCCTCAGTCAGCTGGCCTCCATTTGCTGTCCACAGCACGTGCACCAAATGGAGGCCGCCGTGGCCAAGAGTTTTACGGTTAGAGTGGGGATGTGAAGTTTCTATGTCAAGTGCCCCTATATATCATGTTGGTGTACAAACTGTGAATTGTTTATCATTTCCTACTGGAATTTTTGATGACTGAGACGAGAGGGATTCTGGGCATAGAGCCACACTGTTGTCACAAAACAATGCAATAGCGGCATAATGCTAATGGTATATTGGGATGCTATTATTAAACCGTATTACCAAAAACCTCTAAGCTCTGCACTGGGTGGAATTTCCATGGTAATATTCACAGCTCCTGCAGCGGGAAACGTATATTATGCAGCACCCATCTGATGCAGAGACTCTGCGCTTTGATGTGTGCCTCTGTGTTTAAGGATTCTGCAGTATTGTCAGTCCTTGTTGCTCATGGTTTAGCGCTTTGAAAATAAGAGCGCTCTAGGTGGAATTTGAGAGTCTACATCAAAAGTGGGAGCAGACGGAATCAGGGCCGTTCTCCTATCATGTTAGCTGGAATACACCAGCAACCTTTATATGTTCCCTGACTTTGAGAGATGATAATTATTGATGTGTCTTCAAGACTTGTCGGGAGCGTAGGGTTAGTGTATCAACTGCACCATTTCGGTTATTTAGGCTGCCTGTACTGTCCATCCGGTTATTGTAAAACTGGACCTGAGTGACTTGGATAGAAGATATACTGAGAATTTGGCTAAATCAGCAAGAACCTTCGGGAGTTGTTATGCTGCAGTGTATACACATGCGCTGGCGTTTAAGTGAGCATGTCTCTGTTTAGCTGCAGCTCACTGGGTTCCATCTCCCCTGCTGCTGTCTCTCTGTCTTGCCCGCGTCCTCTTGGCACTTCTTGCCGTCGTTACGTTTTTCCTGTTTTTCTGCAGTTCCCCTGTCTCTCCCTCTCTCTTTGCTTGTCTTGCTCTTTTAGTCGTAATCTTTTGATCTTTTCATCCCTGCTGCCATGACTCCATGCTGATTTTTCTCTCCGCACCCCTCCTCCCCCCCCTTTAAAAGAGAAACTATTTTTTGTGTTGTATTTTGAACGAATTTAATATTTAATGATCCCCACCTCTCTCTATTGTTTTTGCGTTCATACCTTCTATTTATCCTTCATTTTCATTTGGGTTTTTCCTTGTTTTTTCTGGACTTTTTCGAGGTGCTCATCTGGTCACCTGGGTGGTTTTTTGTATTACCATGTCGAGCTTGTCTTCCACATGCTGCAGTCAGTCAGAGAGAAACACAAAGACCATAAAATCTCGCTCCTCGGTGATCAGCTCGCTTTGGCGTGAGAGCACTGTGTAGCATGTACCCATTTCCAACTTCTCACCTAAGTGGTGACGGGAGCCCTGAATTGGGTCCATGTTGAGTAAGCAGATGGCCTCCTTTGTCCTGGAATGCCTTTTCCTTGAGGTGGGCCGGTGTGGAGCGGTAGCTGTCTGTGCCTCTGTGTCCCTCCAGAGGGGGGAGGCTCCTGGAGACATATGAACACCAGATGTGCCTCGCCTTAAGACCAGCACATAGACTGACCTGCAGCTACAGACCAGCTGTGGTTGGCATTTTTATGCTCCCTGTTGGTCTAAGACCCATTTCAAAGCTGAGGAACTGGTTGTCTAATCAAGGCATCCATGAACATCTGATTGAAATTAATGTTAAGCTTGTGGAGGTAATCTAATTTGTGTTAGAGCATCCGTTTTAAGACTCCAAAGCCATTGCATGCTGCCTTGTCTCCTGGAATGGATTCTGGGCTCTTTGTGTCCCTGTACTGGGTAAGCGGTTGGAAGATGGATGGATGGATGGATGGATGGATGGATGGATCTTGTGCTATTTCTGTGAAGTTCTCAGATGAAGATTTACATTATAAGCGCATTATTCTAGCCATTGCTGTCATGACTGAACCTTCTGCCAGTGTAACCGGGAGCTTTTAGTCAGTTGCTGTCAATGCTGTTATTGAGAGTCTCTGGAATGAGTGGGGCTCCTTGGTTCGGGGCCACATTGTCCTGGGCCAAGCCAGCGGGTGCATTCTCAGCTGTCCGGCCTGGAGGAAAAAGCTCCTGCTTTGTCACTCTCTCCAATTTTGTTTGACACCATCTGTCTCCACCTGTCCCTCCACCTGTCGGCTGGAGCCCTGCCCTTCACGTCCCAGTGAGCAAAAATGGGGCCATACCACCGGCCTATTTATTTTAAAGCTCATCTTCCCGTGGTTGTTACGTAATCAGGAAATGTGTGCATGAGAACCTTTAAGGGTGCTTTACTAAAAAGCCATAAAACATTAGTGCGTTGCTCAGCTTTTGACTCATCATTTTTACATTTGCTTATGGCAAATGTCATTTTGCATGCCGTAATTATCTTGATAATCTGTTGCAGGTCAAGCCTGCATAAAAGTACTGTTTGTGGAACATCGGAGGTGCAGATTTGACCTCGGCAAAACTGAATTAAGGCGAGACAGATGATTGCTTTGGATGTCTTTGGATCTCAAGGTTACACTCGACAATTTTTAATCTATTTTTTTTAATCTATCTTTTTTATCTCATTTTGCTCTGCTAGCAACTTCTGATGGAAGATAGTAGATTCATAACTGTACAGGAAAACACCACCAGAAATGCACAGAGCTTTACTCATTGTGGGGATGACTTTCTGCTCCATGGCAAAAAGCTTAGCTTTGTCTGTATTTTGGTACATAAGACCCTCTGAGCTCATCCTCATTTCATAGTTCTCAGTCTCTTGTGACCTGCTTGGAAGTCAAGCCGTTATTTGTCTTTGGTGATGTTTGTATGACCTTGTAGTAAACATGTAATGAAGTGCCCCTTAAATTTGTGCTACCCCTTCGAAAGTGGCCCCTTGGTGAGGCAAGGGTGGGGGAAGGGATCCCGTAAAGGATTCCCCTGGAGAGCTGTCAGCTACCAAACTTCCACTGTCTTCTTCAATATGGCCTGATATAGACACACATCCTAATTTAACTCATAAGCCATAAAGCTGCGTATTGCAAGAGCACTTAGCATTTTCGCAATGTGAAAAAAATTCCCGTTCCCATTTCTCTGTTTCACAGGTGATAGAAATTGGTTCTTGAAAGCACACAAGGCAAAGTCCTCCTATTGTCACTTATCTTTTGACTCAGAGTGCCTGAAGACGGCATAAGCCACACAAAGCCTGCCAATGGCCTGCGGGTCGCTAATCAGCTTTCGCCATTCAGACTGCTAGCCGGCAGTTCTCACCTGGCATGCGGCTGTCTTTTCAGATTCATGCAAGCCCCCCCCCCCCCAAACAAACCCTGGAATGCACAATTTATGTTAATGTTAATGCCTATGTTAATTTCCAGGATGGACCCCTCCCTATCTTGATGGAGTTGCGTTTCAGGGATTCTGTGAAGTACTGGGAAACTTAATACAGAATATCAATGAACGTGGTGGAAATTTACAAACAAGGATGGAGCAGATAGGACATGAAACAAGGTTCCAGAGAAATGTGAACAATGAATATGAATCTGGGCCTGGAGAAACTGTTGACTCTGCTGGCAATCAAAGTTACAAAGCCTGAAAATTAATAATTAACATTATGCAAAGAGCCCTCAAAGGCTCATTTCTATATGCAAACTTTGCAGACCTGCGTTGGACCACCTGTGTGTGAATCATTTATTGTGGTCATTTGTGATTAAATGGAGACATGCTGTTCCTGGTGATTGACAGACAGCCTTCAGTTTGCGAGTGTCTGGCAGGGGTTAGATGTGTAAGTACATCTGCAGGCTTTACTTGAATGGAGAATGCTTGTGAGGAGCGGAGCAAGCGATGCTCCCAGCAGGGCCTGCGGGGTCCTGGCGGTGGAGCAGGCGGAGGACTTGGCGGCTGCCGACACGTGCCGGGAGAGTGTTGCGTTGTGGCTCCAGTCCAGTGCCGAGGGGCTCGCCGTCAAACTGCCACTCGGTGACCGGAGATCTCATATCTGCCTGCAGATCACCCTGCCAGACACTGGGGGAGTTATCGGTCTTTATAGTTGTTGTTGTTGGTTTTTTTTTTTTTTTTTTTTCTTCCCCCCTTTTTCTTTTCACTTGCATGGAAGTTGTTCCAGGCTGAATGGAGTGCAGCTGCTTCTTACCCAGCCTCGTTAGTGAGGACTTAATTAACAGACGTTGCTTGTAAGTCACAATCCCTGGGGAGGTCAGGTCTGATCTGTGACGAAGTCGCTGAATTTGAACAGATAGAAGAATGGCAGATCACGGATGGGATTGGGGGTGATGAAAATGCAGAGGGTAGAGGGATACAGCCATTTGTCCCACTTCTGCCTTTTGGCACTTGGCATGACGCACTGGCCAGGCTGTGGCCATGTGCCCGTGGTTGCCTGGGCACAGCCGATTAACCCACATACTGCATGCACACGCAAGGCGAGGGCCGCTGTTTGAAGCCCGTTCCTTCCTGCCAGCTAGCTAATCCTGTCCTCTTCATTTGAATATGTATGTTTGATAAGCACTGTTGGATGTTTTGTCACACAGCTGCTCTCTCCATTTCCTCCTGGCTAGGTCACTTTTCCCACGTCCTTCTTTTCATGCTCTTTCACCTAACGTGTCGTGTGTGTGTGTGTGTGTGTGTGTGTGTGTGTGTGTGTGTATGAGAGAGAGAGAGAGAGAGAGAGAAAATGTGCTGCACATGTGATCCCGTAATCGGTATTAATGATGGGACCCACCTGCACCCCCCCCCCTTGTTCATTTAGACACATAACTCCTAGCACCTTTCTAAGGTGACCTGCACCGTGCTGTGATCATCTTGAATCACATTTCAATCACACGTGAATGCTCCTTTTAGCTACTGGAATGTTGAACCCAATATCACAATGTTTATTAATGTTTATCGAATGCTTGCTGACAGTCATGTTTTTATTTTTTGTTTGGGCAGACAAAGATGTTTGCTTTCTTTTCCAGAGGCCAAGTTTACGGTCAGACGATGGCAAGAAACTCCATAGAATTTCGAATGGGCTCCGATTTGTGTCCTGGCTGTTGTTGTTCTCATTTCCCTATCTGTGAGCCCCTTCCGCCTCTGACTGTGCGTCCTGTTCCCATCCGCCCTGCTGCTGTGTGGGAGCAGAGTCTGCTTCAAGGGGAACTTTATTTAGCTTCAGTCAGGCCACGACCATGAAGGACTGACGAGGACTCCAAAGAACCTCATCTGAGTTTCTCCTCTGGTGTCTCTGACCTTCCCAGACTCAGCTTTTCTTTCTTTCAGGACTCCTATGAGGAGGTCAAAAAAAGAGATTTTTTTTAAAGAAGGTTAAGTCGCACTATTATGGGTAACTTAGCATCGTAATTGACCAGATTGTTCTCATAGCTTTGTTTGGTGTCTGTTTCTGTAAATTTGTGTTTCTTGTGTTCAGTGCACTGTAGTTGGTGACATATTATTATTTTTTTTTAAAAAAAAGCTAAATCAGAGCACTTCACCCATAACAGTGAATATTCAAGGGTTGACTGCAGGGGGATCGTGTGCAGTTCCCCTGGCGGTCTGAACTGAACACTGTGTTGGTTTGTGAGGGTAGAGCCCATGCCTTGACCGTGTGTGTGTGGATTAAGTTTATATTACATTGTACCAAATGTCCCCCACAAAGTAATAAAAACTTGGTATTTTGATGTTGTGGGGACCATTTTTCAGGTCCCCACAAAGATCCGTAAATGCAACCAAAAAACTAAAAATGCCAAAAGTGTAGTATTTTGTTTGTTTGGTTACTCATGGTTAAGGTTAAGGCTGGGTAGGGATTAAGGTTTTCATGTTGGGATTAGAGTTTTCCTCATATAAATTAATGGAGAGTCCCCACAAATATATACTTACTAACCTGTGTGTGTGTGTATTTTTTTTTTTAAATTTGTTTTTTAAATTTTGTTAACAGGGATCTGCATTAGACGAGCATTGCACAGCAGCACAGTGGCTCCCCCTTCAGGGTGCTGGGATAAGTGCGGCACTGGATGGCCACAGGCCCAGAGCAGTGTTTCCCTCATGAGAACAGCTGCACGGTGAGAGCAGGAGCAGCTGGCGGGTGGTTAATGCTCCTCCTTTGTCCTTTGCCTTAACGCCACTCTCTGCCTCCTCCATAGGTGAGCACTCAGTTGGTCGACAGGCTGAGGGGCAGGGCTGCTCGTGAGTCACATGACATGGAGGTCAAAGGGCACCTGATCACAGCGGCGGGTCTCGGAGCTCCAGGTGAGATGGCGGTGGTGGGCTGCTAAGGTAGAGCACCGAGCGTGGCGTTCCTCGGCCTTCGGGTGACAGGGAGTCGTGGTGCCTTCAGAGCCGCTCCATCTGCCTTTTTGGAAATGTGCAGCAGAGCAACGTGGGGGGTGTGTTTTCGTGGCCGGAGCGAGCTCGATTTATCTCTCCGTCCATTGGACGGCATCCTCGTTCATCGGCACTGCATATGCAGGCTATTCTGTGGGAAGGTGGCCTGAAACCAGAGGGTTTCTCTTTATTTGAGCACATTTTATATCTTTCGTCCTTCACAATGTTTATTCTGTAGATTTCATGGGTGGCGTTAAACAAAATGTCCCTGTTCTGTTCTCTGCTGTGTGTGTGTGTGTGTGTGTGTGTGCGCGCACACACGTGCATGCTTAGATCCTCAGGGTTGCGGGGACAGTAAGCAGCACGCTGAGCGTGTCTCTGAGCTGCAGGAGCGCAGGAGGAACCTCCAGACGCTGTTGAACACTCGGCTGGGGGAGCTGAGGCACGTCTGTCTGCTGGAAGCGGTCAGTAGCTCCATCCTTAAAGCGTTTTACAGCTTTACAGCTCCTCCACAGCGTCCCCAACACACACCACACAGGCATAAAGGCTACAGCAGTGTTTCCTACTCCAGTCCCCGGGGACCCACAGTCAGTCCGTGTGTTTGTTCCCTGCCGGACAGTCCACATTTTTGGGAACGAGCAAAAACGTGGACCGTCTTTGGGTCCCTGAGGACCGGAGTGAGAAATACTTGGTGAGAGGGTTGCAAACACGGTCGCCCTGTTTTCCAAGTCAGGGACAGATGTTCACATCTGTCGCCGCGTGAGGGCCGGCCTTTTCCTGGCACATGTGCCTCATTCTCATCGCCCCACACTTCTCCTTCTCTTTCTCCTTCTACTCGCGTTACATAGGAGCCCGAGCCTAAAATAGTGACTTCCACACCATTACGGTCACTGGTTGCTGCCCGCCCCCCAGCTGCAGTGAAAATAAACATCTAGAGGTGGAAGAGCAAGTCCTTGGGTGGTAAATGGTGGCAGTGCTGTGTGTGTTTGCCCTTTCCTGTTTCTGAAGTAGCGGCCCTTTTACGCGTGCAGGAGCTGACCGGGCAGCTTCCCAGCGAGTTTCCTTTGGAGGCTGGGGAAAAGCCCCCTCAGGTGCGTCGCAGACCTGGTATCGGCCCTCGTGGACATAAACATTCCCTGAAGGGGGAGGTAAGCGGGCTGCTCACCAGGGGCCTTGTACTGCCAAGGGGGGGTATGCGCTCTGTGCTTTTCTCTTGGGGGGGAGCGGTAACCGATGTCGCCGCCCAACACTGTGCAGGAAGAGGAGGCATGTCAGTGGAAGCAGAGGACGGCGCGGTTCCGTGGCGCCCTCCGCAGGCAGGCCGACTCTGAACAGCCCCCGCACGGCAAGAAGACGGTGCACCGCGGCTGCCACACAGGTGACGCTAAACCCCCCAAGCACTGGGTCACTGCTCTCTGCCCGCAGCACTGCTTATAGTGGCAGGCATGCGTTCTGCCACGCTGCCTCGCGTGCCCCGGAGTCTGAGCCAAGCAGACGGACCCGGGCTGAGTCAGAGCAGCCCGCTGAGTGTGGGGTGACTGGAGAAGCTGAACGTTACACAGCGTGCCGGGTCATTGGTCTGTGTGTGTGTGTGTGTGTGTGTGTGTGTGTGTGCGTGCGCGCGTGGTTCAGGCATACCTTACCTTGTGGGGTCCAAATGTCCCCACAACATGATGAATACCCATTTTTTGACCTTATGGGAAAACTCAATTTTCTAAAAATCTGTGACTGCAATCAAAATAATAAAAATGCCAAAAGATTTGTATTTTGTTTGGTTACTTTTGGTTACCAAAAGATTAGGGCTGGCAGGGGTTAAGGTTGTCATTGTTGGGATTAGGGTTATGCTCATAGGAATGAATGGACCGTCCCCACAAAGACATGATGACAAACGTGTGTGTGGTTGTATGCATGCGCACATGGGTGTGGATTGTAGTTCATTAGGAGAAACCCATCTACATGACAAAAACACACCATCTAGAAACAGGATGTTGAGAACAGGCTGGGGAGGAAGTCTGCTGAAGGAGTGCCCCCCCCTCTCAGGCAGCCCCTCCCTCCATTATTCTCGAGGTGAAAGAGATCGGGGGCCGATTCGACAGGAAAAGCTTGCCAAGGGAACTCCGCCAGCTACAGCCTGGCCGCGCCCGTCGCTCTCCGGCATTGCTGTGCTGTGCTGTGAGTGACCCTGTGTGTGTGTGTGTGTGTGTGTGTGTGTGTGTGTGTGTGTGTGTGTGTGTGTGTGTGGGTGTGTGTGTGTGTGTGT
>JAODKF010000116.1:11839577-11855078 GCA_026779585.1 Mormyrus proboscirostris | reverse complement strand
GTGACTCAAGGGCCCCCTGCAAGTGCTCTCAGGCCTAGTTAAGAGTTACGGAAAGTGGCTCTGTGCTGTTGTCCTCGTCAGAGGAGGCTTTATTACATATTAAACATGGCATTGCCGATATTTCTTAAACTTACTTTTTCGATTAAAAATGGTAATTCTAGAAATTTAAATGTTAAAATAAAACATATGGCTTGCGCAATGCAAAAATGGCTGCATTTCCTATTAATTTTATACATTAATGTTTAATTTCATCAGGGTTGCAAATAATTCTGGAATTGACTGCAATTGATTCCTAGAATGATTTAGCCGTTAGCTGTTTTGCGTACTGTGTAACCGTCTTCCAATTAACTTTCCCTGTCCTTTACATAACCACTTTCGAGGAATAGCCAGATATAGCGCGGTATTTAATAGCTCAGACGGTGACATGTCCAAAAGCGGTCCTGTTGCACAATAGACACCAAGAGTGAACCTGGAGGATCATTGCGATATTGGTCTGAAATCACTAGATGGCGCTCACGAGGCAGCTTGCGCTACTTCCCTCCTACTGCGCAGAAACTTTTGTCGGCCTCTAAAATACAAAACTTGTCTTGCCCTTATATTAAGTTACTTAAGAGGTTATTCTCCATTTACAAACGTTGCATCTAGTAAGGCACATTGGTCGCGAAGTGAAAAAGCATTAGCTGAATTATAAAGCGCCCAGAAAAATATGTTAACAACCGAACCATAACCTCTCGATTTATAGCTTCAGTTCTTTGGCTCTTTAGATACTTAATACATGAAACATAACTGATAGTGTAGTGAGCCTAACTGACATGCTATTAGGAGTATTAACAATAATTTAATACGACAATAATAATTAATAATATAATAAACCGAGCGAGCTGGTACACAAATAAAACCCTCCCAGCCCTGGCTTTTGCTGTACAAAACGAGAAACGAGGTGCAACAGGCGTCCGATATGGACAGCGGACATAAGACCGCAGCCGATCCGGTCTCGCTCCACGTCGACCGCAGTTGGTGGAATTATGGGACCTCTGGAGGACTTCCTACCTTTCGCTCCGCGTTAAAGAGGAACCGCGGGGGCTGGACTTGCTGTGGGGCGTTTCGGCAAACGGATGCCTACGAGGTGCTTCACGCGGACCGACGCCGCAGGCGAAGGAGGCTCGTGGAGCAGCGGCGCTCGCGCTTCGACGCCGCCTGTAGACGGACAGCTGGCGCTCGCGCAGTTCGGCGAGAGGCTCTGCGGACCCGGGAAGTGCGGGGCGGGAAGGTCACCGCTCGAGTGACACGGGAGCTCGGCACCCGAGTTTCTGTTAGCCGCCTAGCAGCACCCGAGCTGACTTTTTTTTTTTTTTTTTTGCCGGTGACAGTTATTTTCTCACTTTGAAGTTCTTGGTTTTTATTACTGTGTCTGTTCTATGGCGATGGATAACGGATATGAAAGAATTCGGGATCAGATCTCTTTTGGTACTTATATTTAAGTAGCTATCGACTTTGGAAGCTTTTGTATTAGCTTGCCGGCGACCTTATACTTTGTGTGACAGAAGCAGGGAGTGGGCAGGTAGCCTCTCCTCGTTATTGTTATTCCTGAAGTGCGTGAGTCCTTTTTTCTTTATTGACGCGTATTACTCAGTTTCAATGCTGTTGTCACTTTGTTTTCTGCCACGTAACCGTAGAGTCACTGAGTTTTAACTCATGACTGAATTATTGACTGACTCCCAGTTTAATGTAAATTCGCTTGTTTACTGTGTCAAGCCGTGCAAATATTCCCGGGAATACAAAAGATAGTAGTTTAAATAGTATTTGGTTATTCAAGTAAGCGGACGAAGTAGGTTCTTTTATGGTTTGGGGCATTGAGGCTAAAAGGCTGGAAAGTGGGACGGTAGCTTGTTGCAAGAATTTTCCCACTGTAAAACATGGAAACAAATATATTTTTTTAGCTCAAGTATATCTGACTGGAAAACTATTTAATTAGTATTATAAAGATTTTTTTTCATAGCATACTAATGTGAATCTAATCAATGTATTTATGCATCTACGGTTACATATTTTTGTTGGAATTTAGGGGATTTTCAAAACGCCTAGAGGTTAGATATTTCCCCACAGATTGTTCTGGAGAAATTAGACGTTTCTTTTAACTTAGGCTACTATCTTCAAAGTGGAAAAAGACACTGCAGTTCTCAGGTGTGTTAAGAAAACTGAGCCAACGGTTTTATCATGTCCTTGGTCATGTATGCAAAAATTCCTCCTCATTTGAAGAAAACCTCAGCTGTGAAGAAAGCCGCTTTCTTACTTGTTGCTGCTTATGGGTTGAAAAAACTGTACCCCTTCCTGTCTAGTAAACTTAGAGGAGGGGTTGGGAAGCAGCCCAAAGGTTCTTTTCTGCAGGTTCCCAAAAGGGGATCCCAAGAAGTCTTAGAGAAGGGGGCGAAAAAGAAGAGCAGTTCACCTGCTGTCAACCGTGAGTTTTTTCAAAGGCTTGTCCGGCTCCTTCGCATCCTCTTCCCTCGGTTTCTATGCAAAGAGTTGGGTTTACTGGGCTTCCACTCCATGGCCCTCATCTCTCGTACCTTCCTGTCCATCTACGTCGCCAGCTTGGATGGAAAGATTGTCAGGACCATTGTACAGAAAGATCCTCATGCCTTTGTGTGGGAACTGACCAAATGGCTCCTGATTGCCATCCCCGCCACGTTTGTCAACAGCGCTATCCGATACCTCGAAGGCCGGCTTACTTTAGCCTTCCGCACCCGACTTGTCACTCATGCCTACCAGCTGTACTTCAGCAACCAGACGTACTACCGGGTTAGTAATATGGATGGCCGTCTGGCTAACCCCGACCAGTCCCTGACGGAGGATATGGTGATGTTTGCTGCCTGTGTTGCTCACCTGTACTCCAACCTCACCAAACCCATCCTTGATGTGGTGATGACCTGCTACACCCTCCTGAGGACTGCTGAATCCAAGGGGGCCAACACCACTTGGCCTTCTGTCATCGCAGGCATTGTGGTGGCGCTCACAGCCAAGGTGCTGCGAGCCTTCTCCCCACGTTTCGGCAAGCTGGTGGCTGAGGAGGCTCGACGAAAAGGAGACCTGCGCTACATGCACTCGCGCATCATTGCTAATTCAGAGGAGATCGCTTTCTACGGTGGCCACCAGGTAATTACTCCATGTGGAGGAACAAGGGGATTTTGTAAAGTAATTTCAACTGAAATTGTCAAAAAGGCACATAAGGAACATAGTAGAGGAAGCCTGTTTTTTAAAAGGTAGCCTGTTTTTTTTTTAACCTCTGTTAAAAAACATTTTGCCGCTGACACCGACAAGTCCTGGCATAGACATGTTTGTCTTTGTGCAGACAGGTTGATGGTTGCTGTTCCGAATGGAAGTGGAGTGGGCATGTTCTCCCCAATTTGCTTAAGTTTCCTTTTGCAACCTAAATACATGTAGTTTGTTTGTGTGTGTTTGTGTGTGTGTGTGTGTGTGTGTGTGTGTGTGTGTGTGTGCGCATGCCCTCTGATGAACTGGCTTCCCATTCAGGGTGTACCTCAGCCTTGTGCTCTGTGCTGCCTGCGATATGCTGATGACTCTCCCATAACCCTGACAAGGATAAGAGCATAGCTAGATAGATAATGTGAGTGATTTGATTTGACCTCTTTTTGCTCACGTACAGAATGTTGCCCTAGTGGAGTTAAGTGTAATGAAATATGTCATTATTTTGACTTCAAAAACAGTTTGTTCACATATTTTGTTTTTTCCCGCTCCTCCCCACGTGTGCAACTCTGGTGAGGTGTGATACTTTGCATTTTGCCTTGATAGCACATATCCAAAACATTACTACTTCCTGATTCTCTTTAGGCATACAATAGAATATTAATTATGAATTTGGAAGCTAGTATTGAATTTGCATTCAGTTTCTCTTTACAGTTTTGGGGCCGCAAGGGTATGGTCTGACAGGCTAGAGCAATGTGATGTCATCTTGAAGTAGCTTTGGTAGACATGCCCCCTTCTGGAGGAAGCTGTAAAATTGACTGGTGGCAAATAGAAGAGAGTGGTTTTCACTATACCTAAAAGTTTCTGCATTGAGTCCTGCACCGTCACTAGTAAAATGCACCAACACATTTGGTTCTGGGCAAAAGACGAATTTTATGGCTTCAGGCTATTTGGAGGGAGGATCCAGAGGGAAACCTATGGCACCCCAATAGCAAATTTGTTTGTCTGCAGCAAACACTTCACCATTGGTAACTAATATGTGTAATCTACATTATATAATTGGCATTTTAAATTGCGAATTATTGTACACAATAGGCTATACACAACTGCTAAACAGGATCTGCGCATTAACAGTAGTAAAATAAACAATGTGGACAGACTCAGATGGCAGCTAATAATAATCGGTACTTTATTTATAAATTGTCTGTATGCCTCCCTTAACTTGCTCTTTGCAGAGTAAGCTGTCTTGCTCAAGGACCCACAGACATACTGAGGGTGGCTTTGAACCGGCAACCTTATGATTACAGGCATACAGGCTTAGCCCACTGAGTCACACACTGCCTTGGATATCACCAGATATAACTCTCTGTAAATTAACATTACCTGGAGACTCGATGAGGTAGTTATGAATATCAGGATATAACACCTCCAGCCATTGAATGGCATCATTAAATCCGTTATGATGTCTGGCTGAAAGGACACTGGCCACCAAAACCGCAAAGTTTATCAAAATCCAGACACCTATCACCAGCCACCGAAGTATGTACATAACTTTTTATCACCCATTTCAGCTATACTTTTGTCATTTCTTAATTTATTTTCTTGTCTAACACTGGTGAACTTTTAGTCGCCATTCAGATTCGAAGGTTGCGGCATGAAAGTTCCCAGTTAATTGCTGTAGTCTATTCTTCAACTTCACTGTAACACATTACCTGAAGGTAGAAGCATGTTTCAATTTTTTTATCTATTTATTTTTTATGCACATTTCCAAGGTTTTGCTTGAGGCATATTGGATGTTAATGTAGTGTTTTTCATATTCAGATTTTAGGTAAAAGTAATAATGGATATCATGGGATGAAAAATTACAGATTCAATCTGAATAACAATGGTTAATTTTAATGTCCCTCCTAACATAATCAGTAGGAAAATTCAGATTCTCACAAAGAGCCCAGCATTGAATGATGCAAATTGGACTGAGCCCAGAAACTATAAACTTAAATATTTGTTTTTGTTCAAAATATGAGTTTTTCAGTTCTGCACTGAAATGTTGTAGAGAACAAAAAACTGAGTGAGGTTTAAAACCCATTACCGAAAGATTTAATCTTGGATATCCTGACTCGGAAAGAACGAAGCTTTGAGCCACTACTGAATAACAATTTGTCTTGGTACTAATCTAATCTGCTCTACTCTACTTTCCCTTGTTTTGTCTGTTCTGTTTTGAAATTGTGTGATCATTTGCTCGATCTACATTTTCAGATGTCTCCATTGGTGGTTATTAAATCTTTGTTTTACAGTAAGATGACACTAGGGTGTCAGGGTATGTTCTAATATAAAGAACATGCTCAAAGTTTGGAAAAGTTTGCTTGTCTTTTTAAGTGTTTTACCTGGTCTTGGAATGGAGAAGGTAATAGCCCATGAAGAATGAAACTACTTTAATATGAAAGAATTAATGTTTCTTCCAAATAATGAATGTCTGTCTACAAGGTATTCTAAATAATAGCTGCCACATTGGAGGAATACCTGGCACAGTTAATGACCTTGTTTTAAGGCATTGTTGGTACCTGTATATTATTTTGATATGACAGAAGAGAGCTTTGGCTACTCAGTGCAGCGAACAGCAGCAGATATGCCCTGCGGCTGTTGGGGGGGGGTTACACATATGAAAACTGTCAACTGGCAGGAAAGCGGCAATAGTCAACAGCTTGGGTGGGGGTGGCAGTCATGTGACACAGGAACAAAAGCCTGAGGGATGCAAAAGACCTGGCTGACTTAGTCTTGCTGGCATGTGACTAGATACTGCCTGAGGAAAGTGAGGCTGGAGTTTTAACACGTCATGGTGCCGCTGCTTCACCCATGCAGGCGGAGCAACCCGAAGACGTTGGTTTTCTTCAGGTCAGACATGTTGCCTGTTAGAACAGAGCAGGCCGCCTAGCTAAGCTAGGTTTCACATCAGAGTTATGGAGGAACTGAATACAAGCTATTGCAAAATCTTTCCCAAAAAAGATTTAGTAGACAATGGTGAGTAGGTTTGTAGGAGTGACCAGGTTAAAAGTAAGAAGTAACATTGACAGCCTCTGTCATGAGACTTTGTCATGTGTTCCCGTTGCCCCACTCGCTCCCCACAGCAAAATTGTTGGTCATGCAGTCTTCAACTTTCAGTGGAAGAAAGTAAGAGCTGCAGAGAATCTGTTGTTCACAGGTGTTTAGGGAAAAATACAAAATGCAGCATGTCCTTCACATGCTACAACTGTGATAATCGGATTAGAATCAGCTAATGAGCCTGAGATCTGTCCAGCTCCAGCACCTCTGATAAGGCAGGCAAGCACCGAGCTGATGGAAAACTCAGCAACTCTTAGAACATGTTATGTTTCGGCTATCAGTTTATAAGTATGCTTGTTATCTGTTGAGGAGAGTTGGCAGGAGTGGGGGAGGGGGGGAGTTCAGTTATTAACCAGCATGCGCTGTAAAACACTTCTTTGAACTTTTCTGGGTTTTGAATGCAATACTGAAAAGCAAAGTCTGAGGGAGGCTGTGAGTGAACCAGCCAGTCAGCATGAGAGTAGACGACGACGACGATGATGATGATGATGATGGTGTGTCCCAGGTGGAGATGTCCCAGTTGCAGCGCAGCTATCAGGCCCTGTCCTCGCAGATCAACCTCATCCTCTTCAAAAGGCTGTGGTACGTCATGCTGGAGCAGTTCCTCATGAAGTACGTGTGGAGTGCTTCAGGCCTTGTCATGGTGGCTGTGCCCATCATTACAGCCACCGGCTATTCCAAGCACGGTAAGATCTACCCTCCCCCAGTGTAATGCTGTAAATGAAAACCACTTTACAGTTTTGGGTACTTGTTTTATTCACCCCCTCCTTTTATCCTTTTATTCCCCCCTGTATCTTGCTTCTTCTAATGAATTCTCTCTCATTTTTGTGATCCTCCTCACTTCGGATTCCACTGTGTGTAATAATCAGTGGCAGGGATATTTTAAAGGCTCATTAGGAAAACATGGGACTGGGTTGCCTCAGACATCTCCGTTGTTGTAGGCCAGAGCTGTGTCACAGGCCTTTGAGAGCATGGTTTAGTATGCGGCTCACACTTCACCCACTCAGGACCTCGCAGTAGGATGTAAAGCAGCAGCAGTCACTAAATAACAGGAGGGACCTCGGCACCATGTCCTCCTGCCTTTGCGGCCCGTCTGCTGGTTTGCGTAGCTAAGCAGGCCTCTGTGGCCTCCTGTGAGTTTCTAACATGCCACCCGTTTCTATGATCGTTGCTAAGGAGACTTTGCTGCAGTATATCCCATATAACGATATCCATGCACTTATTCACTGTACTGGACAATTTGAGACTTAGTGGAGTAAACAGTGGCTGGCTTGTGTCATGTTTGCAGTTTTGCCTTATTGTGTGCTGTCCCAGACTCCGAGGACGTGAAGCAGGCTGCTATGGTGATGAAGGAGGAGGAGCTGGTGAGCGAACGCACTGAAGCCTTCACGACGGCACGCAACCTGCTCAACGCGGGAGCTGATGCAGTGGAGCGGATAATGAGCTCCTATAAGGAGGTGGGTCTGTGCAGGGTCAGAGGTCACAGGGACTGTGACAGGCAGCACCAAGGGGAGGCAGCCTGTTGCAGCAGCTGGGGGTGGTCGGGTTCAGCAAATCTAGTAGAGACAATGTGACATCCTGGAAATGTCCAAAATAATCCTTTTTGGTTTTAATTATGTTTAGGGTTAGTGTTACCTAAGTGTGTCATACTGTATGAGCCTCATTGCCAAGTTTGCCAACTTGAATATAATGAATTAATTTATACATTTTTGCATGACTGTCTGCTTCAGTCCATTTATAGATGCCTTTATTTTTCTTATTTACGGACCTAGCAGATTGAAGTGCTAGACTGGCGTTAAATGTTCTGCTGTGACCCCCTGGCTGGTTTATGAGCTGCAGTGTGGTGACCTGGTGACGTATCCTCAGGTGACGGAGCTGGCAGGCTACACAGCGCGGGTCTATGAGATGTTCTCCGTATTCGAGGATGTGCGCATGGGCGTTTACCGGCGCTCTGGCGGAGAGGATGGATTCCAGGCGGGAGCCAAGCAGCTGGTGCAGCACGGCATGAGGATGGAAGGTCCAGTGGACATCCGTGGTAAAAATAAATAAAACAACCCACCTCCATCTCATTTGTCTCACTCTGTGTATCGGGGAGTCGTACAGTGTGGCACTTCTGCTCAGGATCTTCCTGTTTGCTTCAGAATTTACATCCAGTCTTTTTACAGCTTCTGAGCTTACGTAATTAGTTCAGAATCCTGTGCATATGTAAAAAGTTAAGACAACTTTTTAACAACATTTTCCCTGTATTGACACCCCATCTTTGTTGTAGTATATCTTTCAAATATTCATCCATCCATTTAAAGTGCTTCATTAAGTAGCGGAATAGCAGCTTTTTTGTGGTCGATAAAGGGGAAGTCGTGTAATGTGTATCTTTGAACAGCTTTTTTTATGCTGCTGACAAGTGACTGAGAGTGCAGCCTGGGGGTGGTGCACTTGACCTCTGACCTTTTATTTTGGTGTTTGTTGGTGCAGGGCAGGTGATTGATGTGGAGCAGGGCATCAGCTGCGAGAATCTCCCCATCATCACGCCAACAGGAGATGTTGTTGTGTCCAGCCTAAACATCAAAGTAAGAAGGCGTACTGTCTGCTTTGCCAGTGATGATTCCCCATCTGGCTCCTCCCTTTGTCCTTTGCTCAGCTCTGTGTGCAAACGGGTCACTTTTGGTTCACTGTGACCTTGCTGATAACCGTACGCTTGCCGATGTGGGTTTCGGAGCAGGCCCAAGGTTTCTGCTCAGGGGCCTTACATGGTACTTGCCTGCCTGGTCATCCAGATAGCAGTCTTGTGAACTGCGCAGGACTGCTGCTAGTGTCACAGGAAACCTCTGTTGTGTTGCTCTCTCACCCCATGCTGTGAACCTTCATTTGCCCAGATAGTTTGCTTAGATATTGTTGTGTTCACAGTCCAAGGTTTCTACCTCCTGGGTTATTGTAACCCTGCTTAGAGAGCATGCCTGTATGGCAGGTGTTTTTTTAATGGTACTTTATTACACTAAAACGCTCTTAAATGTACAAGTATGTTGCAAACAATGTTCACCTTCACACGCACAATCTACTGAGGCTTTTTGGATCTAGAGATGGATGTTAATGAAAGACTTCTGCAGAGTAGCCATTGGGAATGAATCTGTGCCGTGAATGTGTGACAAATGCATCATGTGCTCGCATACGACTCGCCTCGGGAAGGAGGAATGCTGGCTGTGTGGTGACTCTTGGGTGTCCAGTTGGTGCAGCTCATGAAATCGTGGGCCTATGGAGCTGTGTGTAGTTCTTGCCCATGCTCAAGCAGATCAGAACTCTAACATGCACCGTGACCTTTGCTGTGTCATGTGAGGTGCTGTGACACAGTCCAGTCAGCTTTATTCCCATAAGCTTTAACAATGGCTCTACACAGCATTGGCAGAATGAGCCCTGGCTCCATGCCTCTTATCAGCTAACCAGCTGGCACCAGGACAGCAGACAGTGCACTGTGGAATGGCTGGAATATTTAGCACCTTACTGAAGTGACATATACATTTTTCTGTTTTTTTATGTATCCATATAACTAGAACATAAATATGTTAGTCTAATACAGAGGTTGTCCGATGTTAAAATACACCTATAGCACTAATAAATGTTGATCATAATTTCATAATGGGTTAGATTTACTCTCCTTGATATATATTTTTTTTAATTTTTAAACTGGTGAAAAGGTATGACAGCCAAGCCAGTTCTTGTGCCCGTCACTGCAGTCAATGCTTCTCCTCAACGTCACTGTATCCCATCACAGCATATCTTAGTAGCTCTTTATAAGGCGGGCAATGCTGTACCACTGTAATGTTGTGCTGATGTAATATGTGTTCAACTAGTGGTCTCACAGCTACAATGGTGCAGAGAGGTATTCCATCAGCAACCTTATATAAATGTCTTCCACGAACTGGTTATCGGTTGGAATAGTTTGGGTTTAATTTTTAACTATAATTGGACCATCCTCAAATTACTTGTGCAGTCTGAGCCATAATAGGGGAAAATGTGAACTACATGCATAAATGGGCATTAACAATTTAATAATTAATTGCTACACCGAAATCATAGGGAAAGTGTGTGAAGCAATTTAATTACTCTGGAATGAGCAAAAAAATCAGTGCTTCAAGTGAAATTTGAACTTGCTGCCACTTATCAGTTGAGTCTAAACTCCAAGCACCCCTGCTCCCCACCCCTCGAATGCCTGCCCTGTGTTTTATGCACCAGCTGATGATTAGTACCTCGGCGTCTACGATGTAATTTCTGGTATGCACTGCCTTCATCACTGCTACTCTTGGGATCCATACAGCACCTGTTGGTAACACTGTACTCACACTTTTAGAGTTAATGGTGCTGCTTTACAATAAGACTACCCATTTAAAGAGTTTATGAGCGGTTATTAAATAGGTTGTAGCGCTTTGTAAATTATTAATAGACAATTTTAAACAAGTTATAACAGTTTTCTTTTTATTAGTATGTATGAGTTACTACCATTTACAAGTGGTAAAAAGGAGCCTAATTGTAAAGTGATATCAAGTTGTTCTTGTTTTTAAATCCCTTGTTAAAAGAAATACACTGTAATCATTGTAATGCCTAACTTTGTATTCTCTCTAGTGCAACACACAGGAAATGTTTTCTCTCACAATTCCAACAAAGAAATATTACTGCCACCTAATGGATATGTTATGGTCTGTGTTGCAGGTTTTATTTTAATTTCACACACAAGCTTGTGCAGGGAAATTGCTTTTGAAGTGTCTGACTCCATTTGCTGGTAGTGTGACTTTGGATTGCTTAATATCTGCTTTTTTCAGCCTTGTGCCTTGGCATGGACCCCTTATAGTACAAGGTGTTTAGTAGGTATTAAAGTAACGTGGTGAGGAAAACTTAGGGTTAGTGAACAGGGTCAGTGTGCAACCAGCACCAATTTGCACGCTGGCCCCAGGTATGAAACCCCTGACCATCTGGACTTGGGCATGGATCACTGAGTTACACACCAATTAATCTAACTGGCATCATGGCTATAAACACCCAGAAACCATTTCCCCATGTCCAGCCTACATCACTTGTTTACAGCGTATGATTTTCTAATGAGGGGCATTTTTGTGATGTCACAAAAACGCCAAACTGATCAACATCTACCAAAAAAAAAATTAAAAAATGATGGTTTTCATTGCCTTAAAAGTAACAAAATCCTCTAACCGGTATGTGTGTGGGGGTTAATCTGGTTCTCTAATGAAGATGTTCATCTTCCGTGCATCCTCATTCTTCCTCCGTAGGTAGAAGAAGGCATGCATCTCCTGATCACAGGACCGAATGGCTGTGGCAAAAGTTCTCTCTTCCGCATCCTCAGCGGCCTGTGGCCTGTATACAGAGGGGTGCTGTGCAAGCCGCCCCCCGATAAGATGTTTTACATTCCCCAGAGGTGGGAGTCCCTCGCCGTACACCTTGTGAGGGGAGGCCTGTGAGGGGCAGTGTGGTGCTTCCAAGTTCTCGCAATGGCAGCAACAAAAGCACAGGAAGGGGCCATTCAGTCTGCTTTGCTTTTAGCTAAAAGTGAGCGCTGTAGTTGCTTGCTTGTTGACCAGGGTCTCAGTCCGTACCGAAAGACGACTGACAGGCAAAGAAATTTGTACTTCTGGTGGCTACTGTAAAATGAGCCGAATGTCTCATTCAAGAAGTAGGAGCAGCTGACAATGCATACAAACACCCAAATTAAGGCTGGTTGCTGGGCACCATTTGTATACCCTGTTGCCTAAGAATCATGCATTACTCCTCCTCCTGTTGTGATCTTACTGCACACCACCTGGTCTCCTTGACCCGAGTAGGCCCTACATGTCAGTGGGCACTCTGCGGGATCAGGTGATCTACCCAGACACCCAAGAGGAGATGACCCAGCGTGGCTTCACTGACATGCATCTAGAGGACATCCTCAACACCGTCAACCTGCGCTACATTCTTGAAAGAGAAGGGGGTGAGATGAGGCCTGTGAGGTCAGATCTGTCCTCGAGTTGGCGTTGAGATGCCGATGGGGGGGGTGGTGAAACAATTTCCAAAATATCTTTATAAAATAATAGAAAACATGAAAAAATGTTCCATTTCAGTGTAGCCTCAATTGCAAATCTACCCACCCAGTCATCAAAATGGAGGCTGTGATTATCTGGCACTATTATTTGGTGGACTAGTGGTGAACTAAAAGGTTTGGGAACCCATGGTCTATTGCGGCATAAGAGTGAGGAATCTTGGGGTTACCCCAGTGCTGCTGGCAATGGGATATAAACTCACAACGTTCCATGTATGGACGTGGGTACCTAACCCACTGCGCCACACATTACCCCTGTGGCTTTGATATTAAGAAATTTTAAAAGTATATAAAGGTCAGTGGAATGTGGAAAAGGGACAAGGTTTAAGATGGCTTCAGCCAAAGAATCGCTGCGTTCACACTATTCCCACACTGAGTTTCGGAGGTTGGACTGCAGTGAATGTAGCTGTCTGATGGTGCGCTGCCAGGCTTAGAACTGTGTGTTTGTAGGTTGGGATGCAGAGAGCGACTGGAAGGATGTGCTTTCTGGTGGTGAGAAGCAACGCATTGGCATGGCGCGAATGTTCTACCACAGGTAAGTAAACATGAGTTCCGTTCTGCGTCGAGTATTTTTAATCATCATCCTTTTCATCAAAAAAGGGGTCTTCCTTCTTATAAGATGGAGTTGGTTTGAAGGTTTCTTAGATTACATTAGAGGGTAATGTGTCATGGTTTATAATTCTTCACCACAGGCCTAAGTATGCACTCCTTGATGAATGTACCAGTGCTGTGAGCATAGATGTCGAAGGGAAAATCTTTGAGGCAGCAAAGGATGCTGGTATAGCACTCCTCTCAATCACTCATCGACCCTCACTCTGGTTAGTGTGCCGTCATGTTATCATTTATGTTCACTTATAAACTCCCCTAAGGGTTTATTCATATCTATAACTGTAAGATGTTTAAGTGTGTTTTTTGTGTTTAGCAGCATTGCATATGTTTTTGCAGTAAGTGAATGCGTGAGCTGGGGGCTTTATGTATAATGATGCACTCAGTTTTACAGGGGGCAGAAGTGGTTGCTATGGAACTACAATCGTAAATGGGGCAAGTAGGCCAAGAAATGCTGCTTAAAAAGTCATAATGCAGGATCCAGATGTGAGCACTGTAGTGCCCTGCTGTGGCCAGATGTGCAATCCCATTCAGAGATGCTGGCAGTCTTGGCAAAATGCAGTGTTCTCTCCCTTTTGTCAGGAAGTACCACACTCATCTGCTGCAGTTCGACGGAGAGGGGGGGTGGCGCTTCGAGAGACTGGACGCCTCGACGCGCCTGTCCCTTCAGGACGAGAAATTGCGGCTAGAGACGCAGCTGTCAGGGATTCCCAAGATGCAGCAGCGCCTGGCAGAGCTGTGTCGCATGCTGGGAGAGGACAGCATGCTGCAGGGCGCAGTAGAGCAGGATGTGGTGGAGGAGGAGTAGGGGGAGGTGGAGATCTGGAGCGCTGGGTGAAAGTCGAAAGCTGTGCGACCGAAAGAGGCATGAGATAGGCATGAGGGAGGGGAACTGGAGTCTGAGGTGCAGCAGAGGGGCAGCTGGACAGTCGCGTACAAAAAAGCACACATTGAATGGAGATTGAATGGAGACTTTCTGAAAGGGGCATCTGAGTGCAAGTGGTGAGTCTACACAATGAAAACACAAGTCCTGTGTGAAAAGCCCTGTGATCACACCCTTTAGGAAGCAAATTCTTTCCTAAAGCAGCATCCCCTGCCTCCATGGCACCGGGCAGATTGTGGAGGTGATGGTCTGCTTTACATGCCAAAATTGGGGAGCTGTCACCATGCAATCTCAGCTGGCGATTATTGTAAGTTGTTTAATTTGTGATTTTATTTTTTTTAACAAACTTCTTTTTTCCTTTTTGAAATTTTAGCCTTTGAAAGACACTGTTTACCTGCTTTGTTTTTTTTTTGTTTTTTTTTTTTTAATGGCCAGAACACAAATTTCAATTTCTTAGCGTTTTGTAATCAACTCACAATGTTATTGGCATATATAGAATGTGTACAGCACTTTGTAAAGCTTCTGTCACTGAGTCTATGAATAAGAAGCAGAGCACACTACCAAAACTTTATTTTACACGCAAAGTACTGTTATATTTACTGTAACATATTTCCATAACTAAACACACAAAGTAGTGTATTGTGCTATAAAGAAATAGTGTGTTCTTTTAAAATTTGATAAATTTTACCGTCGTGGCTTGTGCACCTTTTGAGGTTCTTTTTTATTTTTCCAACTTTTGTGTTTTTAGCGCTTAATTCAAATCTTATGAGATGCACCTTATAATGTATAGTAATTACTCAAACGGATCTTATAGAAAACACTGTGGTAAACTTCATGGACCAAAGCTGTATTAAAAAAAGGGCGTGAGCCATACCATCAATTTTAATGCAAAAATGAAATTGGTCCTGATGCACTAAATAGGTACATGTCAGATTTTGATATGATCTTTTTTTTTCTTTAAATAAAACCACAGGAATAATTGTAGTACCCCAGCAACATGGATTGTTAATACTAGTGGTCTCTGTGTGTCTGCTTATCTACGTTTTGTATTCAGATCCTATAACACCAAAACAGAATTTTTTTTACCTACTTATTTTCTTAATCTGATTCTAATATGAAGGTTTTCCCAAGTTGAATACAAAGGCACTTACTGTCTGGTCATCTGTACTTCAAATGTTAAATAAATATAAAATGTATAAATGTACATTCAGTCGTGATTTTCTTTGCTACACAAGTTTGCAGCTTAGGCACCTACTACGGTAAATTCCTATTTTGTCTTCATTCGGGAACCTGGGGCCGATGTCATGAAGCTGGATAACTTGTAGGATTTAAGGTCAGGGGAGTAGCTAGACATCTCGGGGCCCCCTGCTTGGTTTGGCCTTTTCAGTCTCTGAGTCTGTCATAATATCCATGAACCTCTGACGCCCCTGTTCTAGGTGCACCCGTTTAAATTAACTATCATCCTTCATTAGCCCAGAGTACCTTAAATCTGACAAGTTTACTCAAGCTCACGGTTGCTACTGCCGGGAATTCGTAATTTGCTCATACTGTAGACCAGTGGTTCTCAACCTTTTTTTGCAGTGGGCCGCACTATGTCCAAGTTCAAGTCTCACGGGCCGCATATTAT
>JAODKF010000116.1:11786754-11798498 GCA_026779585.1 Mormyrus proboscirostris | reverse complement strand
TTCCCTTTCTAGCCTGTTTCACTCAGCCTCAGATCTGCACCACTGTCGCACGTGCATCCTTAGCTGTCACTGCAGACTCCTGTTGGTATTCGCTTGATGACAGGGAGAGATGGTTGTGCCTCAGTGCAACAAAGGCCCTGGGGCCGTTTGTACTGACTGTCATGCGGCCGAATCGAGCGGAGCGCCTGCTTACCAAAGGGGTTTGGGGGGAGGCCATGAGGCTGGAAGTGAAGCACATTGCCTCTCTCTTCATCAGGGTACGCTGCAGAAGTTTGTGGACGACGTGTTCGTTGCCATCCTGAGCACCAAGCGCTCACCGCCCATTGCCGTCAGATTCTTCTTCGATTTCCTGGATGACATGGCTGAGAAGCACGGTATCGAGGACCCGGAGACAGTGCACATCTGGAAGACGAACAGGTACGCGTCACCGGTTTCAATCTGGTGGTTGATCCTGGGGGCCTGTACTACGAAGTGAGGTTACAGTAACCCTGCTTCGTAGTATATGCCACTGGCCTGCTTAAGGAGCTGGGCCTGTGATTGGTCAGTTCCACCAAAGTTTCTACTGGTAAAATATAAATTTGACTCGTCTGCTGTTGCCGCACATTTCTGCACCTTTCTGCCAGATTTGTGATTCCACAATGTGTATGCAGGATGTCATTCATTCAGTTATGTTATGAAGATGGATTCCTCAGCTGCTGGACTATCCATATTGTTTCTTTTTCAAATCCTTCAGTCTGCCCCTGCGTTTCTGGGTCAACATCCTGAAGAACCCTCAGTTCATCTTCGATGTCCAGGTCACAGACAGTGTGGACGCGGTGCTGTCCGTCATCGCCCAGACATTCATAGACTCGTGCACCACGTCGGAACACAAAGTGGGCCGGGTCGGTGTCTCGTCTCATTTCTGGGTCTCATTTCTCCCCACTGGATTTCCTTCTCTGACTCACTTATTGTCTCTTCAGCCGCCACAAAACCGCACGCAGCTGGTTATATGTAGCTGACACATTTGTCCATGTTCAGTGTCCATGGTGATCACTGTCATGTTGAAGTTCATGTCTGTTGCTACATGCAGGACTCCCCAGTGAACAAGCTGTTGTATGCCAGAGAGATTCCCCGGTACAAACAGCTAGTGGAGAGGTGAGTCCGACATGTTGCTCTTAGGGACAGAGCTCAGATCAGTTTGATCTGATGGACAGGGAATCCTGAGGTTAGGGACAGAGTGATAGACTGTGAAGGAGATTCACAGTTAGGACTGTTTATCAGGAAGAACAACATGATTGCCATGTTCACTTAATGCAGTGTTTCTCAACCTGGTCCTTAGGGACCCCCAAGACAGTCCAGGTTTTTGCTTCCTCCAGATCCCTGCCAGGCGGTCCACAATTTTGTTACCGGTAGTGAGCTGGGAGGGAGCAAAAAAGTAGACTGTCTGGGGTTCCTCGAGGACAGGTTTGAGAAAAAAACTGACTTAATGTGACAGGTTAAGAACATGTTCATCCAGACCTGTACATCTGGAGCTTCTGTCCTTATGTGAGAGAATATGCCAGATTTTTTCTGTGTGTCCTACAGGATCCTTCAAAATATTTATTAATTTAAAATATTTCTATTTGTTGTTGTCTCTGTGTGCAAAAGGTATTACAGTGACATCCATAATGCAGCTTCTGGCTGTTACCAGGAGATGAATTCCACCCTCACTGAGCTATCAGGGGTAAGAAGGATGGTTCTAATTGTGTTATTGTGAAGTTTGACTGAATATCTCTCATGTCACTGGGTGTACAGACAAGGTGTCCTAGTAGAAAGTGGTAAAAAAGGAGTAGGGTTAAGGGTCATAACCAGTGGCTAGTAATTATATGTAGACTTTGGAATAGGTGGAAAGTTCAGGTTCAGAAAGTACAAATCCAGACCCAAGATTTTGTTTTAACCAACCGGATGAGAACTCTGAATGTTGCTCTGTATACTCAACTGGTTGGTTGAAACAAAATCTTGGTCTGGATTTGTACTTTCTGGACCTGAACGTTCAACCTCCTTTCCAACTCCTGGATTTTTTTTAAGTAGTTTAAACAAGTTTTATTCTTTTTCCAAGTATGATTATGATATTGAAGTTTTATTAATTTTTTAAAATTATTTCGCAATGCTCCTTGAACAGGGCTCACTTTTATCACCTCATTTTTCATAGAACAAAGGGTAACACATAAAGAAGTCAGCATAATGCATTGTAATGCATTCATAAAGTATTATAAACACGGCTATAAATATTTATAAAAAGGCATATCACATTACAGCCATATTCTTTATGGGTGCTTCATGAAGCTCTCATCTATAATGCACTATAAATACCTTCATAATGCAATACAAAGCATCCTTAATTCTAATACTGACCTTTATAATGCACTATGCAGGTATATATAGTGCATTATAGATGGGAGCTTCATAGAGCATCCATGCCGCATACAACACGTCTGTAATGTGTTATGCCTTTTTATAAATATGTGTTTAAAATGCTTTATGTACTGTATGCATTATAATGCATTTTGTAGGTATGTATGTTGTGTTATAATAGGGTGCTTCATAGAAAGTGTTACTGAACAAAGTTTTACTGGTAACACTTTACTTAAAGCAGTCATAATAATGCATTATAGATACCCTTATAATGCATTTGTAAAATATTATAAACATGGCTATAACTATTTATTAAAAGGCGATACACATTTATATGCATGTTTATGCGTGATGAAAACTCTTTGAAGCTCACATCTATAACGCACTATAGATACCTTTAAAATTCATTATAAGGGTTGTTGTAAATTAAGGATGCTTTGTACTGAATTATGAAGGTATTTATAATTTATTATAGATATAGTTATAAAGCATTCATAATGCATAATAAACATGCCTGTAATGTGTTATGCCCTTTTATGAATAGTGATAGCGGTGTTTATAATACTTTATGATTTGTATCTATAATAGATTATACATGGATACTTTATTTAAAGTGTTACCGTTTTAATGTTATTAATTATCAGCACAATTAGTTACTTCTAGTGCAGTGGAATCATACTGACAGAACTGTCAGGAGCCGCAGGGCTCATGCGGCCGATCAGCCATCCAAACTCCACGTAGCAGATCACCAGTGATAACTTTATATAGCACTTAGTGATGTTTCTATTTTAGAGCTTTGCGTCAGAGATGAATGGCTTGCTGGCACTGCACGAGCTCTACAAATACATCAACAAGTACTACGACCAGGTCAGTAGCTCACAGCCGCCCAGTCGTACTGAGCATCACCTGTGAAAGTTGCCATGGCTGAATACATGGAAGAGTAATATGGGTGTTTTTTGCATGTATGTTTGTGCACAGATAATCATGTCTCTGGAAGAGGATCCTGCAGGTCAGAAGATGCAGCTGGCCTATCGCCTGCAGCAGGTCGCCGCCCTGGTGGAGAATAAGGTTACCGACCTGTGACTCTGCCATGGGTCGCTTCGAAATGAACATTGGCCTAAGTGCCACTTGAGGCAAAGAACAGAACTGACCTGTGACGCCTCAGAGATACCAGGCACCCGAAATGGAGGAACCACTGACCAGCTCTGGAGCTCCTGTCACTTTCTGTTCCAGATTCCAACTTGAAAAATTCTGCCCTTGGAAGTTCAGTTGTTATTGTTTACTGAACTTGAAGTGAAAGGGACCTGGAGTCAATCTCTATAAACCGTTGGAAAAGGGACTGTAGTTTACACAACAGAAAACTATGGCACAAGAAAACTGAATGACTGATAACTGTCTTTTGGGGGTGCGTGTGTACATGTGCACGTATAGTCTTGTGTGTTCTAGTAAGCTGGTAAGATGCATAATGAGGCACAACAAACATGTTTTCATACTGACAGTATTGACACAGTAGGTGAAAATGTTTTTTATTCTTGTTTTGGTCATTTTCGTGATTTCTTTTGTATGAAACTGAACCAGTGAACTTTTAGAATTCAGTTTTTTGTGTAAATACGTTGTTGCAATGAAACAATTGCTAAAGTTTAAAATATGCACAGCTGAATGAATAGAAAGCCTGTTTGACGGCAGGTAAACCAATAGTATGCTTTCTTTCAGGCTACACGGAGCAGGACTTTCATTTCTCAGCCTGGTTTCTTAGAACAGCTGCGTCGAGGGTTTTTGTGACATCCACTCTTGCTGATTGCTAGTCACAGGCAGTTACTGAGTGTAAATGCCAGAGCATCTACTGTCTGCTTTAAACTAACGCTGTTTGATAGCAAGATATAAGGGTGTGTGGAATGTAAATATTTAATCCCTTTGGGAGTTTTGCCTGTGGCTTTGCGAAAGTGAACAGTTGTTTGTTCTACAGGAGTAAGACTAATTTAACAGGGAAATCTCCTCTTTGGAAAATATCCTGCCATATGTAAGTGGAGTGAGGGAGGTCTTCTCAAGATCTGGCTAAATTAACAGTATTAATATATATTTCATGAAATAGCTTTTTTGACTTAAACGGGATGATTTTCACACTAAAGTGAAGCAATAAATGGATGGGGAGGGGGGACAGTGGCTGGGAAGGTTGTGTGGGGTTAAGAGAGGCTGACAAGTGATCTAGTGAAGAGGAGGGAACGGCAATTAACTTCGCTATCGGACGGCCTGGGACGTAACAGCCAGCAGCTTGTTGCACCGTCTATCTAGAAGGGGTTGTTTCAAACCAATGCTATATAGCAACTAACTTATTTACTGTAACTTATTTATAGCTAATTTTTACACTTTTACCACATGTGCCTTCAGAGCTCTCTTGAAATCACATGCAACTGAAAATATGCTACTTGCTTATGAAATTGTACAGGACATGTCGTGAATGACTGTTTTTTTTGGATTATTTGTTTGTCTTACAATTGTAGTAAGATGAGCTGAATGGAAGTGGCTGCAGTTTTTTCCAGTGTTGTGCTGGGTGTTTTGTGGTCAGTAAATGGTTACCTTGCTCAGTAGTTTTGCTGTTATTATAGTCCTGGACTTGATCAGCTCCCTCATCTGCTTATAAATAAAAATGGTAATCTGTTTTGTCTCCCAGTCATGTGGCTCTTTGCCATGGCTTCCTGTGGTACAGTGTATGGCATTCTTGGTGTACATGGTGATTTAAGCTTAACTGGTAGACTGGAATCAGAATTAAATTGTTTTAATTTGTTTTTAATTTGCTTTTATCCCCTCAGCACTTTCTATACAGTGTTTTTTTTTTTTTTTTTTTTTCCGGGCCCAGGTGTGTATATGCTTCCAAGCAGTGTGTAAGGCTGGAGTTAGTTAAAACCAGACTCCAGGATAAATTATGGGAAGGAGAATGTGTCCATGAGCCCATGTTGCCTGCTTACCTGCAACAGGTCTGCACATTTATACTTTAATTATTTATGTATTTATTTTGGCTGGGTGCTGTGTTCTGCCTGGGCGACTGGTGGGAACATGATGGTTACTGGAGAAAAACGAACCAATCACCAATCATATGGCATTGCTGTGTCCTGCGGGATGAAATGCACGTCGCATCTTTTGCCTGCATCGTTTTGCCTGCATCGTTTTGCCAGCTTCTCCGGCTTATTGATGTAATCTTGAGTAGTGTGAGATTATTTTCCTTTCCCCCATTGCATGTTTGTGATTAGACTGGCTTAATGACTGTGTGAACTACTAGTATGTTTAAGTTTACATTCATGGCTGTGTGTGTGTGCGTGCGCGCGTGTGTGTGCGTGCGCGCGTGTCTGCGTGTGCACATGCGCATGTGCTGGGACATATGTGAGAAAGCAGTGGCATTGGCACAGAATGAGCCTCAGCTTGTGATCTTGTTTTTCCCCCAGGAGATACAGATCGGTAACTTAAACTCCATGTCGCTGGTGTTTTTTTCCATTGTACTCCCTTTTTCCTGCATTTCTTTCTTCCTTTACCACCTTCTTGATTAGGATGTACAGTACTGTGGCATTCGTTTCCTCAGCTTATTTAAATGATAAATGTTACAGATTTAAAAACAGGGTGTTTTGAAATTGCTCCTTTCATTTTTGCAAATTTCTCATTCTTGGGAAAGTGTTTGGAGCAAAATGGAAAACAAATTTGTTTTAGTAAACCTAGCCTTTTTTTTTTTTGTATTTGTAATGTGTATAGTTTGCGAATCGTGTACATGTGCCTGTAAATATGACAAAGAGAAATTGTTCTTACATTGGACTTAGTTGGAAATACTGGATATATCATTTGAAGAAATATTGGAAGCCAAAATGAGAAACTGAAGGATTTTTATTTGGAAAATAAAGTTATTTAACATTGGATTTCATGTTGTCGTTATTTACTGTGTATTACAATGTTCCCCAATATATTTTCATTTGTAAATAATTGTTACAAAAATATTGGTTATGGATTCTTGTAAACTGATGCACTGAGGCATTGTCCGCAAGATTTCTGTTTAACCAACTACAGTCTTAATGTGTAAATTAGCTTATGTTTGTGGTGTATTTTTAAGGTATACAGTGAAATGGGGTTTACTGTGACCTTTGGAAAATCTAGCCTTGGTAGAAATCTGCAGGCATAGGGAACTTCCAAGATTGTGGCCCCACTTGCTTGACATATCTTGTAAACCACTGGTTCTGAGATTTGCGTGAAGGGCATACAGATGAATCTGCGGTGTGACCATTAAATGACTGGGTTGCCCAGGACGACGGTATTGTTTAGAAAGTCATTTGTCTTCAGCACAAACACATAAGTCTACTTGCTCAGCGGTCGTGATCCTACGGAAAGCCCAGCTGCGCTAAACTCGTCACTGCGCATGCGCTTCTCTAAATACAGCCCAGTGTGCGTGGTGACAGCTGTCCCGATGATATCAATGAACGGTGAGAGTTTTAAACACGCAAAAACATGCGTTTTTCTTACCCAGTACTAGTTAGACTATTCAGGTGTACTCGCGTAACGGTAATGTTAATGTGAAGTTAAGAGAGGATGTACTTTTCTGTTATGTCTTTTTTCGCACAGCCGGTTTGCTCGTCTTGGCTAATGCTACCTGAGTGTGCGGACACCGAGCTTGAGTGTTCCCAGCTAGCTAACACTTTTGTCACTATTCAAAATGTATGCCGCTGAGAAGTTATACATGATTAACGACATTCTAGCCACGCGACTGCTAAGTAACTCAGAGAGCCAAGCTAAACTTTTCTTTTTTTACATTTCAACAACGGTGGGGCATAATGCTAGGAGTGAGACTGTAACGGTTTGCTAGCTGGGCAGTGATCTGTGCGTCTGACTGCACTGTGTGTGCGCTGTGATCGCCCTCAGTCCCCAGCGGCAATCACAACCCGCAGAGCAAATACGGCAAGAAGCACAAAAAGAAGAGCAAGAAGCACCGCAGAGCGGTCGACGTGGACATCTCCAGCTTGGAGCTGCAGTGAGTAGCTGCTAGCCGCCCCTGCTGAGCCGTACCCCTGGGTTGTCCCCGATTTTGCGGCCGGGTCTCTGTCTGTGAGACTATGTGCTAAAAATACTTGGAGGGGGCTGAACGACTCATTTGTCCAGATAAGCACATTGACTCACGTCTCACCACCCCCAGCCCACCCCTTCCGATTCGGTTTGACTAGTCCCGGTGTCAATAATGCAGCGATTTATTAAAAAAGAAACACCGGCGCGTGTAAATGCACTTATTGTATTTTGTGCTTGCTCTGCACCATGTGCGGATATTTATATCTGAAAGTCAAGCGAGGTTTTCATCTGCGGGAACACGTGTCTTCCGCTGATACAGAAAAGGCATGACCTGCTGTCGGCGTAGTTTAATTCCATTTATTAAATTTCAGTTTGGTTACATTAGGAGGTCGCAGGCTGCAACTTGCAGAAAACAGTTTAAGGTTCATAATGCCTTCCATGTAATAATTAAATACTGTCAGTGTAGTTTAAATGTAGTCTGGTTCGGTGTGTTAACTGTAAATCAAATCTGCATAATTTAATTATGTCACGTATGTTATGAAAAATATATCAAAGATAGAAATGGAATGGGAAGAAGCATTTTGTACTGTTCTTAACAGGAACGAGTAATGCTCTCATCTGAAAGAACTGTCATACAGTTATGCTATCTCAGGATTGTTGTGACGTGCTTATTCTGCTTGTTAATGATACAAGGCTAGTCTGCGTGCTCTGCAGATGTACTGAATTTTGTTCATTTTCGGGCGCAATGCAGATTTAATTTTTTAAAGCTTTGTGGAAGTCATGAATGTATCCAATGACGTCCTGCAATGATTGTGAGTGATAAGTCTAAATAAATGGATATATTTCTGCATTCACGAATGTTTCTACATTATGTGAAAATTGTGTGGTGGAAAGAAAAACTGCTTATTCTTAATAAAAACTACATGCATACAAGTCAATAGTTTAAGGGAATGGTTGTGTAAGTGAATTTCGGTACCTTTTTATCAGTTCCTATTCATATTACATTTTAAAAAGTTACATGTATAAACCAAACACAAAATACACCAAATTTTAATATTTAATTTTAGAGTGAACCAAGGCTATATGTGTACCAAAATACCTTGTTATTGGATAGCAGCAATTTCAACTGATGGAAATAATTTCAGATATGGGATGTTTAGGTAATAATGTTGATGCAAAAACTGGAAATAGACCTAAAGGGGCAGTTCACTCCAAAACTGAAAAAGATGTTTTAGTTGGACTTTATTGCCGTCTATCCATCTCCGTTGTTCTGCTGGGAGCTACATAATGATTGGAGATACTGACTGTTGAAATGTTGGGTTTCTCTCAAATATAATGGGAACGAATGGCATTCTTTCTGAGGTGATTAAAGCGCCAGAAAGATACATTTTTGCTAAATCCAACAGCAATGTCTCTTACCAGAAATCATGACCAGGTTATTTAAGATGAGCCAGAGTACCGGACTCCACACACCAATCATATAACTGCGCAGGAGATATGAGCACCCCAGCAGTTTCATGGTGCACAGTGATACAATTGGTATGCAGAATAAAATTTATATTGTTCAAGTTATGACTGGGGTAAAAGGCTACCTTTGAGGATGGTGTATTTATAATTTTCCTGGCTCTTTAACTGAGCTAAGTAAAGTAATTTCCACTGATTGGATATATTTGCAGTAGTGTAGCAATTTCCACCGATTTATGATGTTTTAAGCTTTTTGTTTGTTCAGTCTGTTTTACCATCCAATTGCTCGCCATGTAAATACCCCTGGTCGCTGGCATGGCATTAAAAGTCAACGTAGTTAACTATGAGGATAGTGTCTTGTACGTAGGCCAGGACCACAACCATGGGCTCAGTTAAGTCCGATCATAGCCCCGAGTATTTTAGCCCCAATGCTAATCTTCCTTAAAAAAAAAAAAAGTCAAGCCCCAGCTAAACTTGACTAAGCCCCTGATCTTTTCAATAGCTTGGTTTCAACAGTGCACAGGGGTACTGAATGCAGCTATGCTTCTCTGCAACAGAGAGCATTGTTTGCTTGTGCAGATGACGGTAATGTCCCTTAATTCTCAGTGTATGTTGTGCATTTGTTTTAATCTTGTTAAATGGTATGATGGTATTAAATGTTATGTAATTAAAGTTTTAATGAATGATGGTGGTGTTAGAATGTTTTATCGTATAACATTACTATTTTATACTCCCCTAAGAATGTAATTAATCTGATGTGCTGGCATTTGTTTCTTTATGTCAAAGTCAGGTAAAGGATAAAGTAAATTAAAAAAATGTTAAATGTGACAGGCTGTTTTTTTGCATGTGGATTCATAAAAGCATATCTTCTTCAGCAGCCACACTCCATCATTTATAGCTGACATGAAAAAAGTGTATCACACTTGTCGTTTGGCTTTTGAAATACACCCGTGGTCTGCATCCCAGAATTTGGTAATCATGGTGAATTGTTCCGGTTTACTGGCTGTTTTTGTTCTTGTGTTGAGCTGTTGTCTAGGGATGGAAGTACACTGGTGCAGGGGTACACTGTTGGATAACATCATTAGAAATTCAGTTTATGAATTATTCTTTTGTGGAACTATGAAATTACAGCCTCATTTTGCATTAGGACTTGTTTTTCTTCCTGGATGGGGAAGAGTGAATTTGATATTTTATCACCTCCAGTTGAACTGGTCAGGACAGAGCACAAACATAAGTCTGCAAACCGTAATCAGTCTGGCAACACTGATTAACCCTTGGAGTATAGCTGAGTCTGTGTGTTTCAGCTTTATGTGTACGGTGGCCATTGGCATATTACGTGTTTTCCATAGCCACTTTAGTTAATGAATAGCTAATAATGGACAATGAAAATAGATGGAAAACATCAAGTAATAAGCTTGCTATTTGAAAACTACATGATCATATGAGTATCCTTTAAGCTGTGAATCATAGTGTATGTGGTGATTGTTCTGCGTGGGGTATTTATGGCAGTTACCATGTGTATGTGAATTTGTATATACTGTATGTATATTAGACAGCTCTATGGAATGTTATAAAAAATACATCTCGACAAGTTAAGGTCGATTTTTTTTTTTCACCGGTCAATCACCAATCAAAACACCTGGCAAAAATAAAAAAATCTTGGGATACTGTGATTATATGGTGGTTGTGCTCTGGAGTGGAAATTTGAAATGGTAACAACACAGGTATTTAGACTGGCAGCAGGATATAGAAAATGCCGTCTGAAATTTTTTCGAGAGATGGTATTTAAATAGAAGCTATGCATCTTTTTTTCTTCTTTACATGTCCATAAATTTAATTTACAAAAGTGTTAATTTATATTCTGTTCTAGTCTATTATTTATTTCCCCAAATTTTACTTTACTAGGTTGAATATTATTTGCGATTGGGCCGTAAATAATCAGGGTGCTGTGGTGATGCTTTAGGCAGACTGTGTATGAATTTGGATGGGCTGATATTGAGCTTTAAACAGGCTGCATGTGTTTACTTGTTTTTCGTTGCCGCTGAATAGAATACTAATTATGAGTGTAGCAGTTTAGTCTACAGGGTAATGCACACATAAATGTTTAAGGGAAAGTGTGGGATTTCCAGGACGTTCAAATTCCATATGTTAATAGGCATTTTTATTTCTGTACTTGTTTTCAGGCCCCAGAGTTCCAGCAACATAGACGAAGTTCATATCCTCACAATTCACAGGCATCCTACTGCAACCAGGACGCCTTCACCTCCTCTGCTTCATCTTTCTCAAAGTCCCCCTGACCTTCAGCCTGCTGTCCTATTTTCACCATCTATACCCATACCACTCATTTCCACCAATCAAGCATCGCCTTACTCAGAAACATCACCCACATCTGGCTCTCATCCCGCTTCTGCACTCTCCTCCTCCATACCCATATCACAAACTAAGCAACCAATACCATCCTCAGGAACTCTACCCTCTCCTGACTTTTATCCCTCTGCTCCTCTCTTCCCATCTAGACCCATATTGCAGATCCCAGTCAAAAGGCTAAATCCAGTCTCAAAGACTCCACCCACATCTGATTTTAATCCTCCTGCTACGGTCTCTCCATCTATATCTACACCACAAACCCCAACCAATCAGTTGACTCAAGCCTCAAAAACTCCACCCATACCTGATCTTCATCCTCCTGCTACAGTTTCCCCATCTATATCTACACCACAAACCCCAACCATACAGCTGAATGAAGCCTCACAAACTCCACCCATACCTGATCTTCATCCTCCTGCTACAGTCTCCCCATCTATATCTACACCACAAACCCCAACCATACAGCTGAATGAAGCCTCACAAACTCCACCCATACCTGATCT
>JAODKF010000116.1:11772110-11786654 GCA_026779585.1 Mormyrus proboscirostris | reverse complement strand
CCATACCTGATCTTCATCCTCCTGCTACAGTCTCCCCATCTATATCTACACCACAAACCCCAACCATACAGCTGAATCAAGCCTCAAATACTCCACCCACACCTGACTTTTTTCCCTCCATTATGGTCTCTCCATCTATACCCACACCACAAATTTCAGCCGAACAGCCGAATCAACCTTCAGAAACTCCTCTTTCTCTTGACCTCCATCCTGCTGCTCCCCTTTTCCCATCCACTCCCACACTACGGGCCCCAACTAGACCGCCAGCAACCCCATCGGAAACCCCACCCTCTTTAGACCTTCAGCCCACTGCCCCACTCTGCCCATCTACACCTGTATCAAGGATCCCAAGCAAACAGCCGCCACCTTCATCAGAAACTCCACCCACTTCTGATAGCCCTTCTCTGTGTGTGCTTCCTGATCAGTTCACTATCCCTCCCACACCATCTGTCACCTCAGCCAAAACCCCCCCATCCCAGGCCCTCAGCCCTCCACCGCCTGAATACACTCCACCCCCACCAGAGCTCCTGGGATCAGATGATGAGGAACAGGAAGACCCTTCTGATTACTGCAGAGGTACACTAGTCTTATTTTTAATGTATCAAATTAGAGATCATTGTATAGAATGGAAATTGGTCAAAACTAAGTAATATAGTATTTTTGTTTCTTTATGGATTTTATTGTATTGCATTGTATTCAGTTTTCACTAAATGCTGAATTTGCTTCACTTTTTGCAGTTACTACTGAAGTCTTGACGTTTCATTTTTAAAATTGAGTACTCACAGTGCTAATTGAACAAAATGTGATTCATTTCCAATTACCTTTGAAAACTGGCTGGACCTGTAATGATTTTTAATTAAAGATACAACAGCATTCAATCCCCAATAATAATTCAGTTGTGACACTAATTCTTGATGTAGTTTTGTTCAGCAGAAGGAAGGATATATATTAGCAACGTCATTAAGTCATTTGGGAGGAGAAATTACTAGCACTATAAAATTACGAATTATGAAATTTAATCAATGGTCTTTTGAGAGTCTATAGTAGGAAAAACTGTAATAGTACTGATAATTCTATGAAGAGTCATTCTATATCAAATCCCCAATTCTTAGAAAAATTTGCCAAGTTGCCCTCTGATTCCCCTGAAAAAATTAATAGGTGCTCCTGTACCAAACTTTGGAAAAATCCCAAAATATTAGGTCTGTATCTGCAATAGTTTTGAAACTACAGCCCTTTGAAATTTTAATAAATTTTATGCATTTCGCTGAACGAGTCACACTTTTGGTCACAGTTCTGACATTCATAGCTCTTTTGATATGACGTGTGCAGCTTTGAAAATGTATGACTCAGGCTAATTCCTCTGTTAGAATTCAAGAAATATAATCAGATCAGCTGTATCTTATGTACATTTCCTTCTACAGAATACTTCATAAGATGCCCCCTTTCAGAGCTTCTCACTCAAACAGTATAGCAGTACCTCTGAGAGGGTAATGTGGGATCCTCTGGGTGATTTAATATAGAATGACCCTGAAGTGTTCTTTTGCCAAAAATCCAGAATAGCTGCCTTGTGAGCTTTTTGCCATTTTATCATTTATTTAAACTTTCTTAAAAACATGGACAAATTAACAAATGCACTTATCTGGGGATTTACATTATACTGCTATAGATTTTCTTTTCATTTCATTTTTAGTTTTATTTTCTTGTGTATGTACTGCACTTTAATGGAGAATGTATTCACAAGAATTATGTCATGTGAAAACAATATTGAAATATCTGCATGAGACAGAGAAGCATGACTGCTGTGGAAACTGAGGGTGTAATTTTATTTGTGCCGGTTCTTGTTTCAGTTCTCCTTCAGATCACTTAAACTTGACTGAGGCCTTTTGATGACTCAGGCGATTCAGGTTATATTAAACAAAATTCAGTTCAGAATTTTCTCTAGAGACATTTCATTTTGCCTTTTGTGAATACTAGTGAAGACTTCCTGTGAGGTGAATGTCACGGCGCTTTCAGGGAGTCAAACGAGTCAAACAATGGTGATGTCTGGTGATGTCCTGGATAGTGGTCAGTGCCTGATCACCTGCTTGTGTATATTTGAGGTGGGTATTATCCAGTGAAGATAGGAGACCTGTTCAGTGGGCGGTACCATGTTGTCAGGAAGCTGGGCTGGGGACACTTCTCCACCGTCTGGCTGTGCTGGGACCTCCAGTAAGTAGTGCTGGCCAAGTGTTGGTTTTCCAGTGACATGACTATCATGGGTATGTGTCCTTTCTTTTTAGTGCAGTGTTGCTCAGCCCAGTCCTTGGGGACAGTCAGACAGCTGACATTTTTGCCCCCCCCCCCCCTCCAGCATAACTAAACTAAATGATCAACAATACCAAATATCCAGTGCCGGTGTGTTGGGAGCTGGGATGGTGCAAAAATGTGAACTGCCTGGGGTCCCAAGGGTTGGGTTGGGAAACACTGTTCTAGTATGCTGGGTTGGTTTGGGGCTGCCGTTCTACTGTCCTGTCTAATTAGTGAGTGAAGAAACACAGGACTGATATATATGTGTGTGTGTGTGTGCGTGTGTGTGCAGGAGGAAGCGATTTGTGGCCCTCAAGATCGTGAAAAGTGCTCAGCATTACACGGAAACAGCTCTGGATGAGATCAAGCTGCTGAAATGTGTAAGTGCCCCCCCCGCCTTATCCTGCCTGTCACCTGAAAATGACCTAAACGGGATATGGGGTGAAGTACCAGCATCACTGGTCTTGCACAGAGTCGTCGTGAGCAAGTAACCAGACATGTTGTAAAAGCCAAAGCAACAAAACCCGTATACCACCGGTGTAACCCGCCGGCTTACCCACCCGAAAGTGACAATAAACAAGGGGAAAATAGAGGCGGAAGGAAAATGTGTCCCCTTCCTACAGCCCAAAAGAGGCACACAGTCCAAACACAAAAACAGAAACACAGGCAAAAATACAGAGGCCAAGATCCATGGTAAAACATGGGCACCAGCATCAGGGACTCGCCTTACACTGATCGCCAAGGTGTCTGACTGAACGCAGCCATGGGCCAGTGTCTGCTTTTAGGCATCTACTGTGTTTATTTTCACATTAACAAAAAAATGACATTAAACGTCTCCATTCCAGCAGGAAATTGCATCCCACTTACAGAAGAAGCAGTTGCTTACTGCGATGTCTTTTAACATCTTTATGCATTGAATCTTATGGGTGATAGATGTGCTGCTTTCTCAGGACATGTAAGATGGGAAGGTGTAGAAACATGAACAGGAGGAGTTAAAAGGGTGGAAATAAACACAGGAGAGCCATGTCTCTGTGCTTTAAAGATGCTGGCTCGGAGAAAACGAATGAGTCTTTGAAAGGGTAAACGCAGAAAAACGGGGCCAGGCTCCTCCAGTTCACACTGTCTCACATCAGGCCCAGCCTGCTTCAGGTTGTACTGTAAACTGTTCTGAATTTCCAGATTTTACACTCTTTACTAGGAACATCCCAACGATGTACATGTGTGTCTGCACATGTGGAATTTCCCATGATTTCTCTGTCAGCTTGTCAGGTTGTGAGTGTCTGTTGTCAAGTAGCAAACACTCACTATTTGAGAAGTAAAAAAAGATTTCATTTTAAAATTCTTCTTTTCTAGGGTACGCTTACAAAGTAATTACTTATTAAGCAGCAGTATAGGTGGAATACCTGAAATATGAATAATTAATGTCTAAAAAGACAGGATGCCAGTTTACAGGTTAAAACTATGAGTGAAGTCATGGATTCAGGTGGGCAATAAGGAGGATATCAATTTTATTTATATAAATGATTCTATGGAACGGAGTAATTGCGATTGCTGATTTTATAGTATTCATTGAGCAATTTTTACATTATACTATGGATCAAATCTAGTTGTTATAAGCATATCTGAGCTGCAGATATGTCTCTTCTTGACTAAATATTTTCTGCATTGTTTCCATGTCACTCCCTTCAGGTGCGAGACAGCGACCCCACTGACCCTAAACGAGAGACTATAGTACAGCTGATTGATGACTTCAAGATATCTGGCGTTCACGGTGTCCGTATCCTTTACCAGATCACCCATCAGATGAGGAGTCACCGCTCTGTTTTCCCAAATCCCCGTCTTTTGTCCATTTTTTTAAACAGTCTTGTGTAAATGACCCTAGGTGTCCTTAACGGCTTTCTGTGCCAGACGTTTGCATGGTTCTGGAGGTTCTTGGCCACCAATTACTGAAATGGATCATCAAGTCCAACTACATGGGCTTGCCCCTGGTCTGCGTGAAGAGCATACTCCGCCAGGTGAGACCTCGCTCTGACCTTCCCTGTCTGAGCGTCGCACGGAAGACTCCCTCCTCCTGGTTAATTTCCCCTTTTCTTTCCCTCCCTGTGCTTTTCCACAGGTCCTGCAGGGTTTGGATTACCTCCACACCAAATGCAAGATTATCCACACAGACATCAAGCCAGAGAACATCCTACTAGAAGTGGACGAGGTGTACGTCCGGAGGCTGGCCGCCGAGGCCACCATCTGGCAGCAGGCCGGCGCGCCACCCCCCTCCGGCTCCTCTGGCAAGTGGCTTTCTGGGGCTGCTTAGGCTTTCATACCCTTTAGCTGGACAACACCCAGTATCCATCCAGAAAATGAAGCTCAGGGGCAGGTGCCGAACACAGTGATGCCCGGTTTTGGGCACACGCGTTAATGGGGAGCTGGTGTAACAGATGCTTTGCAGCCCACCCTGGTGGGAGGTCTTAGTAAGCGCAGCCTCAGTAAAATGTGGGGTTAATCGCCGCAAAATGTTGTAAAGAAACATGGTGTCTAATTCAGTGTGTGTGTGTGTGTGTGTGTGTGTGGTATGAAGCTGCCCTTTCTGGAATGCACTGAAGGCAGTATATTTGAGGTTTAAAATAAGGCTGATGCAGACATTTATGTTATTTTACTGGTTTGGTTTGCAAATGTGTACCCGCCCTGTAGGGCTGCAACGATTTTTTGAGATTCAGATTATTTTGATATCCAGTTATTCTATCAAAATATTGAATTATTCATTCATATACTTCCATGTAAGAGTAGCAAGGTTTAAGGAGTGCCAAATTCGAACACCATATATGACTCAGAACGGGGAATTTTAACTTCCAAAGAACAAATGCTTCTGATTTTTACATTTAAGTCCTTATTACAATGCAGGAATGTCAGCTTATTCATATGATCTTGGCTTAGGGTGGCTCATTATATCAATTCCTGTAGCTAGAAACAAAACATGCTAATCGTGTTTGAGAGGGTAACATTTAAGTAAGAATTTCACTGCACTTGATGCCTGTAACAATAGAACTGTTGAATTTAAGCCTTGTTTAGTACAAGTTGGCTAAAGGTATAGGGTATAAAGCATAGGGTATAAGGCATAGGGTAGTTTAGGTCATACAAGCCGAGTGATTCCATTGCAAAAATCAATGTCGGTTAAATCATTTGGCAACATTTTGGTCTCATTCGTTTGCAATCTCTTAAAGAAATCAGGCTAAATGATTGTTTCAAACAATTATTGCAGAAAAAGTTACTTTTCAAGACAAAACATTAGCGCTGAAAATGAGCTCCTCTTGTGCCAAATATAACAAACTGGGAAGTGAACATTGTTACCTTTGTGCTCCACTGGGATGTTTCCCTTTCAAATGCTCTTTCATGTACGCCGTGCTGCTGTGCCGTAATGCACACAGACCATCCCCCACATCTGTGGAAAAAATGCCAGGCTGCTCACTATTTTCAGCTTGATTTTCTTGCCTTGCCTCTGTTGTTTATTCCCTCAGTTTTAATCGGCATGTTGCAAATTGTTGCTGTTCCCACTTTGCTTTTAAAATACAGGCTGTATATTTTCCCATTTACGAATGTGTCCAAATCACTGTTAGACATCATTCAATTTCATGTTTTTAATTCGAGACATTGTCATTTTCAGATTTATTGCAGTTGTTGAATATCTGTTGCAGCCCTACAGCCCTGTTGAGAGCAGTTGGTGAAAAAAGTCAAAATTACAACAAATGTATTTTTAAAAGATGCATGTGATTTTAGCAAAGAGGAGACCTCGTATGTGTGCATTCTTAACCTAACTGCATTATATCTATCCAAACAGAAAGCCCTTATTTTGCAAACTTGTACATTTTAGCAAACTGCTTATGGCTGTATGACCGGCTCCTGTACTTTTCAAATAGCGTGCTACTCTTTTATCAATTGTTACTGTCTGGTATCAGGTTCATTCTTACTTTTAATCTCTCCTGTGAAGTCTGTTCATCCTATTTCTGCACTGTCTACTGCTCCTAATTTCATTTCTCCTTTTTTTTGTAATCGTTCCACTTTTCCTTCTGTTTTGATGGCAGTTAGCGCCGCCCCCCGGGACAAACAGGTATGTGGAGAAGCTTGCATGGCAGAAAGGGCTAATGGTGTCGTTTTTGCTGAACAGAAAACGAATCATTTTTGTTATGCTTGATGGTAAAGATGCAAAGATGAATTTGGGTCTCCCTGTCTGGCATGCGATTAACCTGGTGTGATTTTATTTATTTATTTATGGGTGCAAACGGACTATAACATGGGGATACTCAGTGTTCACACATCAGCATGAAAATGTGTGAAGTAATGTCTGACAGACTGTGCTCCTAATAACGGTCAGAATATCGTCTATCGTTACCTGACTTGGGGAGAGCCGTGAAATTACACCTTCTTATTTGCGAAAGTGGAAATGCGTTTCTCTAGTTACGGACATAAACAAAAACTGAAAACTTGGATTGTATCCCGGATTATATGGAGGAATTCTACTGGGATGTATGTCCCTGGGAATTTAGTCTGAAGGAATCAGAATCGTCACGTTTTGAAAATTGTGGCTATTGCAGCTTGCTATTTTGTTTTTGTAACAACTTTCGCAGAACAACCTGGCCTGGCCTAGAATAATATTTTTTAATGAAGAAGCAGCACTGAGGGATGCCAGTAGATTTGTATTGGACAGTCTCTGTTACAGAGAGGTGTCTTTACACCATACAAAGCTGCTGCATTAGCTGCATGGAATGAAGCTCAAATGCTCCAGAATATTACTAATGCGTTTTTGCAGATATCCTTTTCCTTTGTAAAGCAAAGCCTGACTTTGTAACTCCTTTTTGTCATTTCATGGTGTCAGCAAAAGTCTGTTATACCTCAGAGAACAGTGTGAAATGTTGTTTGTAGCTTCAAGGTGAAAAAAGGTGAAAATAAAAAAAAAGCATAGTATGCCATATTGAAAGTAATGTCAGATGCACATCTCCAAAAGTGATAACTTGATTATAGTGATTATAGGTTTTAGGGAAACATGTCTGATTTGTAAATTCAGAACAATGGTCTCATTGTCAGTCTGTATCAGTGTCATCTTATACAGTACAGGGTATCTATCCATTGGTGTCTTGACATCAACATTTTCTGATGGAAATATGTGGATACTCCCTCACCTTTTATAATGACAAGCCACTGAAATTGCTGTGTCACATTCAGTGCAGGTAACTTCAGACGTAACACTGGTCTATTAGAAAATAAATTATAAATTTTAATCTATTTACTTAATTTGCCTTTCGTATGCAATTCTTAGAAAAAGTATGGAGGTGTGACACTCCATGAGTAAAGTGGTACATTCTTTTTAATAATAATAAATATTTTTTTCTCCCAGTGAATTGTGTACATACTGACTAAATGCACAGTGCCGTAAGGAGTATGTAGTTAATTCGGCACGATCAGGGCAGAATTGTTTGCATGAATATAGAGCAGCTGAGCCACATGGCTGCCTGACCTGTTCACATGACCTCATCATTCCCGAGATGCAGCTTTTCTCATAAGGTTCATATCACTGGAGGTCACCTGGTCAGCTCTGAGACTCTGTGGTGGCCGCCAGTGCAGCTTTCATGCTTTAGTGAACGTTGCATTCTAGAATACCTGTGGAGCAGGAGATGGGGTCGGCTGTTGCATTAAATGTCGCCGATTTATTGGGCAGTGGTTGTGTATTTATTAATTGTAGTGTGAGTATCATTTATGAAGTTGGCATAAAAACTCAACATGGATTACACAAAAAAACACTGATTATGTTTTGCATAATTAATAGCTATACTATTAAAACAAATAATTTCTAAAGGAATTACTGGGCATCAGAATTTTGCTTGTGGTAATGTAAATTTGTTCTCCTGTTTGGACTGTAAACAACTTTATTCTTTGGTCTTAGTTGTTCATTTATCATTCGAATGCCTGCTGCATGGAGTTTTTTTAATGCTAGATTACAGAAGATCCTCAGGGGTGGGGGTCATGCGCTTTTCCAGCCCTGGCTCTGTGCTTAACACTTTGAGATAACTCTACATGACTTACAGTATAAAACCCAAGGCAGCACTCACATCTCCCTCACCAGACACCAATTTTGTTCCCACCAGAAGCACCGGTTACACTGGCCTGGTCTTCCTTTGTGTGGATTAATGGCGCACGTCTTTATAATCGCTATTTATATAAAACCTCCAACGTGTGCTTCGCTCTATATAAATGTGTGATCTTGGCTGCCGGTGTCGAGTATTGATTTTCTGGCAGCTGTGCTCATGGTCTTTGATTGGACAGCTATAGAGATGGGGAATCGATGCTGCCACCTACTGGCCACAAAAGTGCAGATGAACAAGAGCTCCGCTATGGATGCTGAATCCAGATGATTTCCTCTGGCTTTCCCTGGCTGACCCTGACGTCTCTGTGTCCAGACAGGCAAGATCTCTAAGAACAAGAAGAAGAAGCTGAAGCGCAAGGAAAAGAAGCAGCAGAAGCTGCTGGAGGAGAGGCTGCTGGACCTTCAGAAGATGGAGGAGCTGGCTGGCACGTCACCCCCTTGGGGACGGGGGGTGGCACCACAGGAGGGCACTGACTCCGACAGACAGGATACGCACTGTGAGTTACCAGCTCGTCAGGCAGCTTCACCTCTTTTGTTTTAAACTCCAGCATCATTTCCACATTAATTAGAACTACTGTGTTAACAGTGTCCCCAGGCCCATTGTGTACAGAGAATGGGAACGGGAGCAGCTACGGCGGTGGGCCGGTAGTGGCTCCCAGTAAGGCCTGCCCGGAGTGGCTGTTCTCAGGGGTGGGGGACATGCGCTTTTCCAGCCCCGGTTCCGGTCTGTCCGGCTCCATCTTGTCCCGCACCTCAGAGTCGGCCCTCTCCACACTGTCAGGATACTCCACCGAGGGAGACAGCCATCGCTCCCTGCTCTCCCCACACAGTCAGTCCCGCCCCGCCTGAGTGTCCCTTCACCTTCGCTTATGCGCTCAGACCCGTGCATAACCATTAATCACATGCTGATGACTGTGGTCTCTTTTGCCAGTGTTTAGTGCAGCGGATTTCCTGGTCAATCCCCTAGAGCCGCAGAACGCGGATAAGATCCGCATCAAGATAGCTGACCTGGGTAACGCTTGCTGGGTGGTGAGTCATCACACGTGACTATTCATATATATACTGTAATAAGAAAACTTTAAGCAGACCATTGATCATGGAGAAGGGAGTGGCATGTTCAAATGAATTGTCATCATTTTCCTCTGTTCTGCAAGCACAAACATTTTACAGAGGACATCCAGACCCGACAATACCGTGCTCTGGAGGTCTTGATCGGTGCAGAATATGGTCCCCCAGCTGACATCTGGAGTACTGCCTGCATGGTGAGCTCAGAGAGAGGCCAGATTCCCCCGCATCTTCCATGTTGTATAAGCTCCGGCAGATGGGATCATGGATGCTCCTGACACACTGTCTTCCCTAGAACAGTGTTTCACATCCGTCCTGATGGACCCCAGACCTGCCAAACACCTACCGGGAGCTGGGAGGGAGCAAAAACATGGACTGTCTTGGGGTCCCTGAGGACCGGGTTGGGAAACACTGTTCTAGGAAAAGAAATGATCCCCTTCACACTGAATGCTGTGCTTTAAGTATTGTAAACATATAACTGGAGCTGCCTTCTTCCCTTCGTGTCATCAGCTGCATTTATACTTCATGTATGAGCTCTAGGTGTTTTTGCCGGTTTGTCAGTGAAGTTTGCGATGCTGGTGAAAGCAGTTATATGGGATTCTGGGGTGTCACTGCAGGCGTTTGAGCTGGCCACCGGGGACTACCTGTTCGAACCTCACTCAGGAGAAGACTACACCCGAGATGAAGGTAGGAGCCTTTCTCATTGCGCTGTCTGTCTGACCTGATTCTGTGCCACAGTGGGATACTAAATTTCAGACTGGAGATTTGCATGTAACTACAGTCTTCAAACATCAGTAAAGGAAGACGCGCCGTTTGTCAGATGAAGCATGAAATGTTGTTTTTGCAGACAGTGCTTGTTAATGGAGATGACTGTATATTTCATGCTAGATGACGAGGATTGATGAGTGAATAACAAAGCCACTGGTTGCCCATCGCTGAATCCTTTTGACTATCTTTCGTGTTCCCAGATCATATTGCCCACATAGTTGAGTTGCTAGGATCCATTCCACCCCATTTTGCCCTCTCCGGACGGTATTCCCGGGAATACTTCAATCGCAGAGGTAAGATAAAGAATTAACTTTCCTGTTGCTCACTGTTTTGTAGAGATTGCATCTGTAAAACATTAACGGTACTTTTCATAACTGCCCGCTGTTTCAGGGTGATGGAATAAGTAGGTTCTTTGGGGGGGTCATGCTCCTTAAATTGATTATGTAAAATGGTGACACTACTATAGCAGCATCCGGAGAAAGAACCAGCCTTAATACCAGGTAAGAGGATTACTCTGCGTAGGTAAAATGCCTAGACCAATCAGACCCTGGGGGAGGAGATGACTGGCTGTCAGCAGGCTGAGATGGATTGCCTGAGCTCTGACACTTAAGGTCATTAGTAAAATCTCACACTGTACCACTCAAGCTGGGGTTCATGGACCTAATATGTTGTCGTATCAACTGCTATTCCCAGAGCAAGTGTAATGCCGGCCTGATTACCAAATATTTACAAGAGTCTGACACCGTAAATGCTACTTATGTTGGCTGAACAAACCTTTAATTTTACAAATCCCAAAGATTAAGAAAAACAAATATCGTTTATGTTTCGTGTTTATGTTAATTTCACGACGGGATAATCATGTCCGTGCGACAAGTGAACTGTTCCTAAGAGCCCCCACGCTCCTACTCGTTCTCCTGACAGGCCACCTGCGGCACATCTCCAGCCTGAAGCCATGGGGTCTGTTTGAGGTGCTGCTGGAGAAATACGAGTGGCCCCTGGAGCAGGCGGCCCAGTTCAGTGACTTCCTTCTCACCATGCTGGAGTTCATCCCCGAGAAGCGGGCCACTGCTGCCCAGTGTCTGCGGCACCCCTGGCTCAGCTCTTAGTCAGTGTGCCTCTGCTCTGCCACCTCACAAACGGCAAGGAGCGGACGGGGCCTCAGCTACCTCACACACAGAGCGACGGGGCCCCGGCCACCTCACACACAGAGCGACGGGGCCCCGGCCACCTCACACACAGAGCGAGAGGTAGACGAAGCCTCAGCCTCTTCACTACTGCTACCCACACACACACGCACACGATTCAAGGGTTGACGTTTGCTTCCGAAGTGAAATTGGTCACACAAGGCCTGACCTCAGAATTTTTTTTCCCCTCTTTTTTAAATCACAACATTCAGCAGTGTTACATCCTTTTGTCGTTTTAGGTTTTAATAATAGTGCCTTGATCTTTGTGAGTAAAATAGGTGTAGTCCAGAACAAAGAAATGCCTTTACTTTTGATACGTGTTGCGAGTGACGTGGGGATGCCTTGCAGTGGCCATGTGCTGTATGGAAGCAAAGCTAAGAAAACAACCTGTGTACTTAATAAACATTTAAAAAGCAAAGTGTGGTGCATAAGCTGGGCGCAGGTCCCACTGCAGCCATGCAACAGCATTACTGTGAAGGGGAATTCATGTGGACTCAGTTCTCTGTTCTGATATGAAGCAGGTTAGCAAACGAAAGAAACTGTTTGGTTTCTTTAAAAATAAATAAATAGAAACTAGCTTGCCCCAGATTCCTCCAATGGAAAAAAAGGCACTAAATGATCAAACGGGTATGGGATGGAATAAATCATGGTACGTAACAATTCCATTTTCAAGAAACTCAAACCAGCATTCCCTGAAAGCACATGGATCTAAGTTTTTAATAGAAAAAGAATAAATTCCATTTTTGAGACGCATGAAATAAACCTGTATAGCCCACATGTAGCCTTGTGCAGCAGAATATTAATTCAGTCTTTTATTAGCTGTGTGCAGCTTCTCTCCCTCCATTCAAACTGTTCACTTCTTTCTCCGCACCACAGTCCAGCCGTCCTCAGCATCCTGGGGGGGTGCTGTGCCAGCAGTCTGCTCCTGGGGGGGTGCAGTAGATGAGCTTCCTCCCTTTTCTTCTTCACACTCCATAGGCTGTCAATCATAGCACAAGTTCAGTCACACTGAAAAATAGATGCTATGCTTCACTGAATTATCCATGCATCCGTCCATGACTGGTCATCCAGTACAGGGTAGCACTGGGCCTGGTGCCCACCACCGGGTAGCACTGCATCCTCATTCCTCCAGGACTCCGGGTTTGATTCTGGTTTTCTCCAGGTTCTCATACTCCAAAAAAAATCATGCAGTTCAGTTAATTGTTTTCTTTATTACGCATAGTGCAGTGTTATTCAATGGGGTCCTTGAGGACCCCCAGACAGTCCATGTTTTTGCTCCTGGAACTAGAAGGGAGCAAAAATGTTGCCAGTCCGGGGGTGTGCATATAGAGAACATATAGAGTGGGGGGGGGAATCAAACCCAGAGCCCCGGAGGTACGAAGACAGTGTCAGCCACTAAATTACATGAATTGCGATGAATAATCTTTCTTCTAAAACAATTTAAGAAATACCTCTTCTGTTACTCTCTCATCTTCCTCACTCTCCTCTTCCTCCTCGTCGGCTGGGAGCTGTGCAGGCGTAGCTTTAGCTCTCCCGGAACTTTTCCTCTGTACCATCTGGGCGATCTGACTTTTGACTTCTAAAAGCATCCCTTGTTCACATTGTTTGAATAGCTGGCAAATTCTTGAAGCCACCTAGTACAGAAACGCATTTAAAAATATTAAAAATGTAAGATTAACAGTGACCTGCGAAAGTACTGAACCCTCTATACAATGATTGAATTGCCCGAGTGGGGCCAGCTCAATGTTGCATCCAGTCGGACTTCCTCTGCGGGCGATCTCAGCTGGTGGACTCACGGTCAAGGTTTGTGACCTTGAGGAGTAACTGGCTCTGATCCGACAACACAGAGTTGGAAGAGATAATACACCTTTTAGGGATATAGTGTATACGCCACAAGTGGGGAGGGTGGGGGGGAATAAAAAACAGATAGGCTGAGAGAGCTGGGTGACCATAGGTCATAGATGTAAGAAAGCGTGTACACAGTTTACAGAGGCAGCATCACCTGAAGCGATTGTGTCAAACCGCTTTCAGGTGTAAAGCTGGAAGAGACTGGGGAGGCAGGAGGGCCCTTCGGCACCGAGGAACCCCCTCCCCCCAGGAAGAGGGAGGTTGTGGTAGTGGGGGATTTATTTATCATATGGTGTAGACAATTATGTGTGCACGCATGACAGAGTGTCCTGTATGGTGTCTTGCCTGCCTGGATCGTGTGCACAGGCTTTTGGCCCCAGCCGGAGTGGATCCAGTGGTCGTGGTGCATCTTGGCACCAACGACAGGCAAGGGTGAGAGGACTGTTCTGCAGGGAAAATTTATATAAGTCGCAGATAAGCTTAGAAGCAGAACGTCCACGGTGGTGTTCTGTGGAACACTTCCTGTGCCACAAGCAAGCCAGGCGGAGTCAGCTGAGATAAGGGGATTAAATAAGTGGCTGAAAGGGTGGTGAAGGAAAGAGGGGTTCAGGGTTATGGGGCACTGGAAGACCTGCTGGAACAGGTGGGATCTATTCAAGCCAGATGGGTTGCATCTGAACAGAGGGGGAGCCAATGTTTTGGGGAGCCGTATGCGTAGTTGAGGAGTGTTTAAACTAGGGTTGGGTTGGCGGTGAGTTTAGTTAAGAATAGAGATAGGGGGACACGGAAAACACCAAACAAAAAGGAAAGTGGGCACTATAAAAGCCCTACCCTTTGCTGCCTGTACTTAAATTCTAGGAGTATTAGAAACAAAATTCATAATTTAGAGGCTTTTATTTCATCAGACTTTTATGTAGGGCTGGGCGATATATTGATATATGGCACATTCGCAGTAATCACCAGGGCTTCATATCAAAGGCGAAGCATTTGGTCGGTCGCCAACTTTTTGGTACTATACAGACATTTATTTACGCCCAATATTTGGTAAGCAGATTAGTAGTACAGCTAAAATATTAACGAGGTGTGTTTTGTGACACCTAAAACTTAGCACTCTTTTTAAAATTTGGTTAGCGGAGCACTCCACATCATGCTGCTTTGGTATACTATGTGTGGTATACTTTAGTGCGATTTGCACTGAAGTGTCAGTGGAGAAAGGAACAGCTGAGCAGCCACCATATCTTTCAAAAGAGGAGACCTTGCAGA
>JAODKF010000116.1:11754088-11768952 GCA_026779585.1 Mormyrus proboscirostris | reverse complement strand
TCTATGACATTTCATTACTTCATCTCTGAATTCTTTATAATGCTCTTTAGTCTTAATTATTACACTGACATTCTTTTCCTTAAAAGGTTTATATTTGCTGACAATTAATTTTCACTTTATAAATCTACTGCAAGAGAGTATGCAATAAAAACAGGAAGAATGTGTGAATATTATCATTTGTAACTCAGGCATATTTAATATCAGGGGGGTCCAATACATTCGCAAGCCACTATACTTACACATAAAAAAACCCCCAATGATTATGCCAAACTACAAAAATGCTATGCTGAACTTACCAAGAAAACATAAAAACATAAACAAGCGAGTTTATACATAAACGACATAATCATTAAATATGGCTTTTGATTTCATAGGCTTCGCAAAAAACAAACCTGAGGCAAACTGCCATCATCCACTACTGTGTCAAACTCGTTGTTCATTACGTCTGCCAGGAAGTCCTCTACTTCATATTGTTGCAAGTCATCTGCAAAAACAAGAAAAGCAGCCATGTATCTATAGTGTTGCTGCTTGTTATATGACTGCTAGAAGCCAGAAAACCCAAGTGCTACCAGCGGGCCTGCAATCACCATATGCTTTAAGACCAATTTATACCTCACTTTTCCGCGTGTGCTTTCAGTTGCGGACGAGGAAATGCGACGTAAACCACGTCCTCAGGGTAGCCCAGATTTTTAAGTTGACTGCGCATGTGCAAGTTAATTGACTAGGTGTATCCAGTAGGTGGTGTGTGTGTGAGTGAATTGTAACAGTGTGTGAGTGCGCCCTGCGATGGGCTGGCCCCCTGTCCAGGGTCGTTCCCTGCCTCGTGCCCATTGCTTCCCGGATAGGCTCCGGACCCCCCGGGACCCAATAGGATAAAGCGGGTTGCAAAATGAATGAATGAATATATATATGTATAAATTTAACTTTGCCCTTCAATCTGCTCAGCTCAGAGAAATAAACATCAATAGCTATGGAAACCTCTTCTGATTGATATTTGTTCAAGATTAAAGATATACGACAAAAGAGCTCCTAAGACCCCCCCCTGCCCTAAGAGGTTAGGATGAGAAAACATTTTTTGATTGTTTTACACTCCCTCGCAATAGTTTTAAATAATTTTCTGTTACTACGATAACTGTAGAACTGTAGAATTAATCTAATAATGAGTATAAATCTAAGCGATACGTACATGTCCAGTTAAGTGCGCTTTAACCAATAACCTATGGAGGACAATGCACACCATGTAACGTTCATATATGCGTTTTATACGTATTTATCAATAACGGCATGGTGTCAGTTCACCATCAGTAACTGTAAACAAGACAGCTAGGTTATTAAACACGAAGTGCACACACAAACATTATTTTCTGTAGGTTTATCCTTGCCGTCAAGTTGCAGCAAATACTATGTGGGGAAGTGTAGTAGGATTGCAAAATTACTGCGAGGGAACGCAAAAATATTTCAAAAAATATTTTCCCACCCTGACCTCTTAAGGGCTCCGTATATTCCACCTATGTCTTAATTATTATTGATTTCGACGGGAAAACAACACTTTATCACAAGAACAGATTAGTAGTCGGTGAGAAACATGACTGGGCAGAGGTAAATAATAAACATATTTACAGTCCATCAGTTAAGTGGTTTTACAAAAAAAGTAATGTGTTTATTGTTTTAAAAACCCTAGAAGACTTTAAACTTGCGGTTATAAACCTTGTCATCCTGCTTTTGCGTAAGCTTCATTTACACCTAGGCGATCTGCCCTCTGCTGGTCTGGAGAAATATCATTGCAGTACGCATGCGCCAACCACAACAATCCGCATCCATAGTATGAACCCAAGCTACCCTGCGGACGACCGTCTCCAGAACAAAAACGCACAAAAGCGTGAAGTGAACTAGGTTTTAGACATCATCTTTTAGAGCTAGAACTACACCAGGGTGTCAGCCTTTTATATCAGCCACAAACTGATAATTACACACCTCTGTGTAACAGAATATAACATGTTTACACATCAATAAGGTAAATGGTAAGTACAGAAAACGTTCTTATAACAGTCCAGATTAATCAATCCTGCCCATTAGCCAAAATGCTTACGTTTTATATTTTAATCAGTTAAAATAAATGATCAATCATCAAAATGATGCTCTGTATGGTGATCAGAAAAGATGCATTAGTGCATCAAAAAGGTGTCAGAAAGGCACAAAACATGCTCATGCTGAGGAAATGCAATAGAAAGTGTACCATTTTGTTGGAAATACTGCAGAACAGCATCGACCATCCATTCCGCTTTTTGCTTGCTATAGACGCCACCGAATCCATTGTCCACTGCTATCTATGGTGAAACAATAATGAACTAAGAATTATAATCATTCGTAAACAATTTAAATACACTCATTAAACTATTATTACAGTTCTTACTATGAATTCTTACCATACTATTTTACTTAACAAACAAATGGCATTTGCCTCAGATTGTAAATGATACCTTACAGCTAGTCTAAGCAAGCTTTTTAAAACCAAATGGGTGTTTGGATATTAACCCTATTCCATAATACTACACTTTAAGAAAATATAAACAATTCGCGTGTTGTTATTATACAGATAAGAAGTCGTTAGCTTACGAGCTACTTTCCAGTCATTCTCGATAGGCAATTTACTAATACAAAATGGGTCATATTCTATGGATCATTTCTTTTTCAGGAGTACAATCATAAATTTGAATCTTACTTGAAGTACTGGCCAAGTCTCCAAAACCGCTCGTAGTGCCTCCGTAAAAACGTCACGTGTAGACTGCAAGGAGGCTTCCATTTTAAAAAATATAAAGACTTGACTAATCAATCGAATGGATTTCATTCAGGCAAACTAGACTATAATAGAAACATCGATAACCCTTTATGTCGTCGCGTCTTCCTAATTCTTATGCAGGTATATATTTTAAAATCTAAATATGACTATATATTGTAAGCTTCTAAAATATTTGTAATTTTATAATTTAGGATAAGAACACAATCTCCCGGATCACAAATATAGCGTCATTGTGTGAGTGCATGTACTGGACTGTTCTAAATTAGACTTGAGATGTACGCAAATATTAAAGAAAATTATGCATAGGAGCTGATCGTGGTCCAATCCTGCATTTAGTGAAACATACAACATATTCTGTAGTTAAATGCTTTTTTGGTTACTCCTAATTCAGAATCGTACACCCTGTAATATATCTAATAACGGAAAGAAGCAAACCATTTAGAGAAAGTTTCTTTGTTTTTATTGAACAATATACTTTGAATACATTGAATAACATCTTCACATAGTTTATATATTCAAGAGTAATAAAAATTATGTTTTTATATTTCTTAATATAAGGACACAACACAGTAATCTACACATTGCAGCAACTTGACAGTAGTTGACCAGGTGATCTGAAAAACTGTAGGCAGCGTCCATCATTGAGCAAATTCTGGGAGACCTCATGCAAGCTTGCGGATAACTTTGGTATTACACTTTTGAAAAAAGCTAAGAACAGCCAGTGATAGAAAGCTGTTGTACAATACACATTTACTGGACATAAGATTATATATATGTATTTCGTAGCTTTTCAATAAATTACATTTAATTGTTCAACACAGAATTTCCAGTATTGTGTCTGTCCAACTTTTATTGAAATCCTGTAAATACAAATACTTTCAACATTTGCTTCAACTTCGAATGTTTATTGTATCAGACTGTGTTGTGACAATGATTCACTTTCAGAAATTACATGAGACGCAAAAAAGGCTTAATTTCCACTGTACAAACGCAACGCGCAGGTTTCTTTCTAAACCGGTAGCAATAATAAATTAGAGTCATACGGACTTTAGGCTGCTCGAGGGCGGATGAGCAGCTGCATCCACCAGGCGACAGCAGTTACAGCAGCTTACAAAGGAGTTGATTTTTTTTTACGTAAATTGATACAATTCATAAAGCAATCACGACTGAGGTTTGAGTAAGCCAATTGTATACATCGCTAACATAAAATATAGGTTTGATCCTGTATTTTGAGTATAAGGCACACCTATTATAATTATTGTTCACAGCAACTGATGTGCCCTATATATATCCAAAATGTTCTGTACCTTTAGTTTTTAATTACAATATATACCATAGTAAAAAATATGTTTGCCATTATCTGGTTATAATTAAAAATATGATGTGAATAACAGCTTGTTTTCAAGTTATGAAAGCATTTCACTTGAACAATAAATAGAGGTGTCTGGAATATCAAATGAAGATAATCCTAATGCAAATGGAAACCATTTATCCTCTATCTCCCCCTAGTTAGTTGAAGACCAGCATAAAATGGATCTGAGCCCCATGAAATCAATTCATGTAAACAAGGAATGCATTTGCTTGTATGCTGCTGGCAGGGAATACTGGCTTCTGACTGAGGCCTGTAATCACTCCCAGCAACACAACCATTTGACATAATAGTTTATTATTGGATCATAGGGTGTCTACTAATTCCTACAACTCCCTCAACATGTCAGTTGGTGCATCTCTCAGATGTTGATCGGGTCACTGAACACACCCCCTTTTCAGTTCCAATTAACCCATACTTGCGATTTGCTTTCCTGGAACTGATGGGCAATCAGACAGGAAGTTCCACATAACAGTGACCCTCAGGGTGTAGTTCTGAGTATCGAACTACGGCGCCACCAAGGCCAGAGAGAAGCATCAAGGATGTGTTTGACTTTCCAAGCTCCAGATATCTCGTTCCATTCTGGAACAAGGACGGAAAAAAGTTCATTTGCTGCGAAAAGTACCTTTTGTATTATATTGCAGGCACAATGCAGTGAAATGAACCAGCAGAAGCATTTTGCCAGAAAATAAAACAGCATTGTGATTATCCTCATTTACCTCCATTTGGGAAGAAAAAAAAAAGTCAGCAGTGCATCGGTAACACAAGATGGCCCAGTCCTAGACTGGTACAAACAGTGCGTATCCTGGAAGTCCAACATGAGTACAGTCAATTAAAAGCCAGCCCTTTCCTTTCAAGTTGCTGTGCCTCCAACGGGAACATCTGGCTAAACATCTGGCAGGCGTCTGCCAAATGCGCATTTACATATTGCTTTGCTAGGTTAACATTTATTCTTTGTCCCCCCGACGGTTCTGCTATGGCTCCTAAGGTGTGGAAATGATATTGCGTGTGTTCAGGCTTATCCAGTAGCCATGCTGCATACTCATGCCTGCTGGCCCTCTCTTTCTGCCTCTCTTGCTGAGTATGAAGAGGCAGCCGGAGAGCAGTCAGCTGCGCAGCAGAGATGTTACTGTCCACTTGCCTTTATCTCACTCCAATTTAAAATCCCTTCAGTAACAAGTAAAATGCATGAGCAATGCAAAATGTGTGAATCGCTTCACTTTAGATGATTATATGAACTGGCCATTTATAAAACTCTATTCGAAGGAACAACACAAGTAAAAAGATAATTATAAACTTTAACAATGTAGCCTATTCATATTTATCATCAGAAGCATTTTACAAGCTTGTGTCACAGGCTCTAAACAGTCTTTTACAGAGTGAAAACATATAAAGTAATACCAAAATATCAGGATCTATAAAACAAGAGTAATCGGGTGGTAAAACCGGCCTTCAGCTTTGTTGATCCCCGTCTCCTGTCATATACTCACCTAAAAACACAGACTTACAGAGCAGTCAGTTCATCCCCTATAAACACAGAACTCTCTCATACGGTTTAATTCAGTTATTGCATCATGAAACAGGAGGCCATTTCACAGCCACAAACAGCCATTTTTGCCCTCACACAGTGACCTCTGGAATCCTAAGGTGTTCCGATACGAAAGGGCCACTGTCGCCTTCATCGAAAGAAAATAACAAATGGAACAAAATTACTGACACCGGTTATGAATCCTGTGGTGAAACAACATTTTCACCTTAAAAGAAGATCATGACAGCATCACTGTCAACGGTAACAAAATGATACTTTATACTTCCACTGTAACATGGATATTAGGTCTGTTTGCTGCACAATTCCCTGCTGAGCTTTCGCTGAGGCGGATTCTCCGCACTGCAGATTCCCCCACTCTCCCCCACCCTTCGGAAAACACCTGCTGTTCATCACGTGGGTAAAATCTGCAGCATATCTGACAGGGTGGCTCACAGCCTGACAGCCAGCTCCAATTCAGAGAAAGATCAGCCAACATGCATTTGAAACCCAATTAGGTAACAGGAGTGTCGTTTTTGTCAGCAAAGGATCCTTCCCATCAAAATATTGTTTTTAGGTTAACACAGAATTACTGTCCACGGTTACCTAATGGTGATGTGATAGATTTGGACCAATATTATCTTAACAGTCTGAGTGTGAGACAAAAATGATTTTGTTATGGAATATATTGATAATTACTGGGGTCTGTGTCTTGGGATATAATTTCAGACAAGAATGTTAAAAACATATGCTTTAGTAAGGAAAGTCAAAACAGTAACGATTTCTCAGGAGGAAAAAATGTATGTTAAGCCAGATTTTCAGAAGCTGTGAGTGACCCAGCATCTCAGTTCATATCCTGAGTGTGTTCCACAGTCCCCCCCCCCCCCCACGGCACAAAATACCTTAACTGCCTCCGCACTCCCTCTAAGGGCGTGAATATGGGGCACGTGTTGGCATGGGGTGCAGCTCAATGGGAGCCATGTGATCTCATGCACTGAGATGTGGCCACCTGAAAGTATTCCAGAGTAGGCGATACACCGGCACCTGTGTGCCTCTCCGGCAAGATCTGCATGGAGGGTAACCATGCATGGGGTTGCCACTCCAAAAGGGGGGGGGGGTCTGTGCTTAATCAGGACTACAGACAAAGAAGAAGAAACTCACGTCTCTCAGATGACCATATAAAATGGCATACAAGTCGATTACATGCCGATCACAACAATAAACACAGAAACAGAGAGAACGAGGAAGCTGTGCCAAAACCCTGTAAAGGAACAGAATATTGCCGTCCGTTACAAACTCTACCTATGGCTTGAGTGGGGGTGAGTAGAAATAGCATTTCAAATAGAAGGGACATAGGAAGACCTAAGTGCGGAGTCTACAGTACTAGCATGACGTGACTTCACCACGTTTTCCTCCACGTTTAACACTGATACACAGAACACTGTCACCATCCTTCCACGCTTTCACCACACATCCTGTCAGTTGCTTCGCCGACTCTTTGGGCTCACCGCCGACGTCGTGATCTGTTAGTTACGGGTGTCATTCGGGCTCGATCACCCACAGTCCACTGAATGTCACACGACTGCTGTACATCAGTGTGAAAAGCAAGGAAAATGATGGCGCAAGTGCTGATTGTCATGGTAAAACTTCAATGTAAGTTTGAGCAGAGCTGGGGGGGTGAGTGGTGGAACCCCCCCCCCTCCAGCCTTGACTTTATCTCACATGTAAACAGCTAATAAACCCTCTGTGTACTAAATACCCATTACGCAGTCGAAAAATTAAAAGTTAAATATGCATCCCTTCATTACACACACAAAAAAAAACCAAACATCCCCGTCAGACTCTGGTTCTCTTGTTCTTCTACGTGTCCGACGCTCAGAAGAGCAGGCTCTGCCGTCTGGATGTGCTGTTCACTGCAAAGACAGAACGGAGGACAGGTTCAACTCCGGCAAGGACCCCAGTGCTGTCTGATGCGCCTGTCGGATAACAGGGCCATGAGCGAAGACACACCCGCACAGACACCAAAGACCTCAGGGCCACAGCACACCGCTTTGGTCACCAGGGAGATAACGATGGGCCCCTGTTGAAATGACTACCAGTCTGCCATTTCTTTAAAACCACAGACAGGCAAGATGGAAAGATATTGTTTCTGGCTTTTCGGGCAGGTCCCCTGAAAGCATGAGACAATCTCACATAGCATTTTAAAATCTGCCTTGTAGTGAACCCTTTTAGTACTATGAAAAATACCCACTCTTTTTAATACTATTTTGTTTTGCAAAATACTGCGTACTCTCAAAGCATAATCCAAAAAGTAGGTAGAAAACCATTGCACTGAAGTAGTGTACTGTATGATCGTATATGAGAAATAGAACTTGAATAAAACCATGCAGTGCAAAAAGGAATGCAATCAGTCTTAATCTTCCATACAGATATCCTACACAATACAGCAAAAAGGACACTGATGAATTATGGTTCTTTATAAATATGTGCACCCGGGATTGGACAACCGGTTACAGCAAATGGATAGATGGATGGATATAAATATATACTACGTTTATGAAATGTTTGCAATCTTTCTGAATTTACTTAAGCTGGACTTTTCCATATCTAAGAAATGAATGCAGTTTATATTAAGTCTTTTGCTTGGTTATGAATTTTTCCTACCTCCATTAAGAGAAACACAGAAACAAACAAAGCACACTTGCCACTATGATTTCCTTTTTAAGACAATAAGCCTGAGGTAATATTTTCAATCTTCTTTACTGCTGAAAGGTAAATGTACTTGGAACTCTCTCTCTCTCTCTTTCTTTGGGTTTAATGCAGTCCAGCATGGCCACAATGCCATCTTCTCCGCCACGTGAGATGGAAAGTTCCGGAAGCTCACTGCGCATGGCCACCACAGTGGATAATCACACTCGCAGTGAAGTGGCACAGCCCCGCAGGGGACCGGCCTGCTCCTATTGTGGGCAACTCCAGCGGCTCAGCCAACAGCGCCTCCTAGCAGGCCAAATGGAGCGTTGAGCGGCAGAGAAGAGGTCGGAGAACACCCCAGAGGGACACTCGCTTTAGCAACAAAAATAAATAAGTAAATAAAATAATACTAATATTAATGATGATGATAATAATGATTTGCCGACAATGATTCCCGCAGGAGAGCTGCAGACACCAGGCAGCAGTGATGCGTCCATGCATGCTTTGCGAGCCACAGCTCAGTGATGCATGTCAGCATCCTCAGTCTGCTACGGTCAGACGGTGGCCATCACCAGCAGACCTAAGGCACGGAGACCATGGTGTGACTCATCAGGGTCCCAATTAGGGACATGGCAGTGTGAGGAAGGATGACTTATGGAGGAAGCAAAACCTTCATTACAGCCCCTAACATGACGATATCACTACACTGCAGTAAAATACAAATTCATTACAATACATACAAAAAGAAATATACTGTATATTTATTGGGTTACTATCATTTCATTGGGTATAGTTCAAATATACCCAATAACTACTTATGGGAAAATAATATGAATATGAATATGAAGTGATACTAACCACACAACCTTAGGAAAAATATTTTCATAATGATTATCATTTTTATTCTGTTATAAAGTGTCAGGCGTGTCCATCCGGTGCAGAGGACAGGTACGGTACCAGGGGGAACACAGAAGTTGGTGGTATCCCTTTCGTGATGAAAGGCAGAGGACTGGGTGACACTCTGAATGAACTGGGTGACACAAAGATGCCAGGACACGAACAAACACTGACGACAAAGGAAAGTCAATCCAGAATCGGGTGGGGGGGGTTCTGAAAGTAAAGCGGCCTAAAGCTGCAGGAAATGGCGAAGCAAAGCTGGACAGAAGATACTGGAAAGCAGAGAAAAGAAAGAAGCGACAGGAGCCGAAAAAGCATGAGGTGGCCATTATGCACTGAGAGATTTGGTCCGAGGGTGATGGTCACACTTGATATTCAGACTATGGCTCATAAGTGCTGTGTGCTGAATACCAGCTGACTTCCCTATGCTCTCAAACTCAGCTTGGTAAATGAGGCAGCTGGACCTCCGAGTCAAGCTAAGCGCATTAGCGAAACGCAGAGGTCACACCCAGGAGTACACTCCTGCAGCCTACAGGGGGAGCCCAGGAGTACACGCATGCAGCCTACAGGGGGAGCCCAGGAGTACACGCATGCAGCCTACAGGGGGAGCCCAGGAGTACACGCATGCCGTCTTTGTACACATAATAATCAGAAGGGGGCTTAAGCCTACATCTCAACACTGGGCACAGAAGCACGGCAGGCCGCCGATGACGGTGCTGTGCGTACCTCACCTGAGTCCGTGAGGGAGCTGCTCCGCATGCCAGGCTCCTTCTCCAGCTGAACGTCTTGAAGTGCAAAAATAGAAGTAGCTGACAAAAAGAAGGATTAGAGACTTAGCTTTACCCACAGCAACCGCGGAATGAGGACAGACATCCCGCTCGCTACGTAATGACAGAGGCGCTCCCTGAAACTCACAGCTGGAATGTTCTGGGCTGTCTGAAGGATGAAGCGTGAATTTCACGCTGAGGTTGATCTAAGAGAGGGTTCTGGAAGACCCCGCCATGGCATACAGATATCCTCTGTACTTTACTGCACGTGGTGGATAAAGATTCTGATGTTTATGATGATCGATTTGCAGTCACAGATACTTACAGACGGCAGCCTGCGGAGGTTCGAACTTCATAACATCAGCTCTTAAAACAGAGCCCCTCTAGAGACCCGAACACAGAACCTTCTGGTCACATGTATGACTAACCAAACTACAGACAGGTGCGTAGGCCTGAAGAGGCTGCCTTTTTCTCAGAAGGTTCATGCTGAACATCTGCGCACGTAGAGTACTGGGGCTGCCTGTTGCGGAGCATTCCGGGCTGCGGCGGCGCTTGCCGTAACGGGGAGTGACAGCTTCGGAGAGAGTTAGTTCTCAGGCTTGAGGGGGGGACTCACTGTCAGGCAGTGTGAGGATCCTCGCTCCCAGGCAGTGGAAGTAGGGCTGTCTCATAGCCTCCTCAGCGGAGATGCGCTTCTTCCCCTCAAACTGAAAGGCAGAGGTACGCAGTCAGAGTGAAACGTGCAGACGCACGCACACCCACCGTGTGGGAGGAGATGGGAGGTCTATTCGCTCGGTTACAGCATAGATAAGAGACTCGCACTCAGACACGCGACGCTCCACAAATGGAGCATGAAACGCAGGCGCCCCCCCCAGTCAACACACAAGCGGAGAGGAGCGAGCAGCCTACAGGCGCAGACTCACCTGCAGCAGCTTGGAAAGCAGGTCTACCCCTTCATTGTCCAGTCTGGAGGAAAAGAAGCATAAGAAACAGCATCAGGGAGAGGCGCCCAAAGGGAAGAGGCGGCCCAGGCAGGAGCGAGCGGGGCAGTGAGCACCCACCGGGGCGTGTGGTTATGCAGGCAGTCAGGTCTGTAGCGGGGGTAGTTGTAGGAGATGAATTCCTCGTTGGAGGTGATTCCAGGCCAAGTGACTTCCGTGGGCGTGCCTGGAAACACAGAGAGCTCAAACCTCATGCTGGAACACAACTGGGGCAGTAAGACTGTCATCAAGGCAGTACAGGAAAGGTGGCAGTGAGGAAATTGCAGTGTGGGGGTGGGGGATTAAGAAGCAAGCAAAGCAACAAAGCCTCCTTTTCAAAAGGGCTCAACTGACGGAATGGTCACGGGTCAGGGGGGCGGTTTTGCCGTGTTTACTTTAAGAGCGGTTGGCCGGCGAGTAACACGGACCCAGCAGTTTGAAGATAAAGTGAAGCTCTTCCTCCACGGTGGAACCGGGAAACAAGGGTCTGCCTGTAGACATCTCATAGAAGATGCAGCCCACCCCCCTGGGACAAGGAGAGAGACAGAGATGGCATGGATTGCCATCTTCACTAAATACAGGGCACCCAGCCATTACATATAGCAAACACTTTTGTCCAAGGCGACGTCAACTGAGGATGGCTTGGGGACGGGGAGCAGAGAGAGCCACGATTTTTGCATCAGTTGGGGTTCAGGGCCTTGCCCAAGAGGACAACAGTGGCATGATTGCTCTGCCAACCACAGGATTATAACACCTCCCTGACACAGATTCTGTAACCTGCTGAGCCGTACAGCACATTTACTCCTGTATTACAACACAGGCAGAAAGCGATGTGCCCATGTGATTTTACTTAAAGGCGTGTTGTGCATTTTGAAGGCTCTGCATCATTTCCTGAGGATGATTTCCTTCATTTGGTCATGCTGAGAGACTCGGCTATTATAGCCGTCTATAAATCTCTACAATGCGCCTGTTACTTTATAAAACTACTGCTGTGTTTCACCACCTACACATTTCCTGTCAATACCAATTTTATGCCCCTTTAAATCAAATATTTTTTTCTTGAAACACTTGAAGTGTCAGTACTTTATTCTGCCTCTTTAGAAGGTACATGGGCTAATAAATTACACAAGTGCCTTCTGATAACCGCTTAAACAGAAAGCGCCACCAGGGGGAGCTTCGAGTGTGACTTACACATTCACATAAATCAGGATTTAGCAAATATGAACTGAAATTTGAAAAAACAGTATCCCCTTCTTTCAGACTTCCTTCCAAGTCTTTTAAAAGTAACCATGCGTGCGCTGTAAGTGCCATCACACTGTAGAGTAGGCAGTCATGTGACAATGAGACGGCAATTCAAAGTACCCGCTTTAAATACACAAAATCAAACTAAATGGAGGAAAGATGGAGAGGGTGCCACGGGCAGTGTGATGACCCAACAAACGGCATGAGTGGACTAACACTCGCCCTGACTGTTACCCTACTCAGGAAGGGGGAGGCGGCCTGTTGACCTTTGACCTGGAGGTTTATTCCCTTCTAAATCAAACATATTTATTTTCCTCGTCCGTCTTTCATTTTTAGTTCCTATCCATTTACACTAAACTATGGCTCAGAAGTGACAGTTTGATTCTTTGGTTTGCAAAGGATCTTTAAACGTATTCATGTTACCGTCCCCTCACCTTCACAAATGTGTGAATTAGTCTGATAGAAAGAGAGGATGAAACTGGCACAAGGCAGCTTAACTAAAAAGTCCAGGAATTAGAATTTTCATATTAAGAAGGAAAAACATCCACGGTCAATGCAATGTGTGGCCACGATCCTCACCACATGTCTATCTGGGTGGAGTAATCAGTGCTGCCCAGCAGGATGTCCGGCGGACGGTACCACAGCGTCACCACCTCATTGGAGTAGGTCTTGGTGGGGATGGACTTGGCCCGCGCCAAACCTGAAACACAAAGGAAGGGACCATAAGGTGCTCAGTAACCAGCAAGTCCCACGGTGGGTGACCTTTTAAAGGCTGCAGAAGGCCAGATAACTGGCTATTACAGAGATATGAATACTAAACAGGAAATCACTCCAGATTCCCTACATTCTTTAAGCTATTTACTCTAAACACCTTCAGACAAGACTTACATGAAACAACAACAGTGGGGTATCAGTGGACCCCATGTGACACACACACACACACACACACACACACACACACACACACACACACACACACACACACACACACACCCCATTCATTTTTCTGGAGCACAGCAAGTTTAGGATCCTTCTGCTGCAGTCAATGTGTTTGCATACTGGTGGCGCAGTAGCTCAGTGGATAGCTGCCCCCCTGATCTGTATGTATACAATTAATATGTCACAGAGATCATGCAGGTTTTCTCCAAGTACACCACCTGCTAGCCAAACAGCATCCAGAGAGATGAATCAGCATCTCCAAATCAGTCCCTATACAATTTCAGAGCATGTTTTGTGATTGTTGTGGCCAAAAAAGATTAACCTGCTTTTCACAAAATTTGTGATGCAGCTTGCGGAGTTCTATGTGCTTTGTGGTTCCAGTTAGTTAAGCCTTAGTAAAATAAATTAAATTCAACATCAGCAGCAAATAAAATGAGTCATACATCAGGTAAATACAATGAAAGAAATAAAGTATAGTTTAAGTGCTCGTTTTTGGATTACGTTCATCTGTGCTCTATACATTGTCTCGGTTTGTTGGTAAATGAGATGTTTGCTGTGCTCTTCTTCCCCGCAGCAGACCCTAGCCACACTGCACTGCATGGACACGTCAGGGTCCAAATGCAAGCAATCCGTTGATTTGGCCATTCCTTACGGAAAAGCTGTGGTAAACTTGAAAAACTGAAACCTCTGCAAATAGTTTCCTTTTGCGTTCATTTCTGAAAACGCGGAATCACAAAATCCTGCAGGGACTGTCTAAATTGCTCCTAGTGTGTGTCCTGTGTGATGCAGCGTCCATGATGGCCCTTGTCTCTCCCCATGCTTCCTGGGGGGCTCCGGGCTCGCTGTGACCCAGTACTGGAACAGGGACATTCACATGACGCGCAAGATCTATCTATAAACTTTTATTGGTTTTAATTGCTATTCTGCGACATTCAATAAGAATATTTTCAAAGCAGCATTATCACACAGAGACTTCAACTATGTTGGGACAAAAACATTAATAATTAAATCATAGGTTAAAAAGACATACAACAGTCCAGATGGCCAGACAGAGAAAGGCAGGACTAAGACAGATGTTCGAAAACAGACAGACTCACAAATAGACAGACAGACACAGGCAGGCGGACAGTCAGATTCACAGACAGACAGGCGGACAGACACAGACAGGCGGACAGACAGACTCACAGACAGGGGGACAGGCGGCACTGACCGAAGTCAGCCAGCTTGAGCTCTCCGCGCTCATTAATGAGCAGGTTCTGGGGTTTGAGGTCTCTGTGGAGGACTTTGCGCCTGTGGCAGTAGTTAAGGCCACGCAGCAGCTGGAACAGGAAGAGCTGAGAAAAGGAGCAGAGATGTGAGCCGCAGCCTGGGAGCTGGAGAAGCACGTGGGATCTGGCACGGGCTGACCTCACACACGGTGAACATGTGACCCTACTAAGGGCAACCTGTTACTTTAAATAAGCACCAAAAGGCTGCAGTGGTGGTCTAGCGGTCTATGGATGTTTGTGTGTCCATAGCAACTGGTGATACATGAACTGGCAGTTTTTCCCCAGCATGCCATGAGTTTCCCAGGGCCTGGCTGAATGCTCGGTCCTCAGGCAGGGGTTCACCTTGACATTACGCATGTTGATGCAGCTGCCACAGTCGTCCAGGT
>JAODKF010000116.1:11676654-11696590 GCA_026779585.1 Mormyrus proboscirostris | reverse complement strand
GCAACCTGTCTCAGGCAACCTGTCTCAGGAAAACCATCTCAGGAAAACCGTCTCAGGCAACCTGTCTCAGGCAACCTGTCTCAGGAAAACTGTCTCAGGAAAACCGTCTCAGGCAACCTGTCTCAGGCAACCTGTCTCAGGAAAACCATCTCAGGAAAACCGTCTCAGGCAACCTGTCTCAGGCAACCTGTCTCAGGAAAACTGTCTCAGGAAAACCGTCTCAGGAAAACCGTCTCAGGCAACCTGTCTCAGGAAAACTGTCTCCCTGCCTTGTGAACACTGTCTACTGTACGTCTTTTTTTTCTTTTCTTGATTGCGCAGTACAGTAATGTTTGTGGTACATCTGTGTATTAGCAGCCTGTCCAGAGCGCCCCCTGCCTTCCTGGGAAAAGCTCCAAGCTCATGTCGATGCGTTTGGAAGACAGACAGACGAGTGCTACTCGTTCGTCTTTTGCTTAGTGTTGTATAACATACTAGTATGCAGCATTAGCCACACTGGGAAAATTCACATTCTTGCTCGGATTCAGCTGCACCACCAAGCCTGAGATGTGGACAGAATCACATTAGATCAGGCGCTTTAGCCCCAGACCTATGGGTCTGTGCTGGTGTATTGTGTCACCTCTCCACAAACCCTACTGCTGACACAACAATTGGGGTAGTTTCATGAAAAGAAAAATCCTTCCTAGGATTGCTGTGACAAATATATCAAATAGAGACTGGTCAGCATTATGAAACTGACTAATCTCAGGACAGGGGCTGCGGGATGGTTCTGTTCACCATTAGAAAAAGTCCATATCAATTTCCAAAATGGAGAATGTAAGAATTTAGTTAAAAATACCTCGAATAACATTTATTACCATTAATACTCCCAATGTTGTGTCACAAATAGCTGCTAATGCATTATTCCCATAAAAGCGAGTTTTGAAAGATTTTATCTTTAGCCACAGATCAGTATGACAGTACAAATATAGACTTTTAAATGTGTTTGTTTCATTCATATTGCCTGAAGCCTATCCCAGGTTGTGCAGGAGTGACACCCTGTATGTGATGTCAGCCCGACATTGAGCAGATACACACTCACATATGAACACACTTTAAATGTCATGTCTTTGGCCTATGGGAGCGAACTCACACAAACACAGAGCTGGTATAAACAGGTAGCTAATTAGCAAACTGTTCCATTTCATGTTCTCACATCTTTCATCAGTAAAAGGAGGTGGATTATGAAGCTCAGAGGGTATTTTAGTACCATGTTGCTATGTGTGTTATGTGCATATAAACCTGTAAATATACCACAGACATTTATAAGCCCAGACCTCTCTACCCATTAGTCAACCAGAGTTAGAGACGAATGAGAGAGCGTGTATGTGGGGGGTGAAGGGGGATCTGGAGAAGAGGCTTTTAAAGGATTTGACAGTGATTTGTAGCATCATAGTACTGAGCAATGTCGTGCTTTTTATTAGACTTTAAATATGACTACGGGAGAGTCTCAAAAACCGGGATTTCGATACATATAGAACTTGAACCCAAACGAAAAATGTTTGCAAGAGGGATGTAAAATTGAAGATTCTTCCGTGCAGCCTTAGAGTGGAGCGTGCGCTGTCTTGGACGGAAGACGCTTTCCTGGCTATTGCAAAACCATTCGGCAGTTTCTAGTGTTATATATTGCGTGTCAGTCGATTTGCAGTAGTATTTAATTTGCCTTCCGGGATTTGTCGTCTAAATTGAGTCTAAGAACAAATTTCTCAACGACAAGATGCGGTTTTCAGGTAAGATATCGGAATAATAATTTCGCATTTTTTTCTATTAAAGTAACTGTCCCCCTTTTCCGCGAATTTAAATATCTGGCAATTCTTCTAATCGTTTTGTAATTAAGGTAAGAAAAATGATGGAAACTGTCCTCGGGTCGCATCAACTGGAACCCGATCGTTCGCGGCGTAGCTGAATACTTCGCCAGCGAAGCAGCGTTTTCGTTTAATTAGAAATTAACTGACATATAACCTATATATAGTATGTGTATGATCAACTGCATATTAAAATATATAATGAAGTATTCTTTAAATCTGATAAGAATAATTTTAAGTTGCTTACAGTTCGGTGGTTGAATGCAGGTTTGAATAACTGTGGTAGCTGGAGGGATGCCCTTCTACTAAACCCTGCTTCTTAGTATCAAGTATCAACGCGTGCGGTTCTTCAGGTGTGAATATCTCATTCTTCTGTAACTTCCGAACTTGCTCACATTGCCAAATCTGCGTCATTTTCGTTGTTTACTTTGCAAATCTGGCAGGGATTTCATTATAAACCACTTTTATCATTCATATCAACAAGTCAGTTGCTTATAATGTTTTATGGTTGAAAAACAATAGCAAATTCAGGCACAGAATTCTATGAGCTCATATACAAAGATCTAAAAAGTGCAAATGTTTCATTGAACTCTTTGGAGTTATTTGTCATGAAGTGTTTTTCATTAAGAACCCTCTAGATTGTTAATTACAGTAGCATGGGCTCCAGTGCCCGTATTTATCATCATGCCGATTTAATCTCGCTCTTCCCAGTAAACTGTCGCTTCTTCTCACGCTGCATTGCCGTAAGGGATCGATGAATCTGCGCAGTTAATGCAGACATTTTTCTCTTATATCGCGCAAGCTTCAGTAAAGCCCGTTTATTCCTTGCTGTTCTGTAATTTCTGGCTATGTTAAGTGCTGAAATTCGTGGAATCAGGGAACATACATTTTCCTGCATATCTGTTGCTGGTAATGTAGTAGAAAAATATTCTTGTTCAAGTTTTGATTCAAATGGAAGTCTTTATTTAACTGCATTCTTACACTTTTCACTGCCGTTGGTCTACCATTATTAGGATGTCTACGGAGATAAGTGCTTATTTTTTCTTCTTAAAGGGGGTTTAAACAGTTGGAGAACTTGGAAGAATTGAGCCCTATTACTTCAACACGATGATACCTATAGCCCTTCCAGGGCGGCGTGGGTAATTACCCCTTATGTCTAGAGCAGGGTTCTCCAAGTCCAGCCCAGGATGGCCAGAATCCAACAGAATTTGCAGACTTTCCTGCTCAAGCACACCTACTTAACCTGGTAATTAGCTGATAAAGACGTGTTTGAGCACTTCTCTGCTGACACTCACCTACTTAACCTGGTAATTAGCTGATTAAGACATGTTTGAGCAGGGAAATCTGCAAACTGTGTTGGATTTTGGGCCTGCAGGACCAGAATTGGGGAACATGGGTTGAAGTGTTAATAACTACGGCATTTAAAGATTATTACTAGATGTTACTTGTCTATCACCTGACAAAGAGTCCTAGTTTCTTTTACATTTCAGATTAGCCTTAATATGATGGATTATATCAAAGGGTCCGTCCTGTGTGATGTGTGGGAAATGCATGAAAATGAAATCAAACAGTTCTCATTGCTTTGAATTCATTTGATTGCAATACAAACATCATGTAAACCATAAAAAACAGTTCTTCAAGTAACAAGGCAATAGAACCTATAGGTTGGAAATGGTGTGCTACCACTACCGCAGGCTCTTAACATGCAGGTACCCGGAAACCTCAGTTAAATGTCCAGCCACATAACTGGTTAAAACTGGGGAACAGCTGCGGTCATTTAGTGATTAAGGTCTTGAAACCCAAAGATTGCTGTTCAAGACCCAAAAGGATCCCTGCCCTTCTGTACTCAAGGGAGAATATTTAAATTGCTACAATAAAAATATCCAGCCATAAAAATGGGTAAAAATTATAAATTGCTTTGGATAAAAATGTCCACATGTAATGTAAATATTAGCATGGCAGCCCCCGAGTGCAGGACCTTCAGGATACAAATAAAACAACCATCCTGCATGTAAAGTACTTTCTGTCCTGTTCTCGTCTCGTCCGCTATCAGCAGGCTTTGAAAAAGAGACTCATCCAAAAAAGCACCATCTGCGTTTAAACATTTTCAATAAATGTTATAGTCTTTGTTTTTTTTACATTTACACACCTTCCACAGTCAAAAGAAACCTAATTTAGAGCAGAGGTCCCCAACTATTTTTCCCAGCAGGCATCAGCAACATAAAGTCAAGGTTCAGTGCGTCCGAAACAATTTGCCAATTCGGGTGAGGGGGTCACTTCTGTGGCCCAGATTCAGTTGTATTTCGGTCCGGATGTAGCCAGTTGGTGCCATTGATTAAGAGCAGTCCAAATCTCCAAATTGCCCTTAGCAAAATCTCCAGATTGCCCTTAGTGTGTGTATGTGTTTGTGTGTGTGTGTGTGGTCCAGGTAATCATTGCATTGTGGGGACCAAATGTCCCCACAACGTCAATGAATGCCCATTTTTGACCTTATGGGAAAACTCAATTTTCTAAAAATCATGCATGACTGTAATCAAAAAACTAAAAATGGCAAAAGTCTAACATTTTGTTAGGTTACTTATAGTTATAGTTAGAGCTGATTAGGCGCTAAGGTTGCCATAGTTATCAATAGCATTTTTCCCATAAGAACATAAGAAATTTACAAATGAGAGGAGGCCATTCAGCCCAACAAGCTTGTTTGGGGACAACTTAACCAATAGCTCAAAGTTGGTAAAATCTTATGTAGCTCCGATTTAAAGGAATCCAAGGTTTTAGCTTGTGCTGCACTGACAGGAGGAGTACCAAACAATTCCAGTTTAAAATGTTCTTCAGCTAATTACCACCTATGCATGGGCGTCGCCACCATTAAATTTCATAATTATTAGTTTGGACCCCCCCCACATTTAACTCTGAACACAATACAAAATACTCCACATGAGTTCCTCTCCAACTTAAGAAACAGGTTGACGGTAGAAAAAGAAGCATTGATCCAGCATCTCCCTCAGACCCATAGAACAAACTCAATTTGTAACTGTAGGTTAGTTACAAGTGACTAGAACGGCCTTTTCCCTGACCTCGCTCCTCCCCCGAAACATCCATGCTCTCCTGCGTTTCACAAACACGTCTTGGTGGTGATATTCCTGTTTATGTTCTTCATAGCTGAAAATCATTTTTAGACCTTGACTGTATTTCTGTTGTCTTCCTGATGTTGATTCATAGGGAATTTTTGGGAAATAAACCATTTCAGGGTAGCTTCACGCAAGACACTGTCAATGCCGAGTTATGACTCCAGATACATGGCTACAGGGAGAATTGCGCCTCTCCCTGCTCTCTCAGTGATATCAGATGCTCCATTCTCAGTGCGATTCTGGCCCGTGCCTTGTGGAACCTTAAAAGTCCATGGGGGTGAGGTTCTCTGTCATTGTGCTGGTACGGCTGGGACTTGGGTGGTTGCTGTGGCTGGACGATGCGGGTTGCTGGCCTGTTTGCCTTTTTACAAGCACAGGGGGCAGCACAGCTTTAATCTGGGACGGTTCACCTTTACAGACAAGAGCTTTTTTTAGGTCAGGGCCTTGGCTGGGTAATCAGGTAGAGTGTGTCACTCACACAAAATGTGGTCTTAAGTCGATACCAAATGTGTGCATTACTGCAAGCAGTGTATGTGCAGCATGACTCATCCTAACCGCTTTTAATAGTCCAGAATGACCGGATACCAGATCTACATGCATCACTGTAATTACCGCAAATGTATAATCCTTTGTATTTGCTATTCTGTTTAGTATAGTTATCAAGCAAACAAAAAGCAATGCTGAAGCACTGTTTCATTTTAAGAGGTGTTTTTGAAATAATTAAATATTTAATATATAACTCATCACCCACTTTGGGAACAAAATCCACACATTTATCATTTTTGTCATAAAATGGCTTTTCCCAATAATCACGATTAGGGCAGCTCTGTGTTTTTTTGGCCCTTTGAATTTTTAAATTTTTTGGTTTGTTTGTCAGAGCTAACTGTCATATATAATTTCATCAAGGACAAACCAGTCATACCATTAAAAAGCACCATGGAAGCAGTTTTAATGCATAGGATGGAGACTGGTGCGTACAGCACAGTAAGACATCGATATTAAAGAGGTGAGCTCTGAATGTGGCACATTTAAGGGTTTCTTTACAGCAAGAGAAAAGCCTCCTTCCTACCAGTCGGGTCACTGCCCAACATCTGGAGAAGAGGAACTTAAGACACGACATGAGAAATGGAAGCAACATTTGCCAACTTGGCACCGTAATGCTCTAGCAGGCAAGACCATGTTGCCTGAACTCGTTCCCGAATTTAAGCTCCAGTAGCACTTCCAGTGGAGCGAACCGGTCCGTGGAAGTGAGGGAGGGAAAAGACAACCTACTGGGCAGAGTCGCCCAAAGGAGTAATGGAAGGGATGACAGAAAGAAATTGAGACAGAGCTGTGGGCCATAGCATCATGAGATGACCAAAGACAAGCGCTAATGGCCAAAGCCTTCCAGAGCATTTCAGTCACAGCAGGTGCTCTACTGCATGTATTTTTTTCCCCAGAAAGATACAAAAACAAGGTGCAGGTTTCTGAAACACTGACTGAGCATGGATGCAGCTGCTGTTCTTCAAAAGACGGCTTAACTTTTGCGGGTTTAAGTACAGACTGACTATCCAAACTGCGAAAGAGCAAACCTCTGTATGTATTATCATCTGTTTTTTGCAACTAAGATCCACTCATGGCAGGTGATTTATATTCCATAGGGTGTTGTCATTCGCTGGCTTAGTAGACCCCGCCTTTGCAGCAGTGCTCCAGCTAGATTTTCTTGCGGTTAATCTTATGCTGCAGCTAACAATGTGCGGAGCACAAGCCAGCCCAGATTTGTCAACCAACCAGAGGAGCTAAAAATCCATCCGTTTTTTATGATTGATGTTGAATCCCAAAATGGATGACTGATAGTCCGTTTTCCAGCCGTGACCCAAGTTAGAAATTAAATATTAGAACTGAAAATGCACATAATGATAATTTGATTTTATTGCTACTGTGCATTTATTAAATAGAGGCAGAATAACAGGGAATGTCATAAAAGCAGGGTCAGGGATGATCTACAATGCGGTTTGGAAACAGAAGGGATTTGACTGAGATTGAAATGAAATGACCCTAGAAGCAAAAGGGACCACAAGAGGTCAAGACAACGTAAGAAGATGAAACAAGTAACAAGGACTTACACTGACACCAGGAAGGGCTGAGGGAAGCACAATAAGCAAGGTTAACCAGTGCCCCTTGCTGGCCAAATGGGGATATGATAGCCAATGCACAGGGCTTGGTGTTCCTGAGGGCGGCTACCAGGGGTCTCTTGTCCATACGAGGTCCAATGGGTAGCAAGGCCTGCAAATGGTGAATTGTTCCGTGCAATCCAGGGTTGGGGTCTTCTGGAATTCATTCTTTAAATCCAATCGAAATTAGTGAATGGAACTTACGTTGGGATTGGAAAAAAAAACTATGGGGAACAGAATTGGAATTCAATTTGAATTTCAGGGAGATTTAAATTCCAACTCCAGTTCCATTTCCTGAGTTGGAGTGGAACTAATGAATTAGTTCTGGATTTGCCCTAACCCCGGTGCAATCATGAACCAGAAGGGGGCTCAGAGAGGTGGGCCCTGAGAAGTGTGGCTGCAGAACTGTTCCCCTCATGGGATCCCACTCCAGATCCTCTGGCAGGGCAACCTCTGGGCCCAGCTTAGTCGAGTTTGCTGGTGAGGCAGCTGGTGGGAAGGATGCCCGCAAGGAAGCTGGCAAGACAGGCACTGGCCAGGCGGCAGTGGAAACAGGTGCTGAAGACGCAATAGGGACAACAATGCTGAAGCAGCAAGGAAAACGGCATCGGCAGCGAAGCAGCCAGGGAATCAAGTACAAATCAGAGCAACCAGGGTGTCAGATGTTAGCAGAGCATTTGGGGAATCAGACACTAAGACAGCAGTTGAAGAGTCAGGTGGTGTAGCCTCTGGGGAGTCAGCAGCTTCCGGGCCTTCAACTAGATGCAAAGCTTCATCTAAGCTAGGAACCTGGGACTCTGTCGAGACAACCTTTTTCTTGGCAAGAATTGGTTCCTGCAGGGCTTCGGGTAATAGCTTGGCACTCTGAGGTGCAGGATGCACCTAAGATACAGATCTACAGGTTTCAGACTCTGGGGACCACAGTTCCAGCATGATGTCATCAGGGTCCCTGGTAGACAGCAAGGCCTGTCGGGGATCACTCCGTTGGGTGGGAGAATGCATTCCTTTAGACCTGGGTCTGTGGGGAATGATGTCCTCCAAATTTCAGGAGGATGTCAAGGCACATTGGGAATAGTACCATGATGTTGGGATTGAAAACAGTACCTCCAGTTTCTCAGCCCATCACTCTGGCCAGTACACCACTGGAACAAGGATAAGCTTGAAGGGATTGTTGGGCTTACCCGGCTATCTAGCTGCAGGTCGTGATCACTCAGTGGGTTGATGACAGGATTGTCCATGAATCATCGGGGATCAAGGATGTGAGGCTCGAACCCTGGGAGGAGGCTTGAGGTAGTGTAGCCAAGATGCTCCGTTGGAAAGCCGCAGAATCGTTTAGGTTGGTCTGTCATTCTGTCACACAAACAATAAGGGACGATTTACAGTGTGGCTTGGAGACAGAATGGATTTTATTGAAACTTTATCTCAACTGCCCACTTAGCCTACTTAGCCATGCCCTGGGAGCAAGGGAACGTACCAGGAACACAGAAGGATGTTAAAAATGGGAGTTTGTCATTCACATTATGTTTACTACACCTTATCAATACTATGTTTTGTTGCTTGCAATGGAAAACTCAGAATCTTGCCACCCCTGTTGGTCCATCCATCTATCTATCCATCCATTTTTTGTAACTGTTTGTCCTTTTCATGGTTGGGGGGTCTGGAGCCTATCCCAGAAACTGTGGGGATAGGGCAGGGAAAAACAACAGGGCACACTCACACATCATCACCCACCCGTGCATACCAATGGGCAATTTGGCAACTCCAATTAACCTAAGCATGTTTTAGGACTGGAGGGGACTGGAGTACCTGGAGGAAACCCCACCATGACACAGGGAGGACATACAAACTCCACACACATGGCACCATGGTGGAAACTCAAACCCTGGTTCCAGAGATTTAAGGCAACAGTGCATTTACCTTGTCGGGCTGAATGAGGGACCCTCTACTTTGTTAGTCCAAGAAACAGATTCATTCAGGATAATTTAATCTTGTGGAAAATAAAAAGGGGACTGATTACATTGTATAAACGAACAAATATGAATTCAAAGAGGTCTGCAAATATAAGAAATTGTTGTTATAATGTTAATATTGTATTATATTTTTATATTTTTTTATTATTCATATTATTTTGTAGGTCTGTGGTCCAGAGGACTCATGTATGGAATTGCATGAAACTATTTTGTGTGTTATATGGAAATCAATATTTAGACATAGACGAATATGGCAGTCATGGAAATACAGTGGAACCTCGGTTCTTGAACGTCTCGCATCTCATACAATATGGTTCTCGGACCATATTGTTCGGTAAAAAATTGTCTCGAACGTATTTTCGGTTCTCGACCAACTGACCCTTTCGCGCTAAAGCTGGTCTTTTTACGCATAAACAAAGGAGAGAACTCGTCCATATAAAAGCTGGTCTGCCGCTAACGCTCGAGTAGTGAACGTCTCCACTTGTGCTGTGAATATTCTCGTGTTCTTTGCTTTTGTTGCTCTTATTTTAGTTTTAAATAAGCCACTATGGGTCCTCCAAAGGTTAGTGATAGCAGCAAAACAAAAAGCAAAGTTGTGAGAACCACGATAGAGCAAAGAAATAATTGTATGCCGTAAGCTCTCCACAGTACAGGTAAAGTGCGGTTAAATTTTCATTTATATCACAAATTTATGGCTTTTAAAGTTTTTCTTTATGGTTTTAGCGTTATGTATGTATACATACAGGTTTAAATAGGCAATCATTTGGGGGGTTAATCCAATTTACATTATTTCTTAAAATTGATTCGGGTTTCGACCAAATTAGTTCTCCCAGAGCTTTTAAGTTCGAGGTTCCACTGTAGTTTAGGAACTATTTAAGAACTTCAATACAGTGCTGCACTTATAAAATCTAACTAGTTATTTTTGTTCTGAGGCAGCAGTCTGCCTTTGGGTAATTTGGAGGATATTTCTCATTGAATAATAAAATGAAACGTCCAGTCAAATTTCTCTCGGACATCGTACACTGTTGATTTATGTTAAGCTTTTTCAGCCTGGCAAATTAATTGTGATGTCTTCCACACTATCTTAGCATGCAACAAATGTCAGTTCCGCACACAGCTGTCAGACACAATTATGACTCTTAGTCTCTATTCCTAGAAAACGACTGTAGGACATTATCTTGTCACCCACCTGTCTGTGAAGAGGTCCCCCTTGTGGCACTTCAGTGGAATTATCTGTATTGCCATTTGACTTGGTTTTCAATGTGTCTTGATATCTACAGGCTATCAAGTCTTTCAACAAGCCATTAATAAACTAAAAATGATTCTCCTGGTTAAATGCTTGCATTTTACGTAAAGATGCTGAAACACAGTCCTGTATACATCACTGAATATAGCCATTACTCTTACCAGTGAGTTTGTTTAATTTTGGGCTCTTTCCTCCAGAACAAGTAGTTGTGCATTCGAAGGAGCCTTTTTGCCCTCCACAGTTGTGCTGTGCCATTTTTTGTATTTGTGGTCTTCCAGGTCATTTTAATGAGTCTATCCATTCTCGCCTGATCTCTCATTAACCAGGTGTTTTCACCCACACTGACTGGATATTTTCCATTTATTGTACCAATTCTCTGTAAACTGTACACACTGCGTGAAAGTTCTGGGACAGTGGCCGTTTCTAAGATGCTGAAACCATCACATTTAGGCACAAGCAATCAAACCGCATTAAGAATTACTTGGACCATACTTGGTGGCCTTCTAAGGTTTAGCCAAGCAGTAACTGAACTGAACAACTTACCGCTGTCCGAATGCTGTATGCATACAGCCACATGATTTCTGTTTGTAAGAGCAGAGGCTGTTTGGATTAACAAGCAGGTGCACCTAGTCAAGTGGGCACAGAATGCATATATACTTCTTGTTACAGTTAATTTGTTTATAGGGTTTAGTGATTACAGTATATTTTAGTATATAGCCACACATAGCTCCTTCTGAATTAGCAAACTTGGCTACTTTTGAATGTCTTCCTTTGGTTATATGTGTGCTATAAATAGAAATCTTGGCAGCTGTTGACTTGACTTGTGTTTTTTGTGTCGTTTTACTGTCTGCTCCAGATCATGCTAGATCATTTGTGCCACAAGGAATTACAGCCGTACATAATAATAATAATAATAATAATAATAATAATAATAACAACTGACATGTTTATTGATCTTTGTCTTTATCCCTCCATCAACTTGCTCTTTGTAGAGAAAGTTGTCTATGAAGGGCAGCCACCTGTTGGGGCACCCAGGAAGCTGGGGGGTTAAGATCCTTGCTTAAGGACCTGCAAATGTGCTGTGGCTGTGTTTGAACCAGTGACCTTGTAATTACAGGCACACAGACTTAGCCCACTGAGTCACACGCTACCCCCATAACTATCACTTTACAAGAGGAGCAATAGTAAAAGTTTGGGACAATTATTTGTAGGTTCCTCAGTGTAAAACATGCATTAAATAAAATAATTGAGCAGTAGGAAAGAGTCCTTATTTTACACAGTGGCTGCACTTTTGTTCTTTCCATTATTTTGTTTTCGCTAGAAGGGTTTTAATGCTTTTTTAATGCCAGATTTTGATTAAATCCAGTTAGACTCTGCCTCGTGGCAAATCAGATAATGAGTGGTGTGGATTTTGGGCCAGTCTGAGTGGTTCAGGTATGACATGGCTCCCGTGACGCTTTCGGTCTGGCGGGCGTATTCATCTCGAATGGTGTGGGGCATTCTGCTGTGTGGCATTTTCTGGCGCTTATGCCAAAATGGTGCCATGTACCAAACACATGCAGCAAGTGCAAGACCTTAACCTATTGCAAGTGTGAGCACTGAAAAACCTAAAGCCAAAGATTCCCTGAGTAAACAAAAACAAGCCAGGCAGCCAGCTAGCTTTCTGAGGGAGTTTAGTTTGATAAGGACACCACACACTCAACCACATGAGTGCTCAATAAATAAATAATGGACCATGAAATTATTAACGTGACTAAACCAATTGAACTGCAACAGTGGGATTCAAAGGCAGATTTTAAAATAAAATGCTTAACATGCATATGCCCAGAGAGCGTATACATGTCACTGGGAGAGCATATTTTCTCAATGAGATGTTAATCTGTGTAAAATGGCCATTTATTCGCTGCCGTCTTATGTCAGCCTCCCCTTGCTCAGCCACTTACAGTATAGTGATATAGCAAACAGCATAGAACTCTGGTTTGGCATTAGCGAGGTCCACGGTGTATTTGTGTGTGCTGACAAATAACCGGCATGGTCTGGTCAGCTGGGTAACACGCTGATAAGCTAGAACTGCGCAACAGTAAATGACTGAATCCGGAGATTAGTGGGGTGCCATAACCTGTTAACAGAAAGCTCTAAATTTGACTGTGGGTTATGTTTACAAATTTATGACACCAATTGCACCTAATTCCTCTGTGTTGTCTTGACATGTGGGAGAGTGATCTGTCCAAATTGATTGCTTGAAGTAGTTAAATTCATTTAATATATGTAAGATTTAAAGTAGGCTATTGCGTAGTTGCATCGATATGTATGCATTTAATTTTTAAAGCAAATAACATATTTCTTATTTTACATTCAAGACACAATATATTGTGCCGGAGCATGCTGAGAAAATGTAAATGGCCCCTTGTTTGTTAGTCTGTCCTGATTATGATGTTCAACTGCATCTGGCCCTGCAAGCGGTCCTCCAGCTTGCAGGAGGAGTTTTGGTGGTGGGGTCGCCACGTCAGCCACCGCAAAAACTTCACACACCTCCGACAAAGCAGACAAGACTCTTTCCTGCTCTCCATGGGAGTAGCTTTGCTGCAGCTGCCCAAAGGAAGGCTGCACGCATCTTGAAGGAGATGGAAGAAAGCCCTTGGGAGCCTCATCCTTGGAAGAGTTGAAGCTACAAGAGACCCAGTGGGGTCAAGCCTGTTGGGGTTGGAACTGGTGTGGTGCTGAGGTGTTGAACACTGCATGGCAGCACTCGGGTCCTAATCTAAGGCGGCCCATCCGGGTAGGCATATAAAACATCTGGTCTCTCAGGCATGATGACTGTTTTCCTTTTCTGTGGAAGGGGCTTTGTACTTTTGTACCTTGAGCGGCTGTGAACCACGCAATCTCACTGAGGTTGCACAGATGGTGAATAACTTTGGGGTAAGGAAAGCCCCAGGGATCTGTAGTATCTGGGGGTGAACTTCTCTAGGCTGGTGGTAAGGCTGACCTGCTGGCATCGCAAGCAATCTTTGCTTCCATTTATGAGATGGGCATCATCCCAGCTGACTGGAAAATGGGACTTCTTGTCTGTATCTGGAAAGGGAAGGGTGATGACCTGGATTAGTCCTTGCTAGGGTCATCCTCAATAGGGTCTGTGATCACTTGCTCACCTACCAGCAACCAGAGTAGTCTGGTTTTAGACCTAAGAAGTCTTACTGCATCCCGGCATTGAGGGTTCTCATTGAGCACAAATGTGAATATTGGCAGGGTTTCTTTGCAGCATTTGTTGGTTTTCATGAAGCGTTGATCAAGCTGCCTTGTGGGACATCCTGAGTTGCTGGACATCATAGCTGGCCTGTACACTGGTACTGTGAGTGCTCTGCAAAACTGAGGCAGAACCTCTGTGTTCTTCCCAGTTGATTCTGGGGTTCATCAGGGGTGTGTTCTTGCTCCTACTCTGTTCAGTACTTGCATGGACTGGGTGCTGAGCAGGGTTGTGGGGTCCAGTGGCTATGGGGCATTTATTGGTGAAGATAGATTCACTGATCTTGACTTTGCGGATGATGCTGTGTCGAGGCTCTCAAGAGACTGAGCGAGGAGTCTGAGTGTCTGGGCTTGCAAGTGTCCTGGATAAAAACCAATGTAAAAACCAGTGTGTCTGTCTGCAGGAGAACGTTGACCTCATTGAGAGGTTCACTTACCAGCGACATTAATTTCTCTGTTGTCTCTTCCTATGAAGTCAGTAGGCATGGAAGGTCATGAGGTCTCTGGAAGGGGTGTGTGGCGTTCCCGATATCTTTGCAAGAGGATGAAGGTCCAAGTCTTTAGAGTCCTGGTGCTCTCTCTCTTGCTGTATTTTCTGAGACATGGATGCTATCCAGTTAGCTGAGACAAAGACTGGGCTCCTTCGGTAGAGAGTCTCATCGAGGAGTCCTTGGGTACCGCTGGTTTGACTTTGTGTCAAATGAGTGGTTGCTCAGGGAATCTCGAATGAGGCACATTACCTACATTATGAGGGAGTGTCAGTTATGGCACTACGGACATATAGCGTATTTCCCTGAGGGTTATCCGGCTCACAGGATCCTCATTGCTGAGGACCAAGTCAAGGGGACGCTCATGTAACAACTGGCTGTAGCAGATAGATGGCTATTTCCGGAGGTTGGGACTTGATGCTCCGTACCAGTGCATGCTCCCCAACCTGACCTGACCTGACCCTTGTTTGTGTTATTGTTAATACTTGTTGTGTTTTCAATTGTTGTTTGTGCCCTTGCTTGTGTGTTGCATGAACTGTTCCTTCCTAGCATCTTTTTAGCCATAAATTACCATAAATTACCCACCGTATGGTGTGCCTTACCTTCCGGTGTCAGACCTCCCCGTGTTTCCTTGTTATGTGTTTAGTGCTTGTGTTAGTCCTGCGTTAGTCCTTATGAAATTCAATAAAATGGTGTCCCTTTCTCCTTTAAGTGAGCCTCTTTGTCTTTCACCGCCACCTCAATGCCTCGGTTTGCCAAACATTACAATACGCTTTAATTATCTTTTGGGAGTATTTGCTGGCTGGCCTGGATTTGGAAATTCTTGACAGCTATCTTAGCAGTTCTTTTATGTGCATTTGCACCGATATGACAAGAAGCTATTGTGAATTTTAACCCCTATACCGCAAATGAAGTACAAATTTGCATATAAAGGTTAAAATGCATGATATTTTCTTGTCATGTCACGGCAAATGCACGTAAAATATGTACGCATTCACGCTGTTACAACAATTGATTGCCGCACGTATCGCTTTTAAAGGGGAATGTGTACTTGTGTACCAGTTATGACATTCCCTCATTATAGCTGTAGTTATACATTGTTTCTTAGCACTTATGACTTATTTGTGTCCCATTAAATTGATCATGCATACACATGCATACAGTAGGCCTTCTCTTTCATCTGTCAGCATATTTATTGAGTTTCACAGTGCTCTGTGTGCTGATTTGGAAGTTGAAGTTCCCGCTCGATCAATATTATGATTATCGTCTTTGTTTACAGTGCACGGCTATTACACCTGTTCGTTCATTGAGTAAACTAACGTTCTGCTTGTAAATTTTAGCGATGCCTTGCCTTTGTGTTTCCAGACTGGAAAATGTTTTAGCAGATAGGAAAAAAGGGTCTTTTCATTTTGTCAGCCAAGCAGGCAATATGGTATGAGTGTAGTGATCATGGTAGTAACTGTTTCTATAATAGTCATTTTTCAGTGATAATTGGTATGCAGCAATAAGTGCAGTGTTCACTCTGTAAATCGTGCACAAGCTCGCTTTCTCAAGGCATACAGACAAAGCCATCCAGTGTCCATCATATAGAAGTGGGTCATTCCGCTGCCTGTGCAGTGAATTGTATTTAAACCCTTGTGGGTTTTAGTGTGGTTGTGTGGTGTCAGCTGTTTGCAAAATGAAGAGAGAGCCAGCCACAAAATCCCTAAGGCACAAACTGAAAAAAGGGACCAAAGGGGAAAAGGTAACATCCTGTTTGGTTTCAATACTGCCACGATTTCATTAATGCGTTTAATCTCAGCTTGCAGCAGAAGGAGAATAAAAGAGAAAATAATTTAGTCAAGAATACTGGTGTGGCCTGTAAAGTAGCTCAGTCAGACAGGCAAACGCTGGGATGTGTTTTAGCTCTCATGAGTTGCTGTTAGCAGTGACATTTTACTCTTATGAATAATTGTTTATTAATTACCCAAACAGTCATGAATTTCCTAATTGCTCTCCTAGTTCCCATGGCTTTCTTCCAAATCAGAGAGATATATTTTCTCACAGGCATGTAAATGTAATAATAAATGCAATTGCAAAATGCAGCAAACAGGTGAAAAGTCATCTTTTTATTTAAGTGGAGGCCATTCTCTTTCGGGTGCTTTGAGAAATGTGTAAGATGAGCATCGCAGCTCCCTGCGATGCGTGACTCGGGATACTGCTGAGGGGAATACTCAAAGGTTCAGCATCATTTTGCAGTTTTCCTGAGCCTGACATACAGTACTCCGCTGGCTCTGTTTAAGGAAACCCTGCTAGGCCTTGCGTAATACTTTAATGTGTGTCTGCCAGTGAGAGCAGTGTGTCACCTGCTCTCACTGCCTCGCCTCTTGTAATGCGAAGGGGGCGAGGTACCCCTTTCACATCATCACCCCGACAGTTCATCCTAGACTGACATCACTCTCAGCGAAGGATATGGCATTAATTGGAAACCTGCACTCACCATTTCCCAGAACTACACAAAGCGCATTGCTTAAGTGCGTCCAGTCACAGAATGCATAGACACGCAGTGTCCATAACAAAATGCACCTGCTGTCATTAAGCTTGCATCCCTGGAAATGGAGCCTCAGGCTTAGTCAGACCTAGAAGTAACATAATCTGAGCTGAGTCTGTAGATATTTGCATCCAGAATGATTTGCAGCTAATCTCATCTTCTAAGTATGAATCCTTCTGATGCGGTGTTTAAAAAAAGGTTCCTAAGAATCTGTCAGTGTGTGGTTCCCACTTGCCGCTGTCTGTAGAGTATACAAACACATGCACTCCAGCCAAGAGCATAAGTTTGGGTTGAGCATTGGTAGGGTCGAGGTCTCCACCCATTGAAGGGGGTTGTATCAGCTTGCTTTGATTATTGGGGGTGTGCAACCCCCCCATCCCCCCAAAATTATGCCCAGGACACCATCACGCTGTTTGCACAGACAAAACAGGATAGGGCTGAAAATATGAGACAGATTATACTCCACAGTATATAGTCATAGAACTGTGACTTCACTGTTCCTTTTCATCACTGACTGATGTAAAAAGTGCTTTCAGTTAGAGCTGTCCTAAAACTGATATGTAATACTATTGTAGAAGTCTAAGTGCTTGTAACTGTAGCATCCATTTGTACTTATTTGTACATCAGGAGGAACAAAAATCTACTCTCAACCTTACATTTCTCTTTTTCCATGCTAATTTTCTGCAGATTTAAAGCATATTAAAGTCATCTGGGATATCAAACACATGACACTACTGGATTTTGCTCCCTTTGCTAGAAATTAAATCCTCTTGTCGTGACTTGAAAAGCCCCTGAGCAAAGAAACTGGTGATTAGCTACTTTGTAATACTTTCAATTCCTTTTTTCCCATACAGGTGCTTTGGGTAGAAGGTGAAGTCTTCAGCCATTAGATAAAACCAGAGTTTGTTGGTGATGACAATGGCAAGATACTCACCAAAGTCGCTGCTACATCATTACTGTGGAATAATTTGGGCATTTCAATGGACCAGCTGTCATTCCATCGCTTTGCCCCAGCTTCTGTGGATGCTGTGGATTGGACTGAGCCCAGGGCTGTGCGCACACCAAGGTACCCAGCCCCACTCTATCAAGATAGAGGGTGACATCACTCTGGGAGGGCTGTTCCCAGTCCATGCCAGAGGGCCTGCAGGAGTTCCATGTGGAGAGATAAAGAAGGAGAAAGGAATTCACCGGATGGAGGCTATGCTCTATGCCGTGGATCAGATCAACAGTGACCCGGATCTACTCCCCAACATCACCCTGGGCGCGCGTATCCTTGATACCTGCTCAAGGGACACTTATGCTCTGGAACAGTCTCTCACCTTTGTTCAAGCGCTTATTCAGAAGGACACGTCTGACATACGCTGCTCCAATGGTGAGCCACCCATCATCCGAAAGCCAGAGCGCGTAGTGGGTGTCATCGGGGCATCTGCCAGCTCCGTGTCCATCATGGTGGCCAATGTCTTGCGGCTCTTCGAGGTGAGAATCAACGTTCCTTGGATAGCGTTACCCATCTGTTCCGTCTGCACTAAGCCTTTGTCTTCACTTTTGCAGCTTTTTTCCACAATAATGCTTCTTACAAAAAGTTCTGTAGGCATGCCAGCAGCTGTCTGTACCTCAGAAGCCTTATTGTTTTAGGGGTCTGTTTTTTCAGGGCTGTTGCTCTCGTTAACTAATGGTACAGCTGAAACATACTGAGTATATGATTGTATGATTGTGGGGAGCATGAAAGACACTCAGAGCCTAAGGAACGCTCTGTGTCAGTGTTTCCCAATCTGTCCATTAGTCTATATTTTTACTCCCTGCCAGAAAGTCCTGCCAGGAGCTGGGAGGGAGCAAAAACGTGGACCGTCTGTGGGTCCCCGAGAACTGGATTGGGAAACACTGCTCTGTGTCAAATGAGACACAGCAAACAAAGTCCCCGTTTTACCATAACTTCCTTGTACCAGGAGCAGGTGGTTGTCCAGTGATTGGTGCTGCTTGTATTGGCAGCTGGGCATAAAGGTGATTTAAATGAAGACGGGGGGGTCTTTTTCTCTCTGCCTACTTACTGCATATTTTGTATAATCTCGAATTTATAATTGTGGCCTCAAATTCAACCTTAATGAACCTCCTTGCGTGGGATTGACTTACATAGCAGCAGAACACGTACATGTGATGCAAAGTGTGAAAATGAAATCTGAACTGGTCTTCCTGGAATCCGATCATCACTCCTGGAGTGGTCCATTTCCCCCCGTCCTGAGAATAATGATTTCCAGAGACTGATTCATCAGGTCAGTTTCCAGTCTGCTTAACGGAATTAGCAGAATTAAGCTTTACAGGAGTGTTTCAAGACCACTTCAATGGGCCTTTGTGTGAAGTAAGGTTTTGTGTGATCCCTTTACAAGCTGAATACATATGCTATATGTACAATACATCATGGCCAAGAACAGCAGCAGAATACAGAGCAGGTAGGGTGTCGCACATGTAGCTGAATATGTTGATCTTTAGGGTTAGAATGGCGTCATGGCCCTGTTATGCCATCATTGGCTATAGTCATTACACTGAAAATTAAAGCTGGAAGGGGGATGGAGATGAAATATTTGCACTGGTGGAACAGACCTCAGTTAGGACCACAGACCTTAAGGAAGCCAAACATCCTCATTTGGAGTTTGGGATACATGCATTCCAGACAGAACTGCAAATGTTCATTGATCACCTCAGGATGCTGTCTTCACTGTGATGCGCACTGTGCGTGTTGTCTGAAGGAAAAGCTCTTGGTATGTTGCTAATTGCCCAATTGCATCTTACTGGTGACCAGTTCTTTTTGGAGGTTGTTCTCTCCTTTTGATGGTGTCTTTTGATGGCTTTATGAGGCACAGCTGTCTGATTTGCTGAAATGCTTTTTCTTCCATATTCGGCGACTGAACTTGCATTCTCCCAATCCGATGTTTGCGAAAACAATTAGCTCGAGAATTTTCTGTCACAAAGCATCCTCGATTCCTTGTACCTTTTTAAGTGATACAGAAATCCTGAGCTTTCTTCGAGGGTAAATGCCATATGATTGCATATTTTAAGCGGGTATATGGAAGTCCTGAGCTTATTTAGGGGGATACGGTGTATCATTGAATGCTTGAAGCGGGTATACAGACGTCCTGAGCTTATTTAGACAGTATATGATGTATAATTGCACATTTTAAGCAGGTATAGAGAAATCCTGAGCTTTCTTAGAGGGTATATGGTGTATCACTGCACGGTTGAAGTGGGTACAGTATACAGAAGTCCTGAGCTTATTTAGACAGTATATGATGTATAATTGCACATTTTAAGCAGGTATAGAGAAATCCTGAGCTTTCTT
>JAODKF010000116.1:11633117-11671346 GCA_026779585.1 Mormyrus proboscirostris | reverse complement strand
GGATGACCAGCAACACCTGCTGGCCAAACGGGGAAGGGACACAGTGAGACACAGGGGCTGACCCTGACAGATATGTGCATCCGCATATTAACATCGTTTGTTTGGTTAGCTGCCATGTAACAGGTTAGGCTACATAGCAAACTAATGTTTCTCTTTTTTGTTAGCGTTTCATGTTGCTGCATAACTGTGACTTTCAAGGTCTTGAATGTTTGCTGTGGTTGTCAGGTACTTAGACATATGTAAGTTGTACATGTGTATGTTGTGCAGGTTGTTGAAACATTGGTGTCTTCATTTAGGGTCTGAATTGCTTTGAGGAAAAAAGCTCTTCCTCAGCCTTTCAGTGGTGGCTTTCAGGGAGCGGTTGGGTTTCACCAAGCAACATTCAGACTCTTACAAGGATCCACAATGTCATCCAGCAGACTGCTTATCCAGTACTAGGTCGCAGAGCCATTTAGTAACAAATTTATACATGTAGATGCTAATAGGCTTGCAACCAGTCTTTAGCAATGTCAAAAGCACATTGTTTTAGTGTTCAACATGTGACTCATTATATGTGGGTCTATGCGAGAGAGAAGTTGACTCAGACCGTGACGTTTAGTTCATTGTCTTAATTGAAATACTCCCATCAACCAAAAGACAATTTATATTTTCAATAAATGACTGATATATAAAAATAAATTATAAAAGCCCACAATGAAACATGTGGTTTAACAGTTAAAGTCATTTGAATTTGATGAAGAATTTAGGATTATTGTAAAAATACCCAAACCATTACTTGTATTGAGGAATGTAATAGCATGAAAATTTAAATGTGAAAATACAGCGTGTCCCCTTCCCCTTTTCATGAATCATTCCATACAGGCAGTGAAGCGTCTTTATCTCAGTAGCTGACACAGTGGGAGCACTGGGAGAGTATACCTGTGTAAAATAAGGACGCAAAACAAGTACATTTCAATAGTACAGAATTACGTATTTTAATGGTGAAGTTCCCCAGGAAGATGTATGTCAGACTACAATTGATCAGCCAGCAGAAGCAGAACTGGCAGAGTTAGGGTGTTTCCATATTCAGATTCAGAAATATGATTCCATTCATCTTTAAATATGAATGGATAAAATAATTATATTTAAATGCAGCTTCTCTTTATTGTCTCATTTTTTCAAATGTCGTTTTGTTTCTGATGGTAAGCCGTTCTCGTGTAGACCCCTCAGATAAATCAGTGTATTTTAGTTACCAATAACAGAGGATAGAGGACAAGCAAGTAAAGTGAGGACTAATTCACTTCTTTGCATTAGTACACTATAGTGAATGATCAAACTTCAAATAATGATCACATAAATTCTGTAATTCTTACTTATTTGAAAGTTCAAACTACACATGCCTCTAGTCTTGTTTTGTTAGTTGATTTTTGTTAGAAGGTTTTTATATTAGAATGATTTAGGTTTTTGATGTTATTTTTCCAGTGCCCACATATTCAAAATTGTGAAAAAAAGAGTAAATCTGTAAATTACATGACTACATGAGGTACAATACAGTATGTGTTGGCTACGTGTTCAGTCTATTCTATGGAGCCCACTCATTGTAATGTGTGAAACACCGTGGGCGATTTCAATTCTTAAAAAAGACCTGTGGAAACATTGTCATTCTTCCGTGTGCAAATGGATAATTTTACATTAGTCCATATCCACCAGGCCAAAGTCAATCACACAGAATAATGAATGATAACCCTGAACTGTATGTCAGAAACACAAAGTCCTCATCACAGCTCGTGGAATAAATGACTCGAGGACAGGAATTGTTGGGTAAAAACCAATTGGAGCAAAACTAAACAAACAGCAACTGAAAATAAACTGGATCACGAGGGATCAAAACAAGACGATTTGAAATGGGAAGGACACGAGCGCGACATCAATGATCAGGCTGGCAATGACGAGACAAATAGGTACTTAAATGCGCAGACTGACGCAGGGCAACAAGCATGAGGAGGAGGCAGGGGGGTCAGGCAGACGTGTCGGGCAGGACGTGACAGTCATACACCAGAATGACAAACCAGAATTGCCCAGAATGCATCTCTTGACAGAGGCACCAGATTTCACAACGGAGGCAGATGCGCAGGGTTTAAATGTCTGAACGGATATAAGCGAAAACAATCATCCAATCAGCATTCCCGCAAGGGTGAGTGTTGGTGACTGTGAGCAAGGAGATTGGAAAGTAAGGGTATGACAGTATTGTTTCATAATATGAATATTTTGTAATACTCATATTATGGGCAGGGAAGCCAAGGAACTATAACTGGTGTATAAATATGAACTAAAACTAAACTATCTATGCAGTCATTTTAATGAGAGCTTATTCAATTAGGAGTACAGAGACTCATAGCCAGTGCTGGGAAGCAGAGTGTGTAAACGAGGCAGCAGCCTGGATGGTTTGTAGTCACTCATACAGTTATTCATTCACGCAGGAGTCCACTGGCAAAGTAATTCGGCATTACTATGTCTTGATGTATCTGGTTGTTCCCAGGGGAGCAGTTTGACTTCCATGGCCCAGGTTTCTGACTGTTGTGTTCCAGTTATATGATTAATGGTCATATACAAATTGAGAACATGCAAACATTTAACAAAGGAGTTATTGGAACACAGCCAGACCAACATTTCCATGAAAGCTATTTAAAATATCTTCTTTCCTCCAGCCACTGCTTACTTCAGCATCTGGCTAAAAATCATGATTTTGCTTCTATTGAAGAACATTGTTGTACAGTGCTATGTAACACACCTGGATTATTACTGCCAGGACAGTCACTGTTTGTAGTCTGATAGTGGGCTATTGCCAGAATGAAACATACTGCTTTTTAATTGTATTTTTAACAGTTCAGTTCACCTGGACACCGTATGTTGTAGGTGGAGTGGGTGGCCATTTCTAAATTTATAAATATGCATGCTTGCTTGTATGACAGCCGGTGCATCTCAACAACAAACAGAGTTGTTGTCATAAAACTATCTGACATCGACATAGATATTTTTAAAGAGAAGCATAGTGTTTCTCCAAAGGCAAAAAAAAACAGAAATAAAACTGCCAAAAAAATACTTTAGCATTTCACATTTTTTCCAAGTTTTATTGTATTAGGTGTTGATGCATCTTATGATATTATCTAAACTAGCTGCCTGTAACAATAACTGACTAATATAAAATAGAAAATGTAAACAGTGGAGATCGGCATCTACGATTTCTCATGATTTCCCACCAACTGCATCTTGTATTACGCAATAAAGCCTTAATACATTCCAAAAACCTGACAGCAATTTTAATATGAATGTGGAATTCCAGTGCTAATGGAAATAACCATCTTTTAGTTGTTTGTAAAACACAGTTGCTTTGTAGTGTCAAAAATACTTGTTATCCAGCTTTTCTGAATTGCTCTGACACATTCCGTCCTTTTTTCGAAACAACAAACAAAAAACCACGTTTTTCAAATGTCATTCACAAAACCTGTGACTCATTTTGCAAAACTGTTTTATCTTTGCTCAAAACCAGACACTGTTTTCAGATCACACACAAAGCCAGTTGCTACCTAAACACTACTGAGCAGTCATTACACACTACAGCAAAAAAATTGTCATAACTATTCCTGGCATATAGATAAAAATGTTTAATGAGGATATGGCCTTTTGTAAGTTGAATTCAGTTGCACGTCAAGACTAAAGAAAATTTTATTATTCCGCAAAAAGGTTTATATATAATTATACATAAATGAATATGTAATTCATACATTCATCTATCAGCGCTACTAAAAAAGTTGATAAAAAATTAAAAAATCTAAATGAAAGGCATGTTACAGTAAAATGCTGTACATCTTAATCAAAGTCAATGAAGAAAACTCATTCTGCCTCATCAAGTCATGCAAGATGACTTTGTCTACATCATATCCATGCTAGACAATGGTGGAGAAATCCTCTGTTGTCACGCATCCTTGCCTTGACATCGACGTTCAACTTACCAACATCACTTGCACTCTCATCCAGCATGTATTCTCTGCTCTAGTCACTCATTGGATTCTTCACTTGTAACAACAGGTATAAACTATTTTGAGTTGTGTGAGTTGTCTGCTGGTTGTGTTTAACTTTTGTAGCCTGTGTTTTCCATTTTCCAGGTTCATCATTGCGTCTTTTTTTGTGAATGAAAATGTTTTTAGAGTTTTACAACAATCAGTCAATCAAATCTGAAAATTGTGCCAAACTAGGTGAACATTGTTTGAGGTTTTGCCAAATGAATGAGTGATTGATTAAATACATGAGTTTCGGAAGTTTTGTTTCAAGAATAGAGTTTAGTGTTTAGTAAAAAAAAAGTGTAATTCACCGTTTTCTTGTGTAACATTGATGGTGCCTTGTCATGCTTGGTGACATTTTGGTAAATAGTAATTGACTCTTTTTTTTATTGGTAATTAGCAATTAGAAGGAAGTATATATTTTCAATCAGACTGATGTTAAAAGTTGTGTATAATTATTAAGGTTTGTTACATGTATTATCATGTAAGGTCATGTCTATGGTCATCAGTGTAGCAGAAGCTAAAACCCTGGGTTCCGTTAAATCAAAGCTAGATAAGATTTTAACAACTCTGAGCTATTAGTTAAGTTCTCCCCAAACGAGCTTGATTGGCCGAATGGCCTCCTCTCGTTTGTAAATTTCTTATGTTCTTATTACTATGATGGTATAATCATTGTATATAATGTAATTCCTCCGGATGGTTTGTAGTCACTCATACAGTTATTCATTCACACAGGAGTCCACTGGCAGAGTAATTCGGCATTACTATGTCTTGATGTATCTGGTCGCTCCCAGGGAGCAGTTTGACTTCCATACAGTGGTTACTGTATAATCATACTGTAAATATTTCTGTGAACGCAAACTATTACTAATTAATTGCAATGTCGCTGATTTCTTAGGTATAGGTATTTTTACATGTATCATCTAGTAAATACATACATTGTGCAACTCATCTGACCAAGCCTTAGGATATTTGCGGTTATGGTTAATGAACTTAAGTGTAATTCACTTGGCTTTTAATCTGCGTTAATCTACATGGTCACTCTGAAGATTCCACTTACTCACCGCTTCATTCTAACCACCATCAACACATTTAACCATCTCCTGCTACACATGGAGCCACCTGTGCGCAGATGTGACTTTAATTCACCAGAGAGGTGGGCAGCTGCAAGCATGTGCCCCGTCACCCCTCTGCACTTATTCTGATTGTATTCAGCTCACAGAGTGACACGAAACGCGAAGCTGCACTGTCGATTCCACTAGTGCTGCAGGATGCGTCGTTGTCCCTGCCGTTGCGTAATCACAGGCTGCGTGCAACGGAGCCCTGGCTGTAGCAGAAAGGATGTATTGTGGGACGCATTTCATCATTTTTTCATGAAGACTTTTTTGGTTCAAGGAACAGCTTCAGGTGCTCAATTTTGAACCTTTAATACTGAGACTTATATGCATTAATATTCATTTTAATGCCTTATGGTCAGAACATTTGCAGTTAAATACAATTTATATAATTATTCCCAATAACAGGAAATGAAGTGTTCTCATTGAAGAATGACTGTGCCTTTTTTCAGACAAATGCGAGCCTTCTGTTCCCTCCCTGTGCTCAAATGATGCATTCGATTATAATTTTCTAATGGAATCTTTTCAGGTGTCTGAGCACAGTTAGAAATACGAGTATTTTAAGACAAATCTTGCTCTAAGTCTGCCTTATGGAGAAGAGGTTAATTGTGGGCTATGCATACTGTAAGTGATAGATTATCTTTTTTTCACAACTACAAGTCATACTTTGGGTCTTAATGACACTTTCTGCACAATGAAGTATTTAAATGAGGCTCAGGAGCAAAAAAAAACACATGAGTTGTTGGCAAGAGTACTAAGGGAGTTACATTTACATTTATTTATTTCACAGATGCTTTTTTCCGAAGCAACATGCAGGTGAGACAGACAATACATAATAAGCACATCAGAATATGACATAAACTGTGAGACTAAAATGATGGCTCGCGCTTTTCAGTGATTGCTTTTTAGACAGATATCTTGTGCTGAAATGATGCAGTGCATACCCCTGCATTACAGGGCCATATCCATAGCCTACAGCAAGATGTGCAGGGACTTACAAGAAAACGTCGTCATTGGAAAAGACATTTTAAGGTTTCACATAAAGACTTAACCTATCAATCAGCCTGTTTAATGGCTCACTCAGTGTTTATCAGATCATTTCAAAATGGTGGCCGAAAGTGTGCTGGCTATTAGCTGCATGGACCACATTATTTTTCAGCCTAATTCAGTAACAGAGGGTACTGAGGCTGCTTCAGCAACCCTCCTGTCATTTCGGCAAAGAAAAAAAAACATCATGTTAATTATCTCACAATGCCTCAGACAGCTTCATGATTATTTCTCCAAAAAGACTCCTGTTCTTAGCTGTTAACAGCTGCTGATGACAAAAAACTTCCATAAAGTCAATCATTCGTTTCGACTTTTCAAAATGTTTCCCCATCCTAACTACTGTACAGCTGGCAGGAACAACCTTTTGTCTTTAGAATAAGTTATAAAGAGTAAGGATTGTACTTCATTTGTAATATATCTACTGTACAAACAGAGCAACTTGGATGTAGAAATAATCTATTAGGGTGTTTGAAGATTGCATATTTCACTGTACAAATGAATGCTGGTGTTTTTCATGTGAAGCGTCACTCGATGTGTTTATAGCATTGAACTGCATCGCTCCGCTTATTGGTCCAACTCGAAAAGCAGAGGGAGGGGAACAACAGTGAGATCTTTGAAGTTATGGGTGTAAAGTGCAGCTGTGGCTGTGGCTGTGAGCAGGAGAACCCTTTGGCCGCAGGTTTTAAGTGTACTGTGCTTATTGTATTGTCTGCTGATCTCGATCTCCCTCCCTCCGCAGTTAACGTCGTTTGACTAAAACCTTGTTAATCCACCCAGATAATCCGTCGCATGGGTCTTTTCCCTCATTTCTCCCTCACAACCTGGCAGTTCTGTGTCTAGATACCGTTTCTCTAACAATCGATCCAGCACCCGCTTATACAGTATGCACCACTTTCACAGACCAGACAAGCAGACAGAGATGAAACAGCCGTGAGCACAAGCTCAATTCACTAAGCTGCCTCATTAAGAGAGCAGTATATGGGTAAAATAATCATCTCCTTTATTTTTCAAACTAATGCTCATATCACCATATTTCATATTAAGTGTTTTTCATTGATTTTTTTCCTACTGGGTTCTCATCTTTTATTTGGATAATACTGTTTAGTTACAACTAATAATTGTAATAGAAACAATTTAATTAGTTAAGAATGTGTCAAGTATTTTCCATCCATCCATCCATCCATGTGTCTGACACTTATCCAGTATGTTGTCACAGGGCCCAAGTGTGAGACTCACCTTAGACAGCATGCCCCCCTCCCCCTGCAAAGCATCATCACCACCGCCCCCCAGCATGTAGAGGAGCACGTAGAGCATCCAAGAGAAAGTGAAACCGGCCCCTCACCCGCCTATGTTGTCTAATGGGTTAAACAGTGCTGCATGCTAGCTATGTAAAGTCTCTTATGCAGTTGTTAGTCTTAACTTCGAAAGTGCCAACTCACTTTAGATGTTTGACTCATTTCTTGATAAATGTGCTTGACTGTAGGCCATTGTCTTTTGCTTGTTTCATTGAGCTATTTGGTAACTGCTATGTGAAAGTTATATCAAATAATGATACGTGAATCACACCCAAATAGGCCTAAATGTGTAGGTGATCTACTCAGTTCATTGTGCTATTATGCTCTATATAAATGCTTCTTTTGCCTCTGTCTTCTGCAGTTTCCGGAGTCTCTGCTGTAGACCTCTGCCGAACAATACCGTTCTAGTTCTGTAACTGTTGAAAGAGGTGCTATTGTCCCTCAGCGTGTAGACACCACCAGTCAGCCATTGTCCAGGAACGCAGAGACAGTACCGACTCGCTGCTCTGCTTCAGCCGGCGCTTAATCATTTGGGAATGTCATTCAGCTGCTAATTTCATTTTGAACCCTGTCTTTAAAATAAATGTCTCACTTGAAATGCAGACTGTATGACTCAGTGATGCCAGAAAAGCTTCTCTTGAAAATTTGTAATAGAAACAGTGGTAATAGAAGTAGAAGTAAAGTGAGATTGGTTCAAGAAGCTGATGATGCTGGTGGGATTATTATGGTATTATTGGTATTATTGGTATTACTGTATGGTATTATTAGGAGAAGGGGGGACAAATGACTGCAGAGTCTAGTCACAAACCAATGAGCGGAGCAACACTGTATACAGGGTAGTCAAGGAAAGGGTTAAAATTGATATAGTTTAGAGTTCAAACTGAGATCCAGGAATATTTTCGAGGACTATTCCAGGAATTAGTCGGTTTTTGGCAAATTGCTGCCCCTCAGGTCAGGAGTACAATAGTGACTCCTTTACACTATACATCTACAGTGCTCACAGAAAGTCTTGGGATGTTTACTTAATTCAGGAGAAATACTGCAATTTTTTTGGCTTTATAGCAAAAATTATTACTGTATTGATTTGTTTACATTTTTTTATATAAGTATAAGCATACACACACACACATATATATATAACTTTGCAAAGTCAGTAAAGCTCGCATTCCAGCAACACTGACCTTTTAAATACTTAAAAATGTTAACTTGGCCGGCGCACACCTTAACATTAGCCGTTTATCCATAGGCAACTAGCCAACAAACACGTTAGCTGTATGTTATCATTAGGGTAGCAGATAGACGCAATGGCTAATAATAAAATAATATAGTTAATGTGGGAACAATGCAAAAACGTAAAACAAAAATGTGTCCTGTAGAATCCTGTGAAATGTGGTAAACGCCCAGTCATACTTTAAAAAAATGAAATACCATAAAACTGATATAACTTTGAAAAATACAGAGATATAAATTTTTGGTCATACAGCCCAGCTGTACATATATACATATACGTACATACATACATATATATATATATATATATATATATATATATACACACACACACATTTTTACAGAATTAAGCAAGCGCCCCAAGATTTTCTCTGAGCTCTGTATGCTGCTGAGATGTTGTCTGATATATTTTTCCAAGCAGCAAGTGTCTGGTCCTCCCACCTGATGTAAAAGCATGTTCTTATACTTTGCTTCAGATCCCACAGGTCAGTTATGCCTCCACAGCCCCAGAGCTGAGCGACAACAACCGCTACGACTTCTTCTCGAGGGTCGTTCCGCCTGATTCATACCAGGCTCAGGCTATGGTGGACATTGTCAAGGCGATGGGCTGGAATTATGTGTCGACACTCGCTTCTGAAGGAAACTATGGAGAAAGTGGAGTTGATGCCTTCATCCAAATCTCCCGGGAGACAGGTACTGTCAACGAACAACTGCAATACAGAATATAACATGGCCAAACATAAACCCTTCAGTCAGACAATTTACACATGATTTATTAAGCAAGCTCAGTGGATGCATTAGAGAATGCTATTGAAATATCAGACTGAGAAACAGTACTGAATTCCTGAATCTGTCCATTTGGTGTATATGCCTAGCCAACATGCATTAACAGTTTTTTACAAAACTGCAAGCTGGAAGGATGTTCATGAAGGATATGTTATTTGTGGAGTTAATTCTTTCTCTAAAGTAAGGAACAAACAGAGTTTGAAACAAAACAGTTGAGGTTTCTCAGGGAAAAAAAACACCTTGAATGTAATGAAGTGCCCTATTTATTCCAAAAAAAAATTATTTTTTCCAGAACAAATTACTATTTTTACTTTCTACTGCAAAACCCCAGGAGTGGATCATAACTTGAGAAAATATTACAGCAATATGAAGTGATGTGTCTGGTGTGTAGATTTCTTACACTTTTATTGGGTTTTGTCTGATTTCCTTATACATTTGAGTGGGAATGAAGGTACTGAATCGCAGACAACGGAACCAGATTTCTGTTCCGATTTGTTCCACCCCTAAAATCAGCATCAAAGCACGAGGGCTAACTGAGCTAGCTAAGTATCGGGCGTTCCTCCCTGGACCGGCACGTTGTGTTACTCTGCTATGCAAGACGCATGAAATTGTGTACAAGGCAAATAGATTTACTTTATTTGGGCACCTTCCTTCTTGTCATGAACTCAAGCGGAGATGGCATGTGGGCGGGGCATGGTGCAAGCAGGATGGAAGGTGGATGACCCACTGGCGCCTCAGAGGATGAACAGGGTTTAACCAGACTGAAAACACAAAATAAAAATGGACCACAAGAGGTCAAAACTAAAGGCATAAACTAAGACTAATTACAAAAAGGTCAGGGCAACAAGAGACAGGTAGGGTACAAAAGTTTAACTGACATGAACCAACATATATCAATGATCCACTAAGGAACTAAACTAAGACAGGAACTTAAATACAGAAACTAAAATGGATAATGGCACAGCAGGAGTGAGACAGACAATTAACCAATCCGGGAGGGTGCAGGACAAGGAGCAATCAGGTAAACACACAAGGGCAGGCAACAGGTGGAACTAATAAATAACTCAAGGAACTCAAACTAAACAGGGAAACTAAGAACTGACAAAGAAACAAGGGAAAACAGAATCTAACACTGGGGAATAAGAAAGACAGATAAAACGCAACCAAGGGACAAAGCAAGAAACCAAAACAGAAAACAAAGCACAACATCACAGGAACTAGAAAAACTGATGAAACCAATGAAACAGGAACAAAATACAAAAACAGAGGAGGCAGGATTCAAACACACAACATAGTGGTTAATAGATAGCTGCACCCTCAGTTAACTGAACCATGCAGCCATCTGGGGAAGAGGGAAAACACACTGAAGACTTGGACAAACAGGAGCTGACCCTGACACCACTCATATACCGATTGTGTATTTTGGAATCTCGTGTGATATTGGAATTCGTTCTGCCATGGGGGTTACAGTGTTGTGTCTTGCCCCCCCCCTCAGGAGGCCTGTGTATAGCACAGTCTATGAAGATTCCCCGCGAGCCCAAACTTGGCGAGTTTGATAAGATCATCAAACGATTAATGGAGACTTCCAACGCACGTGGGGTTATCATCTTCGCCAATGAGGATGACATAAAGTAAGCTTTTCTTTTCCATTAAAATAGACAAAGACATTACAGGTAAATCATCAACAGTTTCATTTTCATTCCAGGAAAGTTGAAGATTGCCCTGAAAATCCATGTTTTTCTGAGTAGTTCTCCAAATTTACTTTTAAGATGTACAAACATTCTTATTCTGATAATTTTTCATAGGACAAAGGCAAGGCCGTGGAATTGGGTGTCAATGGCAGTGTCCTGTCTCTACCAATATTGTGGGAGTACCTTGTATGTCTGAGGGGGGTTTGGGGGTTTGATTTGGTTTTGCTACCAGAAACCAAACCTATGCCTTTAGACAAAGGCCTCCCAGTCGTTTCTTATTTCTTCCCTTAAATCAAATGAAAAAGCTGAGCATGATCTGGGACTTACTTAAATTACTGAAGCTGTCTACCACCAGACATGAAACACAGGCCAGGCAATAAAACAAACACATAAATGAGTAAAATTAATATATGTGCATTCATGCCATGATAGTCAGGAACAGTACCTGAAATTACATTGGTTTTCCAGTAGGAGAGAAAACGGAGATTTGTGCAGTACACCAGGGATGTCAAACTCCAGTCCTGGGGGGGCTGGAGCCCTGTGTATCTTAGTTCTTTCCCTGTTCCCCCCACAAATGATTCAGATCAAGAGCTCTGTGTGGCCTTGGCCATATTGGATCCTGTTGGTAAATGTAGTGCATCAGGGTCAGCAAAAGTAGCTCAATCTGGTGTGTTAAATGAAGGGAAACTCAAAAATGTGCAGGACTCCGGCCCCCCAGGACTGGAGTTTGACACCCCTGCAGTAGACAGTACAGAAGTTATTGCGTAGAAAGCAGGAAAATCAGAAAGAGAGGGCAGTTTCTAATCCCTACATTTCATATGAATGCTTGGTGTAACTGGCAATAAGCCATATGAAAGTAGTGCAGCTGGCAGAGTGCAAAGATAAGTACTGAGGGCATACAGAGCAGGGCCAGCCCGCAGGATTCAAATGATGAGAGGGTCTGCGGGGGGGTTTGCAACTGCAGTTACCAGTGGGAGCTGGTAAGATGAAACTGCCCTTCAAAAAGAGCATTATTAATACCCATATAGTTACAAGTATTAGTAGATGTATTGACAAAGACTGGTCAGTTTATAGGACATTGCAAGTAGATTCTGGTAAATTAGTCATTTGAGGGACCCGTACTTCTTAGATTCAACTGCTTCAAGGGGCTAGTTGGTAAAAAAATGTTTTTTTTTTCTCTCTTTTAAATTAAGGCAATAATTGAATTCATAATTCTGTTAGATGTTTCCAAACATGTAGAACTAAGGTAGTCATCCAGGCCCTTCCCATAACACGTGTAGCTAAGTTTAACCATTTACGTAAGCATTCCTCTTCTCAGTACTGCTGTGTCTAACAAAAGCTTGTGACTGCCACTCTAGGTATGCGGCACTGAATTAAAAGCCTTGCTTTCTGTGTATTGAACCATATCAAGAGGCCTCATATTTCAGCCTGTCCTGTTTGGCTTTTAAATAATGTAGATTAAAATGGAATCTGTATCAGTTTTAAGCCACCTTCAGAGAATTCTGCTCTCCCATTGCAAAGCACTGTTGTTTTACCATATTACTTTTCATTATAAAATGCATGTTTTAGACAAAGAGTAATATTAATAATGCAAATGTCACTAAGATGTCAGCCTGGGAGGTATGTCCAGTGTGGTGAGGTGTGTACTGTGGCTTTTCCAGCACCTGTGGATGTCTTAAAATACTTCTTCAAGGCGGAATCTGGGGCACTTTAGTTGCAGTTCATATCTGGACAATACATTTTATTTTTAAATTTGGTAGAAATTTGATAACAAGTGCCTTCTGTAGAGCAGGAATTTATATGGAAATTTACAGAAGAGCATCCAGGTGTTGTCAGGTGTTAAATCCCAAGTTCTGGCTGTTCTATTGTATGTGGTAAATGTAGTTCTTTTTTTAAACATGTTCCTCCGTAGACGAGTGCTGGAGGCAGCAAAGAAGGCAAATCTGACGGGGCACTTCCAGTTTGTGGGGTCTGACAGCTGGGGAGCCAAGAGTTCCCCTATATTAGACCAGGAGGAGGTGGCTGAAGGGGCTGTCACCATTCTGCCCAAAAGAGCCTCCATCGACGGTACGTCCAAGACAAACAGTGCATTTTCGTTTACAAGTGTCTCTTGTAATTGTGGAAGAATGCATCTAAGTTTATATCACATGACAGATTTGTTTGGTATTTACTATTACTTTCATTTTTCCGGTTTTTCCCTTTCATATAGTGTGTTTATAGTTTTATATGCATGCAAATGGTCTGTAAAGGCCCAAAATGCCACAGAAACCACTCTTCTCTTCTGAATCACCTCGTTGGAATTCTAGCCTTACTTCTGTGACATTATAAGGTCACCTTGAAACGCAATCCTTATTGGCTGCCTACCTGCAAGGATCTACCTGCACACTGCAAGACAAGGGCGGAACATGTAGGACAAGCCGACCAATCGGACAAGCTGACCAATCAGAGCGCCCGAGGCTCATTGTGGGCGGGCCGTAAAAAGCTCTAACCAAGAATTTCAGACAGTTATAGACATGAGTTATAGAATGAATTGGGATGTATAGTATGAGAAAAATAATGTGTTTTCAGAATTTGGAAACGTAAATATATTCTAGTACACCCAAAAAATAAAAATATGAACTGTGAAAATGAGCATAATAAGGCTCCTTTAAGCAAAGAGTCATCCATCCATTACCGCTTATCCGAGGTCGGGTCACGGGGGCAGCAGTCTAAGGAGGGAAACCCAGACTTCCCTCTCCCCGGCCACTTCATCCAGCTCCTCTGGTGGAATCCCGAGGCGTCCCCAGGCCAGAGACATAGTCCTTTTAACGTGTCCTGGGTCTTTCCCGGGGCCTCCTCCCAGTGGGACATGCCCGGACCATCTCACCAGGAAGGCGTCCAGGAAGCATCCTAAGCAGATGCTCGAGCCACCTCATCAGGCTCAATGTGGAGGAGCAGCGACTCTACTCTGAGTGTCTCCTGAATGACCGAGCTCCTCACCCTATCTCTAAGGGAGAGCCCAGCCACCCTGCGGAGGAAACTCATTTTGCCTCAGCGCATGCCGAAGCTGCATTCTGCTTGACCCGCCGGTACTCATCAGCTGCCTCAGGAGTCCCACAGGCTAAAAAAGCCCAGATAGGACTCCTTCAGCTTGACAGCATCTCGCATCACCTGTGTCCACCAGCGGGTTTGGGGATTGCTTCTGTGACAGGCACTGACCACCTTACGACCACAGCTCCGGTCAGCCGCCTCCACAATGGAGGTACGGAACAAGGCTCATTTGGCCATGGGTGAAGTTCTGCCGGAGGTAGGAGCTGAAGCTCCTCCTGACAGAGGATTCTGCCAGACGTTCCCAGCAGAGCCTTACTATACGCTTGGGCCTGCCAGGCCTGGCCGGCTTCCTGCCCAACCAGCGGAGCCAACCCACCAAGTAGTGGTCAGTTGACAGCTCTGCCCCTCTCTTCACCCGAGTGTCCAATACATTCGGCCGCAAGTCCAATGACACGACCACAAAGTCGATCATCGAACTGTGGCCTAGGGTGTCCTGGTGCCAAGTGCACATATGGACACCCTTATGCTAGAACATGGTGTTCATTATGGACAATCCGTGACGAGCACAGAAGTCCAATAACAAAACACCACTTGGGTTCAGGTCTCACTGTCATTGCCCATGTGAGCATTGAGGTCCCCCAGCAGAACGAGAGAGTCCCCGGGAGGAGCGCTCTCCAACTCCCTTTCCAAGGACTCCAAAAAGGGGGGGTATTCTGAACTGCTGTTTGTCGCATAAGCGCAAACAACAGTCAGGACCCGTCCCCCCACCCGAAGGTGAAGGGAGGCTACCCTCTCGCCCACTGCGGTAAACCCCAATGAACAGACACCCAGCCAGGGGGCAATAAATATGCCCACCCCTGCTCGGCGCCTCTTCCCGCCGGCAACTCCAGAGTGGAAGAGGGTCCAACCCCCCTCAAGGAGACTGGTTCCAGTCCCAAGTCGTGCGTTGAGGTGAGCCAGACTATATCTAATCTGAACTTCTCAACTTCTCGCACCAGCTAAGGCTCCTTCCCCGCCAGAGAGGTGACCTTCCATGCCCCTTGAGCTAGCTTCTGCCGCAGAGGATCGGACCACCAAGGTCCCCACCTTCAGCCACTGCCCAACTGACACTGCACCCGACCCCTTTGGCCCCTCCTACAGGTGGCTCGCCCATTGGAGGGGGGACTCACATGCCGCCTTTGGGCTGTGCCTGACTAGGCCCCATGGGTGCAAGCCTTGCCACTTGGTGCTCGCCATCGAATCCCACCCCCAGGCCTGGCTCCAGTGACCCGCGTCTGGACAAGGGAAAACATGAATTCATGTTTATACTCATCATAAAGGGTCTAAGGGGGCACTTCATCTGGTTCCTCACCCAGGACCTGTTTGCCTTGGGTGACCCTACCAGGGACATAAAGCTCTGGGCAACTTAGCTCCTGGGATCATTGGAAAACGCAAACCACTCCACCACGATAAAGTGTCAGCTCCAGGAGAGGCAAATAGTCATATGAAAATAATTATTTTTACATCTGTGCATGAGAAATATTTATAGTAGAAATGTTTGCTGATCAACATATCTGAGCTTGAAAAAGTTATTTTAAAAATATATTTGCTTTTATATCATCTTTAAGAAAAGTAGTTTCTGTAATGTGTTGGTGGGAGAGGGGAGGGCAGGAGAAGAGATGGAGGGAGCCAGTGGGAAGTTGCCCCCCCTCTGTTTTGTTTTGTGCTTTTGTTTAATGAAGCCTTTTTATTCATTTGAGCCCTGCTGGCCTTCCCTGAAGGCCTCTCCCAGCCAATAGGCTGTCAGGTCCCTAATATTGTTTGGACGACTGTCAGAAGTGCCAAAATCCTAAAGCAATACCAGAGGTGATTTAGGGCAGAGAGAAGCCCGGACTTCCTGGCTAAATGACTAAAAATATCTCAGATGTTTTAAAAGGATTTCATCCATTTTAATTTTAAGTTCTTACATGTTCTTACATAAAATGAGCACTAAACCAATAGCCTTACAATATAATTACTGTCTTTATTTTTTTAGTTGTTGTCCATTTATCCATAAAGAGGTAGGAGGAGGCTGTGCTGTTACTAATTTGTTTGTCAGTGCTTTGATTTATTACGTTCAGGTTGATGAATATTACTTAAAATTTGCCTGCTGTCGTCATGATGCTGCATTTGATGTCTCTGCTGTTATTAGTGAATCATAACTGGCTCCCGTTGGCTAATCCTCCCCCCCCCCGGTTTGGATGGCATCCTTGCACCACTGTCTGACCTTGGCCTGGTCCTGAGGCGGCAGCTGTACACATACGGGCAGATAGATATGTTAGCTAACACAACTCTGAGAACAACACTGAAGGCATTGAGCTGAGCTGATTTATTTAACTGTATACTTGTGTATTTATTTTGAAAATCAAAATGTTATGACCAGACCACACTCTTTCATGCAATCCAATTAGCTTAATTGCAGAGCACTTACTGGCTTCACGGCACAGGGAAACGTACAACATACTGGTCAAATAAATGTAATTTTTGAGTGATTTATTGTATTGCAGCTTCTTCTGTTCATTGTAGTTAATGTCAGTGTTGAGAGGAGAACAAAATAATTTATGATTTACCATGTTGGATAAAACTATAGATTTTTATGGCTGCAATGGTTCATTCCCGTCAGTGCCATCATCAATGGCTATGCATATTTCAAACCACACTCTCCCATCCTTTTTTCAGCTACTAGTCAGCGTTCTTGGGAGGCACCAAAACGTGAGGTTGTAGTGCAAGCCCATTTCAAAGCACAATTAAAGACATTCCAATTGTATAATTCTATGGCACAATCCCAATATGATCGCTGTGCTTTTGTAATCAAGCTCATGTCAGTCCAGAAACTTGTATGAGTAGATAACTTTCATTATATTATTGTGATATGCACTAATAAAACAATGTATCCATCATAGGTTGGCATAAATCTGAAGGTACCATCCACTCCTATCAGCCATGAGTAATAATGCCTCTGTTTGTCTCTGGCACAGGATTTGATCAGTATTTTACTTCAAGATCCCTGGAGAACAACCGCCGAAACATTTGGTTTGCAGAATTCTGGGAAGACGACTTCAGGTGCAAGCTGACGCGGCCGGGCATCAAACTGGACAGTGATAAGAAAAAATGCACAGGTAAGTTGGTACAAGCCCTGTGTCAACACTCAGTCCTGATGTGGCAAGAACCGATAAGGACCTTTACAGGTGCCTGCTGAAACTGCCTGTAAAATTAATAAATAATCAGTTTGGGATTTCAAAATAATACCTCCTCAGGTGTGATGGTGGAGTTACTGCCACAGTTCCCACTGCATTATTCTCTTTAAGAGATTTCTGTTTTTTTCCGTTAAAGTCTTTTGTGAAGCAGAAATATACAATATGGCTGTGAGTGAGGTAAACTAAAATATGAAATCAATTATAATGGAAGTAACAGCAAGACATAATGGAAATCTGAAATCTCATAATGAACAGAAGGTGTATTCTTGCAGAATATTAGGTTGTCATTTCTGCGCTTTTATCTAAAATAACGTACCAGTATCCTGAGTGGCTCATCTGGATGCTTTTAACAGATTTGTTTGACCTGCCCATGTGCCTCACAACAGAATATCTCCCTAGAAAACACTAAAACTCTCAAGATACAAGACCCTGACAGCTGTGCAGTAACGAAATGTACTGTGTCCTGTTTTTTAAAATGCATGATAATGACCCGCCAAGTATTAGGATAATTAATAAGGAAATTTCTCATCTTTCACACATGTTGGACAGTATTAAACAAAGCCTTAATTAACAAACATAGAAAGTGAAAGAACCAGCCAAGCCACACTATTGTTGTATGAGGAGACGTTAGCTGAGCTGAATCTGTTCAACCTCACGCAAAGGAGACTAAGGGGGGACATGATCCAGGTATATAAGTTTCTAACGGGTCTCGATGCTGTTCAGTCAATGACTACTTTAATATTAGTTTAAATACTAGAATTCGTGGCCATAGGTGGAAATTAGCAGGAGAACATTTTAAACTGAATTTGAGAAAACACTTCTTTACTGTACACTGCGTGCAGAGCTAGATAAGATTTTAACAACTCTGAGCTATTAGTTAAGTTCTCCCCAAACGAGTTTGATGGGCCGAATGGTCTCCCCACTTTTGTAAATTTCTTATGTTCTTATGTCATTTGCTTCACTAGAAGATACAGAAGATGAATATCGTTGAAAGACTTTTAAGGGCCCAGTGCTGCATTACTGTAAGCCGTAATGTTTGTAATACGTGAGCTTGCTTTTCCAATAGGTCACAGATATCAATAGATGTCGATAGTGAGACAGGTCCTGAAGGAATGTAGCTGCCTTCCTGACCTCTGTGCCGTCCTGTCCGGCAGGGGAGGAGAGGATCAGCCGTGACTCTCACTATGAGCAGGAGGGGAAGGTGCAGTTCGTCATCGACGCCGTCTACGCCATGGCGCATGCCCTGCATAACATGCACGTGGACCTCTGTCCCGGCCACATGGGCGTCTGCGACAAGATGGACCCGGTGGAGGGACGCCTGCTGCTCAAATACATTCGCTCTGTTAACTTTAATGGTGAGTACGGCATAAGCGGCTGCTGGGGAGAGGCGGGGCCAGTGTGGAGCGCAGGCATGTTTTGGGGCACATGGGTGGCCTGGCCCTGTTCTTAGCTGTACTCAGTCACTGAACAAATAAAGTAGGTGAGATGTGTCCCTGAGAGGGAGATTGGGTGCAGTGGTCCAGCTCGCGGGGGTTTCCGCTACGCTCCTTTCAGAAAACCACACACTTCTTTTGCATGTTATTTTATCCACCAATTATATCCAACATGGTCCTCATTGTATACTCCAAAGTCCCATGCTCATTGTCATGGAGGTAATTAGACAGCAACAGTACTGGTTGAAGCCTGTGCCCCCTCCCCCCCAACCCCAGCAAACCCCACTACCCAGTTTAACTCGTGTCAGTTTAACTCACATATCAGTGGACCAGTAAAACCGTAAAAGTTCCCACCTAGAGGGTGGGGTTGGGGGTATCAGCAGAAACGGTTGTCAACTAGGCGGTGATGGTAAAAGTTGTCAGTCACTTGGAGCGGGGGTGGAGAGTGGGATGGGGGGAGGAATGGGTGGGGGGCACTGGTGCCCCAGTACTGCCCTAGGCATCTGCCTTTGCCAGGATCCTCTTTTACTCAAAGGAAAAAAGCAACACCTGGCAGTAGCATGTAAAAACACGTTTATTGTCTGTTCTGTTACTGAGACAAGATATACAGTGAAGTAGACAGAATGACAGGTGCAAGAGGAAAACATTCATTATTTATTATGACGTCACTGAATAATGAACATCTCCTCCTTTCGGTGTCTTCAGGCTCTCAGTAGCTGTCCATGCCTCTTGCTTTGTTTTACGGATCAGCAGCAGGAAGTTTGCATTACTTGGAGAATGATCTTTATCCTCTCCCTATACAGTATGTGTTCTGTAAATGAGAGGAGTTGCTAAAAAAACCCTTTTGAATAAGCTAAAAACAGCAATAGAAACCTTGCGGCTCTGACCTTTGGGCTAGGCTTCAGACATCTGCGGTCCTGAATTGGATAAGCGAGTATAGAAAATGGATGGATGAATGGATGGATGGATTGATGGGTGGATGGACAATAGTGTTGTGGAATTAATAATTGAAAAGAGTTTGAATTTATTATGATGATAAATAACATCTGAGCAGTGGGAGACAGTGGGGGATGGTGAGTGGCTTAGTGAGATAAGTGTCTATGTCTGTAATCAGAAGCTTTGCCAATTCAAGCCTCAGCCTTGGCAGAACAGCCACATGTCCATGGGCCCTTGAGCATGAGGCCCTTGAGCTCCAGGGGTGCCGCACATTAGCTGACCCTGCACTGACCCCCAATCTATGGAGGGCATTCCACTGTGCCTGTACTTGTACAAATGCCAAAAAAGTGTGTGTGTGTGTTTCTTAAATTCAAGCTGGCAGAAAAGTACAGTTGTCCTGGCAGTCGGACACAGATTGGTTACAGTTACCTTTCTGTAAAGGATCTCCCATAACAATGGCCTCACATTTTGATCTTCTGTCTCTACGGGGTTTCCTTTGTGCTGCTTTACTATTTAGCATGATTCTCTGCGAAGTTGGAAGTTCTTACTGATGCTTACTGGAGCAGGTGGTGTCCCATCTTCTCTGGCTTTCATTCGTCCCCTTGGTCCGTGGGTGCAGGTTCTGCGGTAGGTTCAGTTGTCACGCCCTGTCGGTCATTTGCTCTGGGTTTACTCAGGCTCTGGGTGACCTCAGGTGACCATCTTGATCGTCCCTCCCTGCTCTAGACTTCAGAGCTGAGCAGGGCGGCCAGGCAAAGGTGGAAGGAGTGGCACTGCAGAGCGGCTCCATCTCTAGCTGTGGGGAGGTGTTTTTAAAGACTCCCCGGCACGCCAGCTCATGAAGAGCCTGTCTCCGTAATCCGCCGTGACTGCCCGGGGCCACCTCTCCGCTGAGGGCCGCTTCTCTGGAGCTGCCTTTGTGCAGAAAGCCGTTTCCTGCGCCGACGCATTAGCGGCTGAGTGGCTTTCCGGAGGGGGTCTGCCTCTCTGCGGCACTGCTCCGGCTGCGCGGGAGCCCGCTGTGAAGCGGGCGGCTCAAGGGACCGGATTAACATGCGACGTGACTCACGGATGCAGGCTCCTAACGTCCTTTGCGCGTGGAAACGTAAAATATGGGAACTTTAACGTGCCGCAGGGCAGCCTTTTTGCTGTTCCAGAGGCCTTGTTCGTGATCAGCAGGCAGGGGGTAACATTATATAACATTATATTCATCTATCCTTATTGCTTATCCATGCAGGGGTGCGGTGAGCCTGGAGTGTATCCCAAAAAGCACTGGGCTTAAGGCAGGGATACTCCCTAGGCTGGTGGCATGCCAATCAACACAGGGCTCATACACAATCACACACTATTAGAATAGACTTGCTTTATTGGTCCCAGAGGGAAATAGTTGTGCGTACAGCAGCAGGGTATGTAGAGCACAGACGAACATGCATTTAATGTGCAAACAAGTGAATGTAAGGCAAACTACGCGCAGTGTAGAAACATCAGTTTGCCAATCTGTGAGAGGCATCCAGAGGAATTGGACATGCGGAGTCTATGCAGACTTCAGACACAAAGCTGCGGCTGGCTATCTTTCCCCAGCACTGGAGACGTCGGGTCAGGGTGCTGCACCTCCCTTGTAAACAGTACAGGTCACAAGGATTTCAGTCACCGTGACTTAAGTCATTGATCAAGCCCTGTGCTCTTGCCTGATTTTATTATGGAATGTATCGTAATATTGCTCTGGGTTTGAATGCTGGGTTTGGCTTTTTTGTAAAACCTTGAAACAGATGAATGTGGTGTATGAATCACAGTGAACAGGCGGCTTGGATGTGCTGACAGGTGGCGTCATTAAGGGTCAGACCGTGTCTCTGTGCAGGCAGTGCGGGAACCGCCGTCCTTTTCAACGAGAACGGAGACGCCCCTGGGCGCTACGACATCTTCCAGTATCAGCTGTCCAACACCACCAACCCCGGCTACAGGGTCATTGGCCAGTGGACCAACAACCTGCGTCTCAATGTAAATGAAACTCTTTATGTTCTCCAGAGAGCCGTGTTGCGGTGGGAGTTCCCCGATATCGATGGTGTTCTCCATCTCCTGTCTCAGGTGGAGGAGATGCAGTGGTCGGGTGGGGACCGGCAGATTCCAGACTCCGTGTGCAGCTTCCCCTGCAAGCCAGGCGAGAGGAAGAAGATGGTGAAGGGCGTGCCCTGCTGTTGGCACTGCGAGCTGTGCGACGGCTACCAGTACCAGCTGGATGAGTTCACGTGCGAGGGCTGCCCCTTCAACATGCGGCCCACACCGAACCGCACCGGCTGCCGGCCCACGCCCATCATCAAGCTTGAGTGGCACTCCCCCTGGGCCATCATCCCCGTCTTTCTGGCCATCCTGGGCATCTTGGCCACCTCCTTCGTGGTGGTCACCTTCATCCGCTTTAACGACACGCCCATCGTGCGTGCGTCTGGCCGCGAGCTCAGCTACGTGCTCCTGACGGGCATCTTCCTCATCTACCTCATCACCTTCCTGATGATTGCCGAGCCAGACACAGCGGTGTGCGCCTTCCGCCGCCTTCTGCTTGGCCTCGGCACGTGCATCAGCTATTCCGCCATGCTCACCAAGACCAACCGCATCTACCGCATCTTCGAGCAGGGCAAGAAGTCCGTCACTCCGCCCAAGTTCATCAGCCCCACCTCCCAACTCATCATCACCTTTGTCCTCATTTCTGTGCAAGTGAGTCCCTGTGCCGTTCTACCCGTGACAGAGTCTGGATGCATGTCTTCTAAACCCTGTTAATCTATTTTTATTGATATTGATCGGCGGCTATAATCTCCTTTAAACTTCAGATTATACCATTTGATCCAGTGAGACCAGGTAAGTAAATCCCGTGGGTCTAGGAATGTCCTAAAAGCCCCCTGGCACATTACTCTATGAGGCTCATTTTTATCATTCCTCTTCCTGTACTTTAGCACATCTGGAACGCAACAACACAAAAGCCAAGCACTGACACAATGTCAATATAATTAAGTTAAAGGGGACAATATTCCAGACAATCAGCGGCACTCTCAGCCAAAACTGAGGCTGGGGGAGACGGGGAAGGGGGCGGAGGAGAGCGAAATGAGCTCGCAGACCCTGCTGCGCACACCGTGATGGCAACAGCTGCTCGCTCTTGCCTGCCATCGTCTGTCTGCCTCTCCTCGCAGACTGCAAGCAAGAAGCAGAACTTTCCCCCACAAAGTTGTGACGTTAAATAATGGTCATGGCGAATGGCAGCGTGTCGCTGGCCTCGCAGGATGTCTGCTTCTGTGGTGCTGTGTCGTCACCACGTGTCTTAGCAACGCGGGTCGGCTTCTCAGTCCTTCCTGGGGTGTTTTGGGGGGAAATGAGATGTGTTGCTAGGCGTAGAAAGGGAAAACCCTCAGAGCAACTGGACGACCTTGTCTGCATGAAAATCCAAGCCGTGCCAGCTGGGTCTATGTTTCCACAGGTGGTGGGGGTGTTCATCTGGTTGGCCGTGGTGCCCCCGCACACCATCATCGACTACGAGGAGCTACGGCCACCCAAACCGGAGCTGGCGCGGGGCATCCTGAAGTGTGACATGTCCGACTTGTCCCTCATCTCCTGCCTCAGCTACAGCATCATACTCATGGTGACATGCACCGTCTACGCTGTGAAGAGCAGGGGCGTGCCCGAGACCTTCAACGAGGCCAAGCCCATCGGTTTCACCATGTACACCACCTGCATCGTCTGGCTGGCCTTCGTGCCCATCTTCTTTGGCACGGCGCAGTCCACGGAGAAGGTGTGCGCTGCCTGTCTGCTACGGTTATGTGCCGTTAACTTGCTAATGCTCTGTGTTTTATTGATGAAAGGGAATCAGGTTCAGTGTGTCTGTCAGGCTAGCAGTAAACAGCATTGATTTTATTTTGTTTGATGCAGGCCTATTGTTCTGATATCGCTCCAGATTTTAGTGGGGGGTGGCCTTTGACAACAAGCCTCCACAACACCTGCCGGTGTTTTTGAACAATAATGACAAACAGACACAGAATTTTCATCCATCTTCTGTAGTCACCTATCCAGTTCTGGAGAGCCTGGGGATAGGAGAACGCCATGGAAGGGATGCCAGTCCACACACAAGTGCTCCCACAAACACTATGGGCAATTTAGAGACACCAAATTACCTGATGTGTTTCTGGAGGTGACGCAAACTGCACTTACGCACAAAGGGGGTTGGATTCAAACCCATGACGAGCCTTGAGCAGCACCATCACTGGGTAGACACTTAGAATGAGTAGATGTGGTTTTGACTTTAACACATACATTAGAAAGCGTAATGGTAGAGTATTATGAAGAATGTAAGGAAGTGTGACAGCAGAATGCCATAAGCTTCCAAATACCCAGAAGACCTGATCTGAGACCGGTGCCAGAGAGGCCCTGCCGCAGCTTTACATGTTCATTTGCAAATACCCAAATATGGGACGGCACTTTGAGGCTTTTCTCATTTCTGAAAATGCAGCGGAAATGCAGAAATTCAAAGACAAATGACTTTTCATCTCAAATACTTGTGTTCGGTGAGTGAAGGCAGAAGTACGAGACAGCCTGCCCGCCGCTTGATAACAGGAAGTTACATGGCGGGAAGACTTCGGAGGCCTTCTTTGATGTGGAAATGAGCAGGGATGAAGCAGGAGAGCGGCGCCGTTTTATCTGGCGGAGACACACCGCGACACAGAGACAACAGGCTCTCGCCGGCTACAGCCGAATGTGGGCGGAGGCGGGTGGAGGAGATGGGGAAGAGAGGCATCAGTCGCCTCGGGCAAGCCTGTGGTGCAGCGGGAAGTGATTGACACCCTGGGCACTTACCAGTCAGGGCTACCACAACCATTTCTCAAACCTTACAGGTCCTGTGCTCTCATGCCCCGAATATTGAGACGTCATCTTCCCCTGTGTCACCCTGCTAAATTCCATTTGGGAGTACAGTCAACCCTAACCCCATGGCGGTTCTGACATACCGTGGGGTTGGCATAAGAAATGAAAAGGGAAATTTTTTGGGAGTCTTGAGAAAGCCGCAGGCGGCACACGAAGGCCAGCAAACAACAGAAAAAGTTTAGTAACTCATAAATGCGTAAAATATACATAGAGTACTGGTTTAGAGGACACCAAGTGTGTTTATGGCAGTGTTTCGCATGATATCTTGCAGGGAAGTCTGTATCTCACATTTTTGCATCTTTTTGTGCAGTTTTAGTGCCCTAAACTGTATTACAACCCGGAACGCTTTGCTGACCAAAGGGACTAACGATCCCAGGGAGCTTGCGCCCCTAACCCTCATGATGTGGAAGAGTTGACTTTATCCATCACATTTTCGCTTTACCTAATAGCGGCATTAATGGTTACCCGGTTTGCGATGACAAAAGCATGCTGAATCTTTGGATAGTAATAACCGCCAGATGATCGGTTGTTATGAGGACAAATCCCAAGTGTGTGAGGCCTTCTGTTGCTAGTATTATGTCTCTTTTAAATAATAAATCCGTTACATAATCTCAGTTTGATCTATGAGCAGTATGTACTGTGTGCCTGGACGCAGCTAATAAATCAATAACGGTACTAGACTCCATTAAATTAAATGGATCATTTTTAACATATTAAATAGCCACCAGTAGGTGTTGAATACTGTGTTTTTGTTGTTCTTCACCGACGTACTCTGCACTGCATGGGTGGCTTTTCTACTGGGATCCTGAAGATGAGACTTGGCATCTTTTCTTTTGAATTTTCACTTGACTTATAAATAATAGGAAATAAGGGGAGTTCGGAAGCAGACAGAGCACATGGTATCCTATGACCTGACGTGACATTCCTCTCCACAAATTAGTAGTTCCTGAGAGTGACCAAGTTGGCTTTTTTCTGCGTATGACACAGTGTCAGCTGGATGGGACTCAGTATGACAGGACATTGCAACTCCGAGTCAGATATAAATACTTCATGAACCGTGAACTAATACAAATAGATATCAACCACAAGGCAAGGAGGGCACGTGCATCAAGTAACATTCATTGTGAAGCACTTCTAGACATTACTTAGTAAGACATGGTAAAAGACTATTTAGTATTTGACTAACAATGTTTCTTTTAAATTGCCACTGTGCTAAATAAGGGAATATTGGGGGGGGGGGGAGCAAAACAAAAAAACTGAATAGCAAAAAGGCAACAAAGGAGCTGGAAGTAATCAGCGCTCTGAGGGCTGTTTTCTTGGATTATTTTCAGATGTTTCAGCAGTGAAGGTACAAAGAGAGCAAAGAGATTTCTCACCAGACTGTAGGACACATGTCATGCTCATGGGTTTTTAATGGCCAGTAATGTAACCTTCAAAGGGATAGTAAGTCTGAGGAATAATGAGGCAGGTCCTCCTGTGCTGAGAGACTCGTTTTTCCTGCATGGACTTACGGCATCCAGTTGCCGTGTGCAGCACAAGAGCCTCTGCTCTCAGTACCCGTGATGGGACTGTCGGAATCAATAATCTTCTTTTGGGAAAAAATTCCTTTGGGACACTTCGAGTGACTAGTAATCATGTCTTCAGCACACTGTTGCAAAGCACATAATCAATAATGATTCCCAGCTAGGATTGAAGCCACTTGGTCAATTTGGCTGAACGGAGCTGCAGATACTGAGATATTTAGCCGTTAAGTGCTATTGACTTTCGCTAAACAAGACAGCCGATTCCAACTGAGGGCGCCTTTCTGGTTTAATTATGATGCTGCTGCTGTGCTTTGAGGTTTTATTCTGGTTGCTGGCAAACCATACTCGTTAGCGTCTGATTACATGCTTAGGGTGCAATAACTGAAGCGTTCCTCTTTTTTGACTGGGAAAGATTGACCCAAGATGTAAAATAAATCCAGGGAACATTAATCAGCTTGTCGTTGGCTTTTATCACTTAAAAAAACACATTCCGACGGCGACTAACCGCAGCCCATTTGTAAATAATTTTGGAACAGGCTACAGCTTTTAGGTGTTTGCCAATGAAACGGGCCCACATTTCAGTGAAAACTGGCGCTGCTTTCTCTCCGAATCGCTGTGACTGTAGCCTTTGTGTGTCTCCTTCTGTGTAACTATGTCTGCACTCTCTAGAAGTTAGAGTGTAAAAGTATGTAGGTTTTTGTTCTGCTAGGCGGTAGCTTGTACCTCAGCAAGGTTCTGACAGAAAGAACCATTGCGTTTGTCTCCTGCTCTTCTCTCATGGACTGGAATCAGTGGGATTGACACACCTAGTGCATTTGTTGACTCATGGGATTAGAGAAAGAACTCTAAAAGATCAGCATTTAGGTCATAGATGTTAAACAGGAGCACATTTAGTTTTGTCCCAACTGCCCCTTTGTCACAGTCCAGTCTGACCTGTGTTCGGTACATTGAACTTTACGCGGCCATCCCTACTGACAGCACATCAGGAATTCATGAATTGTTCAATGTGATAATGTGTTAAGAATCTGCAGCTGCCTATGGGGGAAATCTGTTGCTTCTGATCAAATATCTGTAATGGATTTCACTTTTACTTATAACTGAATATTATCTTTAATCAGTCTCCCGTGGAAGTTAAATTAAATGTGGTCCAATAGCTCAGAGAGTGGATTTTGAAAACGAAATCGGTTAGAGTCATCGACATGTGTGTATTGGATGCCCTGCTGTTTGTCTTTTAGGCAGTTTTGACCAATCCTTTTAGTAGCATTTTATTATTTATTAAGTCCAGGGCGGCGCAGTGGCTGTAATGTTGTTGAAATTTGATTTTTGTTAATTTCTTATCATTTCGGCTTCCCTTTATCTGGCCTTTATAATTTGCTAGTGGAACAAAAACAAAAAACATTTAAATAACAACAGTAGGTGAATGAACATCGGGACACTGCTTGTAATTACAGATTACAATTAAATTACAGACTATTACTGCTAATTCATCACATTATCACTCTCCAGTACATCTATCCTTGAATCTTCCAGCTGCTCATCCAAGCTTGGGTTACCTGGGTACCCGCAGTCTACTTTAAAAATTCATGTAAATATCAATAAATCACTTGATGCATAGTGACAGGAATACTTGGGTATTAGTACAATATTTGTTCACAGATACTGAAGGTTAGAAAAGAACAATAAATTATGGATTTTAGTTATGATTCATTTAAATTCTCTTCTCTGAGCTAAACTGGCAACAAGTAAATCTGATGTGCTACATGTTCTGAATAGCTACAGGCTGCAGAAGGTGAACAGGGCCCAGTTTAATAGCTACTGCAGAGTAATAATCACTAACAAAGCTGTGTTTGATTAGACTGCAAAAACAGTTCATCTGAATGATCAAATATGTTCAAAGTATATTCATGCATACTTATTGTAGAGCAAGCTAGCTACAAAAAAGAAAAGAAGAATCACCTGGTTGTAGCTGTATATTGTTTGCAAACATCAAAACATCTGAAGACAGACTTTAGGAACAAAAACTGCAAATCTGTACTTAAGTCTTTTATTCACAATGTTCCTGTAGAGAAATATAGCATTCATTAATGACCACAAGGAAGATATGGAAGTCGTGCTTACCTTACTTTAAGAACTGTAGTCTCAGTTTCTCAAAAGTGATAGCTTTCCTTTTAATGGCTTTTAACCAAAGTCATATTTAGAATGACACAATAATGGAATTCAGACTTTCAAATGTACGGGCAGTGATCAGTTATAAAATTAAAGTTTAAATTTTAATTTTAAAGGACAGCATATCATTAGCCTTAATTTTAATAGAATAATGTTTTACATATCTGGAAAACATTTAGAAATAGTTAAAAGAGGTATGTTGAAAATGTAATCCTCTGGTTATATACAAAAGTATTGGGAGTATCGGTATTGCTGTTGCGCACACATGAACTTTAATGACGTCCCATTCTTAATACATATTTTTTAATATGGAGTTGGCAGATCCTTTGCAGCTATAACAGCTTCAACTCTTCTGAGAAGGTTGTCTACAAGGTTTAGGAGTGTGTTTATGGGAATTTTTGACCATTCTTCCAGGAGAGCATTTGTGAGGTCAGGCACTGATGTTGGATAAGAAGGCCTGGCTCACAGTCTCCACTTTAATTCATCTCAAAGGTGTTCTATGGGGTTGAGGTCAGGGCTCTGTGCAGGCCACTCAAGTTCCTCCACACCAGACTCGCTCATCTATGTCTTTAGGGACCTTGCTTTATGCATTGGTGTGCAGTTATTTTGAAACAGTAAGGGACCGTCACCAAACTGTTCCCACAAAGTCGGGAGCATGAAATTGTCTAAGATGGCTTCAAACGGTGCAGCATTAAGAGTTCCTTTCACTGGAACTAAGGGGCCAAACCCACCCCCTGAAAAACAACCCTACACCATAATCCCCCCTCCACCAAACTTTACATTTAGCACAATGCAGTACTCTGCCGTTCTCCTGGGAACCACCAAACCCAGATTCGTCCGTCAGATTGACAGATAGGGAAGCTTGGTTCGTCACTCCACAGAACACATATCTACTGCTCTAGAGTCCAGTGGCGGCGTGCTTTACACCACTGCATCCGACGCTTTGCATTGCACTTGGTGATGTAAGGCTTGAATGCAGCTGCTCGGCCATGGAAACCCATTCCACGAAGTTCTCTACGCACTGTTCTTGAGCTGATCTGAAGGCCACGTGAAGTTTGAAGGTCTGTAGCTATTGACCCTGCATAGAGTTCTGCATGCTATCCGCCTCAGCATGCGTTGTCCCCGCTCTGTGATTTTATGTGGCCTATCACTTTGCGGCTGAGTTGCTACTGTTCCCAATTGCTTCCACTTTGTTATAATTTCACTTAACTCAACAGTTGACCGTGGAATATTTAGTAGCGAGGAAATTTCACGAATGGACTTATTGCACAGGTGGCATCCTATCACAGTACAATGCATCAATACACTGAGCTCCTGAGAGTGACCCATTCTTTTGCAAATGTTTGTACAATAGAAGCAGTCTGGATGCCTAGGTGCTTGATTTTATACACCTGTGGCTATGGAAGTAATTGGAATTTACTGATTTAGAGGGGTGTCCCAATACCAATGTGTGTGTGTGTGTGTGTGTGTGTGTGTGTGTGTGTGTGTATATACATAATATACATATATATATATACATATATATGTGTGTATATATATGTATATATATGTATGTATATATATATGTATGTATATATATGTATATATATATATATATATGTGTGTATATGTGTGTGTATATATATATATATATATATGTGTAGGTGTTGTTTGTCAGATTATTTTGCAATGAGATTTTTGCAGATTCATTATTTATTTTCATTTATTCACAAGGCATTTTGTTATACTTGCTCTTGTTTACCCCCTGCAAAGGATCTCCTGAAGATCTTGTCTTCTGTATGGATTTTCCATGTCTCTGCTTATCGCATGCAGATGTACATGAAGAGTCATTCTGAATACTCATGTATTATTATGCGGGTTTGTAGGAAGTACAGTATTTGAACTACGTAACCTGAAAACTTACTGCTATGAACATTTTTACACAGGGATTATATTGGGGTCCCATGGCTGTGTGTAGCGTTTCTGTTGTGCGGGTTTCCTCTGGCTTTTCCGGTTGCCTCTAACAGCGATCTGGAGCCTCTACGTTGCCCATTGTGGGAGATAATGCATGTGAGTGTGAGTATCTGCATCTGCATGACTGGCGTCCCATCCAGGCTGTGGCCCTGCCTTCTGCTCTGTGCTGCCTGGAATAGCCTCCAGGCCACCCTGCACTGGATATGTGGTTATGAAAGATGGATGGATGGATGGATGGATGGATGGATGGAAAATTTATCTTGCATCATTCTGAACAACTCTGCAGGCCCTACCAGGGAGATGGATGACTTCTTCTTCTAGAGTTACAAATGGATGGTTGGATTATATTTCTGTTAATGTTTTCTGTTAACTATGTAAAAATGTCAGTTTTTACAGAAACCTCTTATCTCCTTAAGATTTTAAGATTTTGCAAAAGCAGAATGTCTGGTGGAATACTAGTTAAAGGTCGTATTAATTATGCTAAATATGTCAATACAAAACAACCACTATAAAAGTTTTAAATTGAAAATAGATGGAGTCTGTTACTTAGTGAAGAATCTTTTGTTTTATTTAATTTTTTAAATAGTTTTACTTTATGTCAAAACATAATTACATAACATCATGACTGTGTGTGGATTTTTAGCATATGCACAGTGTGGATGCGTGCCGAATGAGATCGTGACGAGCTCTCTCCTGTCACGGCAAAGATGTGTATCCAGACGACGACGCTGACTGTCTCCATGAGCCTGAGCGCTTCCGTGTCCCTGGGCATGCTCTACATGCCCAAGGTGTACGTCATCATCTTCCACCCCGAGCAGAACGTGCAGAAACGCAAGCGCAGCTTCAAGGCCGTGGCGCAGGCGGCCACAATGTCCACGCGGCTCTCGCAGAAGTCCAGCGACAAACAGAACGGGGAGACCAAAATGGAGCCTGACAGATCACAGTAGGCCATGTAAGTGCTTGCATGTTTTTCCGTATCGTTTCACAGTTTTCTTTAAAAAAGGCTTTAATCTTCATGTACCATATCGCGTCGCTAAAATATGAAAGCATTTTTGATACGTAGAATATCAATACTGCAGATGCACACATCTCCCTGTCATAGTGTTGAATTTAATGTAATTAAAACCAGGCCCCAGTCCTTTTGCTTAAAAAATGGTTTATTGTGTTCTTTGAAAATATGTGTATATGAAGACAGGGCAGATTTATCTTGTTCATTTAATTAGCATATTTTACTTCCATCTTTTGTCTTTTCCCCTATTTAACGTTTTTTTCCACACCTTCCAGTGTCCCTGTTCTGCTTCCATCACCTGCTGTTGGTCTCTTTGCATCAACCTTCCCCTTTTTCACTTGCCCGCTTTGTCATCGGCTCACTGAAAGTCCCCATACAGTATGAAAAGCCCACCCACCTGTTCAGTGCTCGCCCTCTTTCTTCTGGCAGCAGACAAATTCCAGGCAGCTTATCTCCGCACTGCCTTACAATTGGGTCTTCGGAACCAATGGCATAGGAGAGAGTGAGAGAGTTTGCTGTTGGGGGGACATAATGAATGAAGGTATATGACTGTCCTCTCCCACCTCCCTCAGCCCCTGCGCCCCATTTAGTACAAAACATTACTAAGCTACCTAGAATCTCTAAATAATGATGATTACTGGTCTAAACAGACACTATGACTTGCAAGAAGCTTAAATGTAAATTACGACAGACAGAAAATTACCAGGAGTTAGTGTAAAAGTACCGATTCAGCAAGTAATGTATCCTTTTCTACTTAAATTTTAACTTTCTTTAATGAATAAAATATCATTTAAATTCAAATTCATTAAAATATTTATTGAAATCTTAATTTCTTTTTTGTAATGAATATATTTATCAGTAACATTTTAGTTTAAGGTTTCCTCTTTAAGCTACTAATCATTTGATTATACTGTATATTAGTAAATAAAAAAGATTCCCTTATAATCAATTTTTTAATATGTATCGCACCAATGTCTTACTCCTATTTAACAAAGTATTTACTAAATAGCTTGTAAATGCTCAATTATGACTTATTTCTAGGTATGCTTACTGGCCCATTGTTTTATATCTGCATATGATTTGCAGACTTTTGTTTTGTAAATAACAGGAGTAATATATAATTATGTTACATTTATTCGTTATCTTTTGTCTGAAATGACTTGCAGTTTGAGAAGGGTTATCATAAACAAAAATGCGTTTCCTAGTATTTGAATCTACAACCTTTGTGTTATCAGCACAATGTTTATTTAATGCTGCAGAATGTATTTAGGCAGGAGTTTTATCTATTAAAAAGTAATCAGATGATTTGTAACAGTTTATTAGTCATTAAGTCTTGAAGGTAAAATGAAACCCTGTTTGTATAGTATGGTCAACAAACTCTTGTGATTAAATTGTTACATCATATCAAAATTTGCCCTCTACAGCATATTTAGCTAATATTCTGATGAAGAGGGCGGATGGGGCCAGGGGGTGGCGCTGTTGCCCCCCAGTGCACGTGTGACGTTTTCATGTTCTCCCTCTGCTGTGCATGTTTCCTCTGGGTCCCGTTCCTTCCAGCAGTTCTGTTGCTTGGGCCCTGTGGCTTGGCATCCCATCTGGGGAGTACATCCGCCTTGAGCCTTACGCTGCTGGGATAGGCTCCAGGCTACTCTGTCCAGGAAAAGCAGTCGGAGGTGGATGAGTGAATAATCTTGATGAAATGTATTTCAGTTTTCTCCATGAAGTTCCTGAGGGCCTCCTGTTCAATGTGCACTCCACACGGTGATTCCTTTGTGAATGAGCTCATCTGCTTCAGTTGATCCCATTGTTATAGTTTCCTTGTGTTCAGCCCATTCTGTCACCTTTATTCTCAAACACGTCGTTCACCTTTTGTTTCTCTCATTTGATGTTGAGTGTTACAGCCTCTAATTAGATGCTGGTTGAGCTTCACATTGAAAAAAAGAAACGCATAATTGTTATTTCCGCCAGAGGATTTGTAGATTTGTTAGCATTGATTCCTATTTTCTGGGTAAATGTATGGCACTACATTTTGGAGAGTAACCATGAAAAAACAAAGGAGACTCTATCAGAGGAAGCTGTAATACCAATTACATGTAAACGGACCATCCACTATGACATTACATAACCTAAAAACATTCAATCTCGTCTAATGATGTGTGTTGCCTCTTATTGAATGATTTAGTGATTTGTCTGTGTAACAGCTATACCCACCAGATGATCAAATCCATCAGCTTATTTAACTAATGCACTGTTGATGCCACACATTTATTTTGACTGTCCAATGCAGGAGGTTATATTGAGACAAAATTAAATAACATTAATACTAGCAGGTAGAATTCACTGTCGTTTGGTCTGCATCAGTTTCTTAAGGGAGCACTACAGAAAATCATTTTTATGCGTATGATATTAGTCAAAATGAATAGCAGTACAGAAAACGAGAGAAAATATTCTGTCCTGTACAGTGAGATTACATTGTCCTTCATGCACAACTGAATACAGTACAGATTTACGAAACCAGTGTAATTATAATATTGTTCTAACATAACTGGATTACTGATTTCATTCAATTGTTTTGAATGAATCCACTTGTGACCCATTAATATTGGACCCTAAGGGCTCTTGTCATTGATGTATTGTCTTTTTCTTCTACAGCTGGTACAACTTATTTCACAAAAATCTGTATTCACTTCAGCATTTCAGTAAGTTATTTGAACATGGTTCATTACAGCAGGGTGCCATGATCCCATAAAAGGCACATTGTAACTGTGTCATGCCTTATGAGGAATGAAAGTATTTCAGAGTTAATTTCACTGCTCTCAAAGCTTTGTGTTGTGGCTTACATCATTTCCAGCCTAGCTACCTCACAAACCAAAGTACCAAAGTGTTTTATTACACATTTAATAAAAAATATTACTTCAGAGGTTTTGCTTGTGTTTAGCATGAATAGTGCATATCAACACTTGTTTTTATTGCACTTGTATTAAAAAGGTACTCTTCCCTTTAGGCTTTGTCAGAAACTGTGTGGAACACTGTGAAATATCATTTCAAAATAATTATTTTTAATTCTCTTTTTAATTGTAGATAATGTGGCACAACAACAGATCCAGGAAATGCTTCATCCCTGGAGACATCATGGAACAGTAATTACTGAGCAGAAAAAAATTCCAACAATAATTGATACAATTACTGGGATTTTAATAATCACATTTGACTTGACACAAAAATAATAATTAAAAAAACCTGGAATACTGGAATAGAAAGTTATGGCTCATAACTGTATTTGGCTGGGAAGGTATGTATTTTGACAGTATTGCAGGTAAAATGGCATGAAGGGAATCTCCACGGTTCTGAGCCAGACGAAGGCAACCCATCAGTCTCTAAAAAATGTACTGAAAAATAGTTGTGCTTACTCCATTTTGATGTTCAGTTTTTTCTTAATCGGTTAGTATGTGCGGCTGATTTGACAGCCATGTTTAAGAAAGTTTTCCCTTAGCAAGGCTAATGGATAAGTGCTCCAAACAACAATGTAGCTTAGCATCAGGACTGCCGTTTGTGTGCTTGCTCGGCTGTCATCTGAGCATGGATTGTGTGTTTGTTTGTCTGTGTGTCTGTAACTGTTTTTATATATAAGAAGGCATGGCAATTTGTATGTGCTCATGTAGTGTGTTGAATTTACAAAAAAACTGTAAAATTGGTGAGCTGGGTGATACTGATCAACCGCAAAGTAGCTCGATATTAAATCTCCAAAAAGGGGTGTAACATTTACTAATGGATGTAGGTACAGTTTAATGTTCTTAATGTTTTTGTTTAAAATATAACTATTAATATGATTGACAGTTTACTGAATTTGACTTTAGGTGAAAACATTTTTAATGGTGTGCATAAACTATTTTTTTATATCAAGACTATGAATAGAGGACTGTGGTGGCCCCTACAATGCAGGGATGCTTCAGGATAAGGATTCCAAGGCTCCACCACATTTTACTTGTCTGAACGAAAGTCATTAAGGAGTGAAAGGTAGCTAAGGAGCTACTGAGAGTGGAGCTGAAGGTGGTGTTACCTGAAGGAAGCTTTATAGAAGTCTGACGGCCCATAGAAGTCTGCAGCGCAACCAGCATTAGCTTCTGAACTAGCGATGTATGTGCCCAGGAATGTGGGCAGTAATGAGCATCTTTATGCTTATTCTCTATGGAAATTGGAATGTACGTCTTCACTGTGTCTGCAACTGCAATTTTACCTTATTTTTATTTGTTATGTGAGATGTGCACTTTGACACCAGGAGCACAAGCTTTCATTGTTGTAGCAACACGTCTTTCAATCTGCTGCCCCTATACAAGTGATTTGCATGTTGTCGAAAGACAAGAGATATCAATACCTCTAGAATAACCTATATGTGAACAATGGAATAGGTAAATTCTATTAAATGCATTATTAAAGAATCTGTGAAAGAATCTGCAAGATGGGAACACAATTCTGATATATGTGTGGTGCAAACTCATATGGGAAACGGACTAAATAATAAACATATGGAAACATGGCTAGACTATATTAGGTGGTGCTTTACATTAACTGCATCTTTATAATGCATTTGTTATGCATTCATAGAACATTTAATGCACCTTCATAACGCATTTATAATATACTCATAGTGATTCAAGATTCTTTATTTGACACCTACACAGTTAAGTACGATGTGTAGTGAAATGTACCCTGATTTGGTCCTGAGGCTGTGCAATAAGGTTTTGCAAATTAAAGATAAATAGAAAAAGTGTAAGACTAAAGGTAATGAAAATATATAGAAAAAATATATATCCAAATAACAATTTCAGGCAGTATCTGCACAATGTGCAAAATAATAGAATAGACTGTATATTTGTGTTGTAAAGTGCAATGTGCTAGCGGCTGTTGATGAAAAGACCTTCTTATGAACAGTTAAGAAGCTGTGGCAGCATGTCCTGATTTAGGAGTCTTACAGCCTGAGGGTAAAAGCTCTTCCTGAGCCTCTCTGATTTTGCCATAATACTCCTGAAGCGTTTGCCTGATCTCAGTAGCTTGAACAGGCAGTTACTGGGGTGAGATGGGTCTTTGACTGTCTTGGGTGCTCTGGTATAGCATCATTCATAAGCAGCAAGTAACCATCGGACCATCAGAGTCTGAACTTCATTTGCATTGACTATAAGTCCAATCAATGTGCCAGTTTGGCTACCATGTAAATAGGTGCATCCCTTCCTCCTCGTTCTCTTCATTGTGTGGCTCTAACGAGTTATGTGTTACACACCTGTTACTTGGTTAATCTTGCCTCTTGTTACAGCCCTTGTGTGGATCATCCCAGCTGCCTCTCGTCTCCTCCCTCGTCAGTGTATATAATGCCTCCCTGTCTCAAGCTCCCCAGTCCAGTCATTGATGTAGCTACCTGCATGTGCGCCCCAGTGTGCCCTGTGCCCTTGCCTGATCCTTCCTACCCAATTTTGACCCCTCGTGGTCTGATTCCTTTTGCCCTGCCTGTTATTTCATTTAATAAAGCCCCCTTTGGTTTTCCCCATGCCTGCCTTTACCTCTGTACTTGCCCGTGACATGACAATAGGAGAGGATACTTTGGGGAGAGGTCTTTATGGCGAAATGTGTTCCAATGCTGAAAACACCACAGAAACATCTTCAAGGGGTGAACAAAACTGACATAAAAGTGAAAATTTAAACAAAAATTAAAAGAAGAACTGCGATTAAAAAAAAACATTAACCTTGTGTGATTGATGCATTACAAATGTGTGTACTGTCAAATTCTTCAATAATGTGTAATAAATGGTTTCTTTCCATTTAGAAAAAATATAGGTATATCGTATAGCTTTTAATGTGTATATTAGCGCACACAAGCAAAAAAACAAAACAATATACCTGGATAGAATAAAAAGCCATGTGTGTCCTCTATCTACATTGATACAAAGGAATGTAACTAAGGGATAATTAAACTGCTCACCTGTTCCTTGTGTGATATTTCATTGTTCTAGTCAACAGCATAAGAGGCAGCAGATTCAGTTATAGCCTGAAACTAACATGGAAGCATTCTATTATTTACTCTATTTTCATATTGTTGATATCTGATTTGTGGCCAAAAGGTTGAAGAGGTTGGGGGTTCAGGGTGCAGTGTCTAAACACAGTGAGATTAAACTGATTTACTGAGAGTGGAATCTTCAGGGTCAGGCTAACTAAATAAATACAGGTAGCACCCAAGCGTCTAATGCTTTCTGATCATGAAGTAAATGGTATGGTGACCTTTTTAGTGTATTTGGAATGTGCGATAAGTATTGTCTTCTTTTTTAAACTCAGAACTCAGGATTTTTGTTGTGTATGTAAATGGGAAAAATGCTCTTTGATTTCTGCTTTCACATTTTGTATGATCTTTCTTTCCCATCAAAATGGAGATCCTTTCCCTGATGGGCTGCAAGATGTGGGCATCAGTGGGTATTCAGATTGCCTGACATGCATGTTAGAATAAATGATTTAATAATAAAACTGAACTGAGCATGGCTGACTCCTTCTGTCTCCTCCACAATTTACAGATTTATTTCAAAGGCCCTGCTGCTGTGATATTGTCTTCATAACCCTGCTACATGAAAGATATTTATTTATACGAAAACTGCAGTTGCACAAGTGTTCTGTAATTCTACATAATAAAAGGGGATGTTTTGTCTAAAGGGCGATATTAAAAAGAACAGTCTCTCTGTATTCATTTAAGTAGTTTCAAAACCATAGATCATTAAGTTCATTTCTAGATTCATTATTTTCTGAACTGCAAGCGGGGGCATTGGAGATAACCTGGAAGAGGAGATATTAAGAGTGGTAAATGAGTGGCAAGTACAGGAC
>JAODKF010000116.1:11557703-11596230 GCA_026779585.1 Mormyrus proboscirostris | reverse complement strand
TGGCCACGAGTTCTAGTATTTAAACTAATATTGAAGTAGCCATTTGGCTGAACAGCATCCAGACCTGTTAGAATCTTTTATACCTGGATCATGTCCCCCCTTAATCTCCTTTGTGCGAGACTGAACAGATTTAGCTCAGCTAACCTCTCCTCATAAGACATTCCTCTAAGACCAGGAATCATTATTGTAGCTCTATGTTGAACCTTTTCCAAGGCAGCAATGTCCTTCTTAAGGTATGGTGACCAAACCTGCACACAGTATTCTAGGTGGGGTCTTACCAAGGAATGGTATAATTGTAGCATCACCTCCCTTGACTTAAACTCCACACACCTAGAGATGTAACCCAACATCCTGTTGGCCTTTTTAATTGCTTCCCCACACCGGCGAGAGTGGGACATGGAAGCATCAACATACACACCGAGGTCTTTCTCATAATCAGCTACGTTTATTTCATTGGAACAAATAAAATATCTGTACTTTTATATTTCTGCTCCCTGCATGGATTACCTTACATTTATCTATGTTAAATTATATCTGCCAGGTATCAGCGCAGTTACCACTTAGATCAAGGCTGTGGCCTCTGTGCTGCTAGTTCAGTATCTGCTACACCACCCACCTTGGTGTCATCTACAAATTTAACCAGTTTACTGTATGTATTAGTCTCTACATCATTTATGTAAATTAGGAACAATAGTGGTCCTAAAATTGAACCCTGCGGTACCCCAGTATGAACGCAGGCCCACTGTGACATTGTGCCTCTGATAACTTAAGGATTCTTATCCTATCTATTACATAGATGCTTTTAAACTTGAAAGCATTTTGTGACTTAGATATTTCATGGGTTTATCACTTTTTTAATTGCAGGGCAGTGCTGGAGTAAGAAGAGGTTGTATTTCTGTGCATTAATGTGTTCTCTGACTGGTTCATTTGGTTTGTTGATAGAATTATGCCATGTCACTTCCTTTATCTTAGTTTGATCATGTGATAATTCATTATTAAGATATTAAGAGTCTTCTCTTACCAAGGCCCATATTTCAGTATTATCATCTTCCTGAGGAAGTCTTTATTTTGTTATGCATCGAGACATCAAGGAAAATTAACATTACAATATCTTTCCCTTAGTAACAGTTGCTCATATACACGATGATGGTTTCCAAGGTTTTGGATGGGAGTTGTGTAATTGGGGAAAATGCTAATAGATTTAATTTACATGCTTAGCGCAACACATTTTCTACCTTGTTTTCTTGTATGATTTAGTCCGTTCAGTTTTTGTAACCACATCGTCTAGATATTGCTCTGCACCTTGCCTAAAAGAAATTAAAGCATATTTTACGATCAAAGTATAGGATATCCTCTTCTTCAAGGTTCTCAGAATGCAGTAGTGATAGCTTTCTTCTGTTGATGAACCAGTCTTGAGATGCTGCTGTGTGTTATACACAGCTTCCTGTGTCCTTGTGTCAAGAGCCCTCTATCTTGGTTCCCTGCAGCCATGGACCCGTCCATCACATTGTGGCAGTTTTTGCTGCACCTGCTGGAGGACGGCAGCCACAGGCACCTCATCTCTTGGACCTCTGGAGACGGGGAGTTCAAGCTCCTGGATGCAGAGGAGGTGGCGAGGCTCTGGGGTCTTCGCAAAAACAAGACCAACATGAACTATGACAAGCTCAGCAGGGCTCTTCGATACTACTATGACAAGGTGACCCTGTTTGCAAGATCTTTTGACCCTGTCTGAGTAGGGAATGTAGGAGCATCGCTCCCACTTTCTTAGTGCGGATCCAATCCTGAAAACTGAACAGAACGTATTGCCCGATATGAGTACTAATTTGTTACCTGAGTTCTTTTTAAACTACTAAATACAAATGAACAAAAAAGAAAAGCTTTGTTAATTAGGCTACTAGAAACGTACTGTGCCACCACATTTTAAAATCTTGTTTTAAGCGTTTTTGAAATATTTCAATTTCAATATCTTCCAAGAGATATACTCCTCCTACTGCAAGGGTATGCACATGACATCACAGCAGGTGGAAGTCACTGCGTTTACACCCACTGAGTGGCAAAAAAAAACTGGCAGCGTTGGCGTTCAGCTTGAATGCTGCAAAAGCGTTTAAAATGAGAAAGAGCTGTTGTGCAATTGAATATACATAGAATATATGTAACAAGAAATAGGATCTACCTTTTTACAGAATGCTGAAAACTAAGTAAGTATTGGATGTGGATCGGTCACATATGGCCGATACTCAATCCAATTAGGCATGTATTGGTGCTGATACTGATCCTGAATAGCGTGCTGTCTTAGCGATGTGATTTTTGTTATAGCAATGTGTTGTTTAGTTTGAATAAATATTGGGGTATTTACAAAACAAAAAAGGAGTTCATAAATTTATCACAAATTCATCTATAAGTGATTTAAAGGGCAAGGATGAAAACGATTACGATTGTCTCCGAGAACGTAAGCAGCGCTCATGACAAATCAGCGGAGGTAGACTTTAAACTGATTTTTAAACATAAGAGTCTATAAAAGGAGTAATAACTTAAGCTTTGCAATTATTTTTTTTTTCCTATGACAGAGTAGGTAGGTAAGGAGCATGCACTAATTACAGTGTATAGTCACGCTCACCACACCATGATGGCAGATAGTTCGAATGGACCAGTGTGAGGTTTTTTCTGGCAGCTAGACTGCCAATCCTGTCACCAACTCCCAAGTTATTCCTTGTAAGTTGGAGGACCTCCTTATAGGGCTGGATGTAGATTAACGTCATACCCAGGACAAAGCAATTGCAGGTTAAGGGCCTTGCTCAAGGGCCCAATGGGGTAGAATTACCCTGGGCATTCACAGGATTTGAACCAGCAACCTTCCAGTTACTGGCACAGAACCCTAACCCCAGAGCTACCACTGAGTCCCATGGCAGAGTAACGGAGTAAAAATATTTTAGCAAAACTTTAACCCCTGCACTATAATGTCCATATAGAATTGAAAGAGAAAGCCTTAATTTAATATAGCTGAATAGCGATGTAAGAATTGTGTCTGCATAGCATGCAATGTTTGTATTAATATTGCACATGGCCAAGCTGTGTAATATACTACAGCCATTTTTTGAATTCAGTACAAAATACCCCCCCTGCAGTTGTGATGTCATTCGTCACTGCTACCAGTTTTTACACCAGTGGAAAACCAACACCTTGAAGTACCATAGTTTCGGTACTTTCATGAAATACCAAAAGTTCAGTACCTGGTGCTGTGGAAAAACACCCAAATAAAGCATTTCAAAGTCTCACCCCAAAGTACTGATGTACCAAAGAAGTACCCCAGCTACTTTGGCACTTTCGGTACTAGAATTATTGGTACTACTGGTACTCGTCAATGGAAAAGTGAAAGTACCATACCAAAAGTATCATACTTGGTGCGGTGGAAAAGCGCCCTTTGTTCGCTCAAAATCGTGGTTTGTTTGAATCAAGTCACTGCTAGTATCTTGTGTCACCCTCTTTTTTTCACCCTTGTCACAGCCGTAACTAACACCACTTCCTTTTCCTTCCCGTTCACATTCTTTTTGGGTATGATAAGGTTTACATTGAACAGTCTTCATTCTGCCTTTGTTACTCTTGAAAATACAAGACATGCCAAACACGTTTATAATTTGTATAGCAATATTAAAAGGTCATTTTAAAACAAACTTTTTTGTATCATAGCAATTGTGTGTAATTTTTTTTTTATCTGTGAGTCTGTCAAACGTGTTTGGTATATTTAATGGGAATGTATGATTAATGTAATTCAATTAATATATTTTCATATGTCACCTTCACAGAATATCATAAAGAAAGTTAGTGGACAAAAGTTTGTCTACAAATTTGTGACGTATCCTGATCCGACTGCTGCCGAGGGGCTTCGCGTGGGGGAGGAGTCCCAGCGGCGTGAGAGCCAGACAGACGCTGTGGGCCTGCCCAAGGCCCCTGGGGGCAATGCCCCCCCCTGCCTCTCCAAGAGCCTGCAGGCGCAGCGCTCCCCACCAAATTCGGGCCAGCGCAGCTCTCGCAATGACTACATGAAGTCAGGACTCTACTCCACCTTCACCATCCAATCCCTGCAGGCCCCCCCCAAGGCCCCCAAGCCCATCAAGACAGAACTGCCCGTTTCTACAGACAGCACCCCCAAGGTACCCAGTGCTGAGAAAATGATGCCTGAGGTGAGGTTCTGCATGCCTTATCTGCAGAGGCTTATGTCCAGCCTGAAGTTCGGAGGTTCAGTCACTGTATAGTACTGTGCAAAGGACTTAGGTAGTAAAAAGATCTGTTCAAACCTGTTTATCTGGGTAGTAAGTGCACTTTTGTGGCACTTCCAAAAAACAGAATTTAGCAGCAGGATACATGCAACTTAAGAGTAACAATAAAAACAAGTAAGAAGTAGTTCTGTTTTCCGAAAGGTTACTGATATCTGGTTGGATAGTTAAATCAACGCCGCTTCAGTTCCCAACAGTCTTTTCGGTTACCTCAGCCATTCCATGTTTTTATTAAATTTCACCACCAGCTCATTTAATTCATTAATTTAATTAGTTAAAGTCAAGGAGAGATTGATTATCTATACCAGGTGTTCTAGATGTCAAGTAAAAAAAATATGGGTGTATTTGATGGTTGCTGCAAATACTGGGGTGATTTTAGCAGAAGTTTTGAAATGTCTAAGCTAACATACTTTGACGGGCATAATAGCATAGTTTCACACCAAAGTGAAGATCATTTAAACATAATTTTCTTTAGCTTTAGATTTTTGCATAGTATTGTATATCTGATTACTGTTTTTTACAGTTAGATAATAATTAAGATTCATATTTGCATGGATAATCAAAAAACCTGTGCAACGCTGTTCCCATTTACTTCCACAGTAACACTTCTTTCAAATTGCACAGAAATCCTCTCACAGAACAATGATTCATTGCACCAAAGACACTCTTTGCTTAGTTAATACGGAGAGGTTTGATGGTTAATCATACTGCCTTTCTGAAACCAGATGCGCGTCTGTTCAATGGAGGGGAGGAGCTCTGCTCAGGGGCGGGGCTCTGTAGAGAGCAATCTGCAGGTGATAGTCACCCAGCCGTCCCCTTGTGTCACACCTGCCCTGAGCCCTCAGACGCCATCAAGCTCTGCTCCTGGCAGTCTGGTGAGTGACAGCAGCTGCTTTTGCAGCAGTTTTGTGCATGAGGTATTTCAAATCTGATGGATCAACAATTTTTTGTTTGTTTACTTATTTATTTTTTAGAACGCCCAGACACAGAAGACCCAAGGTCTTGGAGATCCCCCTCAGATCTATTTGACTAGCGTCAATGACCTAAGCTCTATCACGCCCCTCATCCCATCTGCCCCAGTTGGGCCCTCGGCAGCTCCCGGTGAATGTGTGGTCTCTCCGTCCCAGAGCCACCAGGTGTTTGTGGTCATCAAACCCTCGGCACCTGAGGAGGATATCTTTGAGATTGTGGGCCTGAAGGATAAGCATGTGGAAGAGGTGGGAGCAGATGCTTTCCTAGCATCCTAAGCGAAATTCCAGGCCCGGATCCAAAGACTGAAAATGTGTTCTCCCCCCTCTGTTTGTCAGGTGACTGCGCCTGCATCTGCTCTTGCTCCTGCACCTCCACCTCCCGCAGGAGGTGCTGAATCAGTGGAAGCCCTGCCGGCCTGTGTGGAGCCAGCCGGCCCGCCGTGTGCGGAGTTGAGCCGCGGGGAGCAGCCGGCAGATGGGGAGGGAAAAACTGAAGTTCAGTTACCAGGTGAACCATGGCCACTCAGGCCGTTTCTTTGTCTGTTTGGTGTTTTCTTTTCTTTCATTTTTGAGGGATCAACAACATACATCTCCTATACTTGATTGTCTAAAAGGATGCTTTGATTGGTCTGTCAGTTCTCAATAGGCTGTCTGGGTTTTGTGTAGGTTGGGGTATGTCGAAGGGCCTTTGTTGAAGTGCCAAGGCATGTGGTTGCAAAGAGCTGAAATTCTTTATTTTCTTTTAAGAAAAACATACTCCGACCCCAGAGGCTGCCATTCCTGCTTCATCACCCCAGGAAGCTCAGCCCCCCAAATCCAAAAAGCCCAAAGTTCTGGAGCTGCCCTCATCGCCTATTCAGCTGCCCCCTGGGCTTTCGCTGGATAAGGTCAATGCCGCGGTCAACAGCCTCCTGGCCCCTGGTGGAGGCACCAACACGCTAACCCCCACCGTCATCACCTCTCACGCGCTGGTGAGTGCTGTGGGGTCCTTGCAGAACCCCCCCACGTACCGCAGCACCGCCCCACGGAGCTATGTTTCAGGTCAAAGGTCTTCACCCTGTAGCATGAACCAGTTAACCAGCTGTTTTTTAATGGTCAGTACTCAGGGGAGAGCCCTGACCTGGCGCACAACCTATAGCTTTTTTGGACCAGAAGCCAAGATCTCCGTCTTGGATGTGGCCTGCCAAAGGCATGTGAAGACTGTAGTTAGAGTTGAATCATGACAATTTCAGTTCAACACATGCCTCTTGAAATCAGACTATTGTGAGTCTGTGTGGCCGTAAGTAGTTTACCACACATAGCTGTGCTAATTTTGAAAACCCAGTAAGATGGAACTGTACAGTTACAAAATTTTCAGTTATTCGATTTTTCAGTCTTTTTTCTTTTGACTTAGACGTAATGTATTAACTGTCCCCCGTAACACACATGGCTATAAGACCTGACAGTTAACACTGTACCCAGCTGGCTAAGTAAGGTAGTGAACATACTGGTAGTATCTTAAGATCTTACAACGTTTGGCCAGATTTAAGCCCTTGGTGCTGAGGTCTATAAATGTTCAACCAGCAGAGTTACGGGGGCATTTTTCTTTTTGTTACTTTATGTTTCTGTGTATCAGCATCTTCTATGAAAGTACACCGTGTCCTCAGTTTAATGGACTGAATGGGGGAAAGGATTGTTCATAGAAAAGTCTTAAAATCCACATACCTGTAAAAGCCATTTTTTCACCTTTCCATGTGCACTTTTGATCGCGCACAATCTGAGGTAACGTAAATTTCGTCATCGGGGTTATGTGCCAGATGGTGGTGGACGGTGTGGGTGCAGCAGAGATGTTTTGTCGTGTGTCTGTGTGTATCGCCTGTACAAGTTAATTGACTAGGTATTTCCAGTAGGTGGCAGCACCGACTTTCACAGAGCGGAGGTCAACCAAAAGAAGAGTAGAGAAAGAATAGTAGTAGTTATGGTTAGGAGGTGCCGAGGTACCTGCGTATCTATTCTTTTATACTGTCCTACCTTGGTATATGATATTTTCAAAAGTAGTTCTATTCTGGCATTTCAAGATCTTGGCAATAAAATTTGCAGAGTGCTGGGGGGTCTCTAGTTAATATTGTTGTAAGGATGCCAATACTGGTATGCTGTATTACCGTAATATCACCCAAGTCTCACAACTTTAAAACTGTTCATGAAAAGCTAACCCATTTCACTCAGCGGCTTGTATTTTTGTTTGTTGCAATACATCTGCCCTCTCTGTCTGGTGGAATATTGCTGCGTTCCATTTGGAACTGGAACTGGTTGGAACTGGGAATGACATCACACATGAGTTAACAGCGTTCCAGTACAGCAAATCGGAAAACCACTAGGCATACCAGGGACTTGTTTCAAAAAGCAAGATTTCTTGCTGTCGGATAAATTGTCGGATTTTATTTACCCAGTGTAACTAGTTTTTATCCAACAAGCTGTCCGGCTAAGCAAGTAATCCTTTTTTCTGAAACAGGCCCCAGTTCTAGCCTGGTTAATTGTTAGCCATTGTTAGCAATATCAATAACATATAACACATTACTAAGTATTTTGCGCATAGAAACACCTTAGCGACATGTCCACAGATTGCAGTTGGACAGTACTGTGTGTACCACTGATTTAATGAGCCACAAGTACGACGTAATTGCTAATAAACAGTATTAAACTACAGCTTTAACTTCTGTTGATATACCTGTAGGGCACAGCCACCTTGAATTCAGAGGTGGGGGTTGTGTAGATTCCTCCGACTTCAGGGGGCGTTCCAGTTGAAATTTCTGACTTGGTACTCCGGATTTACAAGTTCAGATGAAACGCAGCATATCGCTGTTGTATTAATGCACCAACCACAACCATCTTCCTCCGCCGCCAAATGTAGTATGAACACAAGGTTCCGCATGCACGATCTGCAGCCGAAAATGCGCATGGAAAAGTCAAGTATGAACTAAGCCTAAGTTGGAAGTTTTTCTTACAAGTACAGAACCGAATTCAAAATAATAAACATTTTTACACTCAAGTTTGTCCTTTTTGTTCATGATTTTTAAACAACAAATTTTATTTTTGATTTTTATGTGCTGTATATCAATTATGAATTACAAATATTTAATATAACTTTGACTTTAACTTGCCTAGAAGATGTTTGACTAGTTGAATGTCTAATAGCGTCACAGTGAGTATTTTTACAGTCAACTCATGGACCCAGCCGTGGAAGTCGGGTCGGGGTGATTTTCAGCATACTTCCCTTGTGCTTCCCTGTTAGACCCCGGTTCTGTTGACACCAAGTCCGCTTCCCTCTACCATCCACTTCTGGAGCACGCTCAGTCCCATCGCGCCCCGCAGCCCGGCCAAGCTGTCCTTTCAGGTATGCCTCTTCCCCACTCCTGCTGCTCCCTGACGTAGTCCGCGCTGGCAGCTGGTCGCCAGTCTGTTCGGCGTGCTGTTTGTGGAAGCCACGCATGCCTCTTTCACACGCCTGTGCCCTTCAGTGAACTGCAGTCACATGTCCTGCTGGCATGGTGCGTCAGCTCCCCCTGTTGGTGAATTTTTATTTTCTCTTCCAGTTATGGATTTCTGCCATTTTACTTGCCTAATGAGCCATTATCTGTATTGTACAAAAAGGATAACAGCTGGTTATGATATTTACCCAATGAAAGCACTGCAGCAAACCGCAATTAAATGCAATGTTTTACGTTATTAAAGGTGGAAGTGAATCATCCATTTGATGATATTTAAATTGTTACTTGTATACAATTTACATACAATTTGTATGGGATGGTTTAATGGTACTGTAATATTTCTCTTGTTTGCCTTGTTACAGTTTCCAACGAATGGGAGCAACCAGATCCATATCCCTGCCCTGAGTGTGGATGGGCTTTCCACGCCCGTGGTACTTTCTCCCGGTCCACAGAAACCGTGAGCCGTGGGCCGGGCTCTCTGTCACATCCCCGATCAGCAGGGGGAGGACTTAACAAAGCAGGCTCACCAGAGGCGCAGGACAAGGGGCTGGAAACAGGCACAGTCAGCAGGGCCCTGTGCAGAAAGCAGCTCTGCACGGCTTCTTCTCGTGTCTCAGGCCCCAGCGAAGCAACAGCGCCATCTTCTGGCGGCCCGCTGTCTTCGCTCTGGGCGGAGCCTGGGTCAGCAGGTGGCTTTTGCAGTATTGCATCTCAGAGAAAAGCCTACCCAGTTTCCCTTTGTGTGGCTTTTTCCCCTTTTCTACATGTGTCAACATTACGGATTTTACTTCAACTTCTTTGGAACTGAAACTGTAGTCAGTCAAATTACCCTCCAGCCATCTGTTTGGATCCAGAGTGGCTTCCTCATAAATAACGACTTTCTAAGAGGAGGATCATTTTAAATTAAATCTTTATTTAACAGTGCTTACCATTCCATTTTTTTGTCTCTTATTCAGTGATATTTTTTTTAAAAACATTTTTTCTACATCATGAAATTTGGACAATAATGATGGTGATTTTTTGTGATATAAATTTCTCATTTTATGTCTAATGAGTTGTGCTTTTTTGTTTTTTCTTTTCTCCCAGAAACATTCTTGGTTTCAAGTGGTGAATTTGACATCATGGACGTCTTTTCCCCACATATTAGAATCCATATATGTCTGTAATCCCTGTCATATGTTCCTTTTGAATTTCTGTGTGTGTGTGTGTGTGTGTGTGTGTGTGTGTGTGTGTGTGTAGTTACTGGGATTCTCCCCTGAAAGGGGCTGTTCTTCTTGATTCTGTCCATTTGGGCTAAGCAGACTGCTACTGGGTGGTGTTCAGGATTTTTAAGAGACGATATACAGTTTTATTTTGTCGTAAAAGTAAATGAGACAGCACTTCTTGATGGTACGCTCTGTCCGTCCCAGTATTTTTCTGAATGTTTAATTGCTTGTAACATCTCTGACATTTGCTCTGCTTATTTCTAAGATGGAATGTGGGTTTTGAAATGTCAAGTGAAATTTTGTAGCTTTTTTAATGGGAACTAGAGGAGACCAAAGCCAGCAGTTTTAATGAAATTCTACACAATATTTTTTTTAGAGCTGCACTGTTTCGCTGTTTCGCTGTCATTCATTAAAGGGCTATAACACACTTTATTATTCTATGCTACCAAATGCTGAAATTTTAAAACCCAGTTTTCTCAAGTAATGGACATAGATTTTGGCTCATATATTTACTGAATTCAAACATTGTGTTAAAACAAAAGATGTAACTAAAGAAACAATCTGAAGCATTAGTTTTTCCCTTGAATGTTGTTTTTTTGGAAGAGGTATGTTTAGTATCTGTACTGGATACAGAAATATTTGCGGCCTGTTTGAAGTCAAAGTCATTATTCTACACAATGACAGACTGTCAGTTGCATTTATCAAAGCAAGTCATGTTTATCCAAAGCTATTGACCACATTCCTTAACATAAGGTCACCAAATTTCTTTAAGAAATGCATAGAGTCTAATATGGAATATGATGTCAAAATTTTATATTCAGCTATTTTTTTAATAGCACTGTATACTTATAGTAAAGATATATCATTTGATTTCTTGCAAAATAGAATCATTTGTACCAATTTGCATTGATATATGTTAACAAATGATTGCATATCCATAGATGTACAGTACATCTACAGATATATTTAATTGATATTTTTCAGATATGTGAGCTGACTTTCCTTCTACCCTCTGTTCTTTTTGGTTTGCTATGTGCCAGTGCTTGTGGTATTTGTCGCAGTGTCACCTGACAAAATATATTGAAAAGCCAGTTCTTATCTTGCACATTTAAAATTGAGCAGTTGTTTGGATAACATGTCCCGGACTCTCATCATTTTTTGTTTCCAGGATCATACTCAGAAACCTTACAGAAATATGAGACTGTTTCTGAGTCAGACGACATTACTGGAATGTACAGCACTACGGTTCATCGTCGGTGGCCATGTCTGAGCTTGCTTACATTACACGGGTTCTTTAAAATGTTGATAAAATGTGACCACTTTGTTATCCTGAGTATTTTGCACTTTGAGATTTTTATACACGCGGACTATGGAAAATTGTAATCCCTCTTTCCTGTCGTTATTAGCCGTTGCTTTTGATGATGCCTTCTACTGCTAAAACGAGGGAGTAGATCTTTGTAAACATGGAAGGGTTGCTTCAGAGGGTAGAGTGGTCGAATTTTAGATTTTAAAAAGACCATCTAGTTTTCTTGGTATAAACAATTTTGGTTTATTTTGACTGCATCTTTCACTGAGTGCTCTCTGGTTTCCTCACATGGAGTCGGTCTCTAAATTGCTTATTTGTTTCCTGCTTCTTTTCCTGGGATAACCAGTTGTAGAAGATGGAACAAAATAGCCACAAGAGTTTGCGTTAATCTTTTTTTTAAGCCACTGGTGCTGAATTTGAATCACCGACTTTGACACAATTATGCGGACTAATGGATAACTTGCTTTTAAGATATTCAGATGTTTCTTTTCTTTCTGTGAACTTTTGACGCCTCTGTTTCTTCAAATACCAGTAAGCAACAAACCTGAAATATACATGTACACACACTGCATAGGCATGTGCTTGAAATAGGTAAATGATGTCATTACAGTCATACCAGCCCCATGAGAAGTGCTTACTTAGAAATATTGGCAGAATTGCTGACCGCAAAAGGCAGAGAGGCTCGTGTGACACATATAGCCGACATGAGGGTTTTTAATTTATTTTTTGCACTTTACCATTTGATGTACTCCCCAGTGTTGTGCCATTAGAAGAATACTTTCATGAACCATTAAAACACATCCACAGATATGCTATCCCGAAGTGGTACTGAACAGCTGAGATTTTGAAGCTCTGGAATACTTTGCACATAGGCTTTCATGTGAATCAACTGATTACCTGACATATTTGACGTGCCCTCTTTCTCTTAGCCTGGGTAGTACACTATGAAATGTTGACCAGGACCCAGCTGCAACTTGCCTCAAAAATGCAAAACAATTGTGCATTCGTTCTTCATTATGTTTACGCTACTACTGCACCAGCAATCTAGAATTACAATATTTTGCCTAAAAAAATGAAATGAATAGCCATGGTAATCAGCACTGTTTAATACAATATCAGAGACGGCACTGGTTGCCTTAAACTGTTCTCTATTTCACAAACCCCGCCCCCTGCATCTCAGTATTTATCTGTGTCTACCTGAAGTGTCATTTTATATTTACAAAGCTTAATATCCTAACGTGTGTGATTGATTAACATCATTCTTTTCATCTTATGGAATTTGTCCATTTCTACAATAAAAAACATGAACAGAGTGGAAAATAATTACTCCTAAAATATTTTAGTATCTTGTAAGTGCTTTAGGTTTTAGGGAAGCAGGTAGTGTCCATTGAAGGCATCTGAAACCAGTCATTTTTTTGGCCAGTTGCTGAACTCATCTGACCATCGTGAGCTTATAATGTACCCTGCAATACATCATGCAAAGAAACTTTTTTTTTTCTTTTTTTGCCAGTTTATGTACATCATAAAAACAGTGAATCTATGTGTCAGGTCCGTGCCTTTGATTGGGTTGATAATATTTATGCAAGTCTGGCTCAACGCTATCATTCCTAATGCTACAGCAATGACAGCTGAGGTACCTGTATCACCACTGGGATCCCAATATGTTCTACACTCAGGAGAGTGTAATTAATATTTTGTTACCATTAATTATATATTAATGGTTTTATATTAGGAAGAAGTTTCAGGAAGTGAAATGCAGGTGCATGGATTGTTTATTTAGAAGTCCCCTGTGCAGCTATCCCATCATGCCACCTGTGCATGTAAATGCTTACTCTGCGTTGCAATGGCATGTCTGCTCTTCTGAAGCTGTGTGAAATATTGTCCTGTTGGTCATCATTTGCTTATATTTTGAATGGGAGTTTCTTGACCTAATAAATATTTTTGACCATGGGGTGCTTGCTAAGAAGCAACAACAAGTACAGTATAATCATCAGTTTGCTAATTAGATTTATTATATTTATGAATAATCGTATGTTCTCCCAAAAGTATTCCCCTAATTATTATATAAACGGTTGTTTATTAATGAGCTAAAAATAACAGGGCCGTATTAATCACCCTGGCTTAAATTTTGACTTGATTCCAAAAATTGACATGATGAAAAATAGGTGATGTATAATGTGCTGTATCTGATAATTATTTATTGAGGATGGAATATTCTTTGTCATTGTTTTTCCCAAAAGGAAAACTGAGCTGGCTGTGGGAAAAGGTTCTGGCTCTGCTTCAAATTGTGTTTTTAGGACATTTGATATTTTGTAGTCAGTGAGGTATTTTAAAGGTATTGTGTTTGTTTGTTTTTAAACCCCTTTCCTGATAATCAATCTACTGAAGAAAACCATTAAATTGGGTGCCTTATATACAAAAATATCCAAATCGTTCTTCAAGTGACACATGAGTATGTAATGCCAAAATATAAAATACTGGTAGTGTCAAGATTATGGTCATTTTTCTTTGATTCAAGCTGTACTTCTGCGTCTTCTTAGAAAACATACCCTAATAAGCCCTATGATTCTCACTGTAATATGTGTAGTTAATATTTTTATGAAACCAAGGACATTATGTATTTTCATCTTGTGTTTTCTCTGTCAGAAGTCATTTTGTGACCAGGGGAACATAGATGTTTATAGATGGGAGTAGATGAAATATTTTAACTTGATAATTGTTGGTTTTTGCGGTTCTGACTGCTGGTCCCCGCATGCATTTAATCCCAGCAATTGTGTTCAGCCTCAGAATGTGTTAAAATTATTCTGTTAGATTTTTTTTTTTAACCCTTCGAAGACTGTTATTATTCTAGATATACTTAAAATTATCGTTGTGAACGCAATGCAAAGTGGGAAAAGCGAAGCCATAAACAAATAGGAAAATCGGGATATTTTGCATCTTTAAAATCACTCATTTTAGCTTATGCTTTAAAAGTGCGTATTTCTGTCACCGTGACGATTTGAATATTGGCAAAAATAATAAAACTGTTGAATAATGCAAATTTGATTGCACATATATCAATCCACAGGTGATGTCAAGTGCGATGTATGCATTGTTTATATTTAGTGCAGCAAGCAAGTTCTATTACTATGTTTTAGTAACATAGTCATGTGTTTTATTTTTCATTAGTTTCCCTTGTCAGCTTGCAACAGAAAGTCAGTTTCAAACTGATTAAGTACTTACCTGTAGGTAAACCATTATTACGTTTGAAAGAGGATTTCAGCAGCATTTAACTCAGAACCATTTATTTCTGTTTATGTAGTATATGGTCTGCTGCACATCTCCTGCTAACTGAAACATGGGACCATTGCAGTGATTTTTGTAGAAGAAAAAGAAAAAAAAACTAAAACAAATGTTTCAAGTATTAAACATATAGATTTGAGGTATGTGTTGTGTATGCTTATGACATTGACTGCACACCAGTGCTGTGCTACACAACTTTATGCTGTTTGGTCATATTTTTTGATCAGTAAAATAAAAAGCAAAGATATGATTTTACTAATGAACTTTCTGATTTATCTAGATCTAATAGTTTTATGGGTTCCACTGAGGTTGAATGCAGTTTCATAGTTTAAATGGGTGTCACCAGTTTGCAGGAGGTCTAATCAGTGTCGTGGGCTATATGCTCCATGTGTCATTAAACTAAATGTTCCTCCATGGCCAACATTGGGAATTGGCACCTTAGTGTGATGAATTGCAGAACAAAAATAACTTTGCCTCAGTTACTTCTTTCTAAGGGTCTTGAGAATTTAAGCATCTCAGGAGATAATGACACAAGTACCTGAGCTCAGTTGTTATGTTTTGTTGTTCTCATGTAATAAACATTTTTGGCTGTGTTTTTCAGAAAGTATTATATGTGAAGAACTTGATGTAAATGTTTGTGCAAAGGTTTTCAATATTTCTGGCTTAAATCAGTACAAGCACTTGTGTGTCATTAAATATTTTTTTGCTGTCGCATAACTTTGCAGATCTTCATAGCAACTCCTCCCTTTCCCAACTGTAAGATTGTTACTGGGGGTTTATTTACAAAGTGGAGGGGTTGCTTATATTTTTAAAAATGTCGATCTATATTGTATTTACTGGAGAGAGAGAAACTATTTTTAATCTGCACAGTATACCTTGTTTGTATATATGTTAAGGACATTAATAACGTTTTTTTTTTTATATAAGTGCTGGAACTAACCTAAAATGAAAAAGTTATTAAAAAAATAAATAAAATCATATTTTGTCGTTTGCATCTTTGTCATTTCTGTTGCCAGCATGTTTCCTTCTAACTAAGCTTTAATTTTTAAATTTTAATTGCAGGTTATTTGTAACTGATTGTTATGGCGGAGCAAATAATTACGTTTCTGCTCTGAAGACCCTGCAGTAAGGAATTAGACATGATACTTGTATCTCCAAAGTCTTGCTGACCCCAGACTCATTTTCTATAGTAAAGAGCTAACTGTAGATAAGCTTTGACTGCATTGCACTTAACTCTCCTCCTACCTGGGAATATCTGTGGGTGGGCTTGATGAAGGATAAGCCAGTGTAGGAAGTCGCACATAACCTCTACTGGCTCTTCGACCATGCTCAACTTCTGTTGAAACTTCTTGCAATAAGTATGTATGGTCACATTAAGTATGAATGCCAGTGACTGAAAATTGTGTGACACTAAATTACTTGCATAAGTCACTTAAAATATGACTTTTAAATGCAGAAAGGGAAAAAAAGCAATAGTTACTTTTTAAAAAAACACAAGTGTTATGTAATCGAAAGTCCTGTAATATTCAGGTCAAAATCAACCATAATTCTCATGCCAAACTCTATACTGTCTTGTAAATGTCTAGCAATGAGGAAAGTGTATATCCTATTCAGATTCAGAATCATTATTATCCTGGAGGAACCTGCGTATTCATTAATTGCTTTATTAAAATCTGCCCAGCAGTATAATATGGTGCGAATGCTGAGCAGGGCTACTGCATTCCTTTAAATCAGAACTCGCATTACTACACACAGATATTTCCAACCACACCCTGAGATTTGTGTTTTTCTGCTGGTTACTGATACCCCCCCCCCCCATGCCTTGGGGTGGGGGGCATCTATCAGGGATGGACGAAGTTCAGGTAATAATTAAGGAGGGAACAGCTGACAGAGTGTGGAAGCAAAGCAGACGAGCTGAACACCGGCAATGATTTTCTTGTATTGAACTCTGAGCCGTGTGGAGAGTGAAGGGTGCAGTGCATGTTGCGCTCGGAAGCAGCATCCGCTGGTGTCATATGGCACTGGATGTGACTCGTGTACAGTGGCCTCTCTGCTGGCTTCCAGGGCGGCGGCTCATTGAGCCACACAACATTTTGCTCCATCTCCTTCACAGTCATTCTATTTCTTTCTGTCTTGCACTGTAATGCAGTCTCGCATCCACTCTGCACTTCCCTAATGTGCTTTTTCCGTGACTGGAGTGTTTGTGCAGTAATCCATAAAATGTCTAAACATCAGCCTTGTTTTAGAAACTAGAATGCTTCGCATTAGGTCATATAACTGCACTACAGCCTTTTCACTGTCAATTTGGTTTAATCGATTTTAAGGTTGACTGCAGTGTGACTGCAGTGTTGACTGCAGTGTGTCGAATTACCTTGCATGTTGGTCTTTTTACTAGCCCCAAAGCATCCTTAATGACAGTTTTGAATTTGGTTGTTAGATTGGCATCTCGCCCAGAATAATAGATTGGTGAGCTACTGCAATTCAGAATAGCCTTTTGGTTAATTACCAGTTACTTTCCAAGTAACAGAATCCATCTTATCCATCTGTCTTCCAATTGATTATCTAGTACAGAGTCACCTTTTTTTCTTTTGTCTAACTATTTTAAAGCTACACCAACGACACAAAACATTATGTCCACAAATTACGGATATTTTGATTGGCAGTAGCTCAATATTTTGTCTTTTAAAAGTCGTTTTCAGTTAACATGAGAAGACACATTTGTAATTCTAAAGCACTACAAATATATTCAACTGTTTAGATCTAGATATAGGTCTAGAATGCGGGGTGAAAACCACATTTGTTCCTTTGTTGTGCACCTGTACTGCTGACTGTACGGGGTCTGTTGTACATTTGTCCTTAGCCTCATCTGACTCGGCCTCATCTTTGTAATGTACGAGATAATCAATAAGCATCCAGGCCACTGAGCTGACATCTGTTCGTATAATATTCCCCAGAGTTCTTTAGGGTCTGGTAGCTGAGGACGTCTCCACAGCAACAACACAGGCACAGTTCAGCTTGACATTGCAGATGACAGCTGAGTGCGAGAAAGAGAGAGAATAATCAGCGATGACGCTGGTCTTCATTTCTGTGAGTTTTAAACACCAGGAATGCTCACAGTGAAGCAATCTACGCTGTCTTTGTTGCTTAAATAATTATTTATAAGCCATAATTATGTTATAATTCTTATACTCATTTAATACCACAGATTATTTTGGTCATTTTTATATTTGTACAGCCTCTAAACTACAGCTAGTATTGAATAAGATTCTCTGATTGCTGTGTCAGGTTATTTTTCACCCCACCATTTTTTGTCTTTATGAGACTTTTAAAATTGCATAAATAATTGTTCGCTGACTTTCTGCGTCATTGTTTCACCATCATATAATATCATTTATCAAAGGGTATCAGATGATGGCTCTGGCAGTCACAGGCCCGAAGCCTTTTATCTTCTTAGCCATATAATCCTCCAAAAAGTCCTTTCCATTAAGATAGCAGTGTCATCTATTAACATGCATCTTCAGCACTAGAGCCATGCTTTGCCATGACTGGCTCCGCTGATGTCCTACTCTAATTAGGGGTGACACGTGAAACCCAGTGTATCGGGGGTCGTTAGCAGTATCGAGTGCTCGGAAGCTGCATCAGCTACAGATGAACCAGCAGCTGCACCACACACCTCATCAGCAGCTGAAATCCTCTCACATCGCTCCGTTTCCAGAATCGAACGCTATTATGGCCTTCGGAAAAACATGTTACTAAGAGCCGTGGACATGGAAAGATTATTTTATTGAGAAATCAGTTTTTCCTTGTAGTGTCTGATTTCTTATTCTAGACGTATTTCTGGTCCACTTTATAAATTGTCTGTACACACAGAGATTAATGCAGACATGAGCAGGAGCAGCATCCATGCCAGTTTTCAGCACCTGATGAATTACATGCATGTGTGATGTGAGGGGCGGAGCTGAACCACATCGATCCTACATGCAGACGCATAGATATACATGCATATTACTGGCTTTAAAATAGACACTGCAGTGAGAGGAAGATGAGGATAGTCACCTAAAACAGCACATGTCGTGTCCACTCGCCTTCTTCTGAGTCAGTATTTCAATCCAAGCGCACATCAGTTTATCTTAGACTAGAACTGTTTCTCTAAGACAAGAAAATGCTCCTTTTTCCAATAAATTCTCAACTATGGCTGGTGTCTGTCCTGGTGGAGAGTCTCCTCAAATACCTTGCGAATGAGCGGGGCCAGTAGGATGAGACTGATTCCCAGTCAAATAAAATGTGAATGTCACGCAGTGGCAGGATGAGGTCGGATGGGCACACTAATGTCCTTGGCACAACTTCCAGTGGAATTAACATTCGCCTGCCTAATCCAAGTTAATCCCACATTTTAAGAGATGTATTTTTTTGTTCAGTATGTCTGACCAGCTTCCAGACTTGTGAAGGACACACACAATTATGCACAGGCTAAAACTTTCCTTTCACAATTTAGGGTGACACTGCACCTTTTAAAATCTTTTTAAAGACAGACTGGCAAGCATTTATGTTTTTTAAGAATTATATTCATTCTGCTGACATACAGAAGTCGTGCTATTTTTATAATCACTATTTTAGAAAGACTATTACTGTCTTTCAGTTAAAAGCAAACTATTTATGACAAAACATTAACCGCTGGCTGCCAAAGGCAATGGCTAAAACTTCACCAGGTTTTTCTGTGATTCAGTTTTTTGGATAGACCTACCATGGCAAGGGCCAATAGCAGGTCCTCTCTATCCTTGAAATCCTCATTACAATGAATTAAAGCATAATAGTGCTGTGTCTGCAGAACATTAAGGTCAGTGATTACCATAGACCACTCCATGCTCTGTAAAAGGGGAACCTTATGAGGCAATGAACACAAAACCCAGAAAATATGAACTTTACATTAACTGACCTCATCTGGGTATCGCAGACACATTCTGTTATAGAATGTTCTGCGTTACTTTATCAATTAGAAAAGAGATTTAATGAGAAAAAAAACATACCTGGCAGCAGTATGACTTCCGTGAAAATGCAGGTCGGCGTCTTGTTTGCGGACTCCGTGGCTGCAATCGACGCTTCAGCATCACTGTTTTTCTTATTTTGGGACACTATAATCATGCCTGTGGTGTAAGTGTTTCCATTGCATTTCAATTAATTTGACTTAATTCTCTTTATTGCAAAGAACATTAAAACACTAAGCTTTTTATGCTGCATTAAGCTGTACTGTATGCTGTTTTAGATTTTTACCTTATTCATTTATGATCATTGACATGCTGTTTTTATCCCTGTGTGATCTCATAGTTGTCTGTCATGCCACATTACGATGCTGAGATGATACTATGAATCCTCCATACAGACCATAATGGATGCAAGAACAACATGGTTGTGTATTAATCAATTATTAAATGCTTTTCTAACCGTTTTTCTGCTTGTCTTATTTTATTCAGTGACCCAAGGGATGAACTGTAGCATCTGAACATCTGGGATTGGAGTAACATCACCTTCTGGAATAACAGCACTGGCAAGCATTTATGTTTATATATATATAGTGTGATACATTAATAAATCCTGCATCATTGCAGTCCTAAATGGATGAGACTGTTTTGTGAAACTGGTATTTATTTATGACCATCAGATAGTAATGCAAGAACTCTCCAGGTGTGAAATGTTTAAATGATTTGAGTCAGGAAATATGTAACAGTAATGAATGACAAAAGTCTCATACATCAATTTTGTATTATTGCTTGCTTCTATGGAAATTTAGTATTTACATGACACAAATTTGTTTATGGGCTTCAGATTTCAGGTTTTCTCAAAGGCATTCGTACAGAGTGTGTTTCAAAAATGTGTACATTTTACCAGGATACTGCACAAACGTGACACAACGTGAGACAACCTACTTCTGGCCAGTGCCATCACAACTAGTCAGTGTTTGCACCCAGTGCTACACTGCATCAAAATTAAGCAAAGTACAAAATGTTAAATTCTGTGTATTTATGCTCCTCTGTCATGCTCGGTGAAATTTGTCTTTTGGAGACGTGTGTTCCAACTTTTAAATAGAAAGGTTTTTTTTCCCCAAATTAATTTATGTTTGACACCACAAGGTACGAATAACAAGGCAGATTGAACAGCATGGAAGGCAGCACAGAGGAAGGAGGACAATGGGATCTGAATGCTGACAAGGCTGTAAATTCAGCTGTATCTAATCTCATCAAATCCTCTTAAACTCTTTATTTCATTTTCCTTTTATACATCACGCACTATAAACCTGCTTGTCCTGCTCCATACTGTACATGGGTTGAAAGAGCAGCCATTCTGAGGGTAAAAGATATCAGAATATTTGGGGAATTTTGAATGAATAAATGAATTACTGACACAGACGCGTATATTTAAAAAGCGAGAAGCACAACCACAGATCTATTAGCTGCTAACTGCATTTTTGTACGGAGATCCGTAAACGTCTCTCTCTCTCTCTTTCTCTTTCTCTCTATACACACACACACACATATATATTAAAATATTTCTCTGCCATCAATATTTCATTGAATGTGCATATAGTCCCCTTGATATTCCCAAGCCAGCTGGGAGACGTGATTCCTCCAGCATGTCCTGGATCTACCATGGAGCCTCCACTAACAGAGATGTGCCTGGAGCAGCTGCTTTGGGAGCTATCCAGGTGGCATCCTCATAAGATGTCCAAACCTCCATCTCCCCATCTGGAAGAGTAGCGGCTCTATCTCCCTGTCACTGAATCCAGGAACCCTGCAAATACACCTCATTTTGGCTGCTTATACTCAAAACCTTGTTTTTTCAAGTCAACACCCACCGCTCATGACCATTGGTGAAGATTGCAGGAACATACATTGGATGGTGACCTTTGAGTCTCATCTTATGACTTAACTCACACTTTACTACCAGGGCTCAGGGTCTGTAAAACAGGAGTTACCTAACCAGGCATGTCAATCTCGTGTTCCTTCCTACTGTCATTGTTAAAAAGTATACTACATTGCCAAAAGTATTGGGACATCCCTCTACATCATTGATTTCAGCTGTTCCAATCACTTCCATAGCCACAGGTATATAAAAGCAAGCACCTAGACATGCAGACCACTTCTACAAACACATGCGAAAGAAGGGGTTACTCTAAGGAGCTCAACGAATTCAAATGTGGTACCGTGATCGGATGCCACCTGTGCAATCTGTCCATTTGTGAAATTTCCTGACTACTAAATATTCCATGGTCAACTGTTAGTGGTATTATAACAAAGTGGAAGCAACTGGGAATAACAGCAACTCAGCCACGAAGTGGTAGGCCACGCAAAATCACAGAGCGAGGACAACGCATGCTGAGGCACACAGTGTGCAGAAGTCACCAACTGTCTGCAGGGTCAGTAGCTACAGACCTCCAAACTTTGTTTGGCCTTCAGATTAGCTCAAGAACAGTGCGTTGACAACTTCATGGAAAGAGTTTCCATGGTCAAGCAGCTGCATTAAACCATTACCATCACCAAGTGCAATGCAAAGCATCGGATGCAATGATGTAAAGCTTCCACTGGACTCTAGAGCAGTGGAGACGTGTTCTCTGGAGTGATGAATCACACTTCTCTGTCTGGCAATCTGATGGACGAATTAGGGTTTAGGGGTTGGGCTTGGTCTCTTAGTTCCAGTGAAACTACAGCATTCAAAACCATTTTGGAGAATTTCATGGTCCCAACTATGTAGGAATAGTTTGATGACGGCCCCTTCCTGTTCCAGTATGACTGCACACCAGTGCACAAAACAAGGTCCATAAGGATATGGATGAATGAGTCTGTGGTGGAACTTGACTGGCCTGCACAGTGCCCTGACCTCAACCCAACAGAACACCTTTGGGATGAATTATAAGCAGAGACTGTGAGCAGGTCTCACTCCTAAACCTTGTAGACAGTCTTCCCAGAAGAGTTGAAGCTGTTATAGCTGCAAAGGGTGGGCCAACTCCATATTAAAGCCTTTGTATTAAGAATGGGGCGTCATTAAAGTCCACGTGTGTGTAAAGGCAGGAGTCCCAATACTTTTGCCAATATAGTGCATTTATTAAAAGTATTTAAAGCTTTGCTTTAAGGCCCCACCTGAAAGGACGAAGCTACTTTTCCAAGAAGTACCATGGCTTCAGAGTTGAAGGTGCTTCTTCTCACCCCGACTGCTTCACGCAAATGCAGTGCTCCAACCAGTGCTCCCCCACACTCAAAACAATGAACTAAAGAACAATGCACAATTAAGACTTTGCAGATGATGTGTCATTTGTTTCCTTGTTCGCTGCTGCTTGACACTCTTGGGCCTGGCCGTCAGATTCGTTCCCACGCTGCTCAAGTATCATGTTGGAGGTCCTGTTCAATCTAAGTTAAACATGGATCATCATCTGCAGGCGGTAAGGATGCCATGTCGTGGCCCCCTAGTGGACGATCCTCCAACTGTGCCTTGATATCCTTTCCATGAAAATCACCAATAGGAGTAGAGACAAGACCCATACTGATAGACACCGAAAGACACTCTGAATGGCTTTAGGTTTGTGCCAAAGATGCAGACACAACTCCCACTGTGTCCATACAAGGACTGAATGACACACAGCAGTGACCCCAGATTTCTATAGCACCTCCCACAGTATGTGGCTGGGCACATGGTCTTCACATGAGCCTTCTTCAAGCCCACAAAGTAGATGGAGACAGTGCTAATATATTCCCACAACCGCACACATAGCTGCAGGAAAGCTGATTCGCCAGAAGTTTCCTACACTGCCTCCCAGTGTGAAGAGAGGCAGTTTCTCAGCGCATTCGTTCCCCCCAACCCTAGTCCAGGGTGGAAACACGTGCGTTTGTTCTCGTTTCGGATTCTTACTGGATTGCAGTTTAGCTGACTTCTCCCCACAGACCTTTTTGCCAAGAGAAGCTCCAAGCAATATGCTGTGGGTTTGATATTTGGCTTTGCGAGACTGGGCTCTGTATCTATGACCGGGAGGTGTCAGATAGATGTTTGTCCCTGCACTATGACTTTCTCTCTACCTGTGTCTGTGTATCTCACAGGTGAATAAAATAGGATGCGTCCATTTCTGTATAAAGTACCTGTACTTGCATTTGGCCAAATAACAAAGCACTGTTATAGTTAAATAGCTCTGCAGCACATTAAGGTACGCAAACCCCTCTACACACTAAGAGCACGATCCTTGGAGGTGTATTACCATTTTTGTTGTTGTCATTAAATATTTTGTATTATTATTGTTCTTTGTTGCTCGCAGACTTATAACAGCAGCACCAACAATAAAAATAACCAAAATCATAAACTGCTTATTTCAAATATATTTGGAAAATATTGATTAATAATTCACAGTAAAGCACTAAATTAAATATAAGAAGAACGTAATAATGATAACATTTTTGTAAGGATGGATAGTGAATTGATAGCCTACTTTAACTTAATATTTGAAACTCACGTTACGCAATATTTTATAGACAATTTGAAACTCAGGTGAGTGATATCATCTCAACAACTGGGGGCACTTACTTGTTGGGGTTACACATTTCATTATTTTATTATATTAAGTCATCCCATTACAGTGCAACGTGCGGTAAATGCTAGCACAAAACCTAAACTGGACCATTACATCATTCTAGCCTGGAAGCGCGACCGCCTCCTTCATTTTATTGGAGGAGAAACGTGGCCTAATAAAGCTATTGGTTAATGACATTGTAAGTCGGGGATGCGGGAGGCGGGTACTTCGGGGCGCGCATTGTGCTTCAAATACGGTGACAGAGGGGACGTCGGCTTCCGTGCGCGGACGCTGTGAGGTTGCCTAAGTCGATATACAACAAATTCGTCCAAAGTCAGATAGGATCGCCCAGGTTTAGGACTGCAAAAATAAATAGTGCACGTGTTATTTCGGTAGATAATTGAAAATTAATATTGTTGGATATATATTGAAATTATATATAGGTAACGCAAGTGTATCTTCATATTGGACTCCGCCTGCAGATGCTGAGGGTAAGGGCATTACTTACTTCAAGCTTTTTAGTGCTTATTTTGCACAGTGGTAGTGTTCTAAACCGTTTTATTGAAAGTTATTCAAATTAATGTAATACTCATGGCCGCGTTATGTATGCTGGATATGTATGCTCGTCTCCGTCCCAAGTATATCCTTGAATGTGTCCCTATTTATATGTTCACGCGGAGGTGGGTGTGCTGTGTGTGTTTCGGCTCACGCGATTACCGTTTTCTTAAGTTTACAGTAAAGTAATGCTTCTCTAATGTTCACTGCATGCTGAGTAATTACTGCCCTTGATTTCATAATTGCTGATTTAAAAAGTGATAGAAATACAAAGAATCGAGATCTTCTAGTGTTGGAAATATTATCGATGTTAAATTTCCATTTCTAAAAGTGTCGGATGGAATTTTGTGATATATCACCATATTGGGCAATACTATACATTTTTCTGGTTTAAATGTGTTTATTATATACCATATTTTTTTCGTTTAATAGGTATGGTATTTTCCAAAGTATTTTGTATAAGCGATACAAATGCATATTCGTTCATTTTAATGTGAAAATTGCGCACAAATATTACGACTTTTTTCTAACATTTAATTAAGGTGGATAGTAACAGAAGTTAAATAACAAGGCATTTTCATAAAGGAATTCTTGTGATTTATGTATTTTAATGCACGGCCTCATTATTCCGTCTTTCTGAGTGTGCCTAACCATGTAGAGTTTTCTGATGTGAAAAATGTGCCTGCACGCCGTTTTATTTCCTGCGTTTTATAGGAAGTTATTGAAACATGGCTTAGCTTCAACACGTCTGAAATTAATGTTTAATATATCCATATATATTGCGTTCTCTGGATACGTTTGATTGTGCGTCCTTACAAACTTAACTTAAGCGATAATGAGCTCTGCAAATGAAGAATGAGCAGAAATGTCCTGCCCTTCAGCAGACGGCCAATGCGCTGACTACCGTGAATGCACAAGACACATCGCCGACTGCACAGTAGCAAAACGCTTGTGAATCCTGCTGCTGTGGTTGCGTTCTCTGGTCAAAAGTGCAGTTTGTGCTTAAATACGGATTTCACCGTGGCGTGATCATGGAGAGGCCCCGTGCACATCACATCTAAGATTAGTCTTGATAAAGTCATTCCTGTACGGAAGATACCTCCCATCCTTCCAACCTCTGCCGGTCAAACCATGATTAGGCGATATAGACGGCTGCCTAGGGCGCCATCTTTTGGGAACGGCCGGCGCCCCATCCTGGCGCGAGGGATATGTAGAGCACGACGTCCCAGACTAAGGGCGGTGAAGATTGGCTAGGGGGCGTCATGGACCTCCCACCAGCTTTGCTTGCAACAGTTTTAGTGCTGAACAGATTATGACACATAGCAAGTCATAATCTGCCAGTGATCTGTTTAAGAAACGCTTTAATATTCTCAGTTGTTATGCACCTTTGATCCCTGATATGCAGTGACTGCTTCGCCGCTCTGAGGATGTCATTCTTACATTAGGCAGTTGAACATGTAGCTGCACAATTAGTCCTAAATGCTCTTGTCCTTGTCCAATAAACCATTCCAGAAGGCTTTTTAAAAGAAGTGAGTCTCTGAGCTTGATGTTGATATTGGAGCCTGTGGATATGGGCTTCTGAAGGGGAAAGGACTTCTTTGAGTGCTCCGTCCCCGGAGCTTCGATGGTGACAGACACTTGCGATCTGGACTGAAAACGACTTTGAAAAGTTGAATTTCAAAGTAAATGTGATAGTTTGTGAAGGAAGGAGAACAAGTGTATACTCTACAGGAGAGCATATATTTCTTACTTAAAGACAAATACAAGCTCTTCTTACACACATTTATTAACAGCATCTTATGATACTTATGCATTTTAAAATGAAATTGCTGAGCTGCTCTGGGTTTAGGGGCTGAGGTGGTGTTACTCTAGCCTTCTAACAAGATATTAGTAACTTTTAGGTGAAAGTAATTCCTATTAGTTTTTATTGTGTTACTCATAATTTGCACATGTTCAAATGTTAAACTGTGTTTTAATTGCAGAGATAAATAGCTTTAAAGATTTTCTGTGCCTGCCTAAGACTTTTACCAAGTACTGTCTATACTGTATGTAGGATGCTGTTCAAAGTCAATTCTCAAGCTCGGGTCACTATTTTCATCACATATTATGGATGCATATATTTTGTTACATACTGTTAATAACTGGTGTGTCTGAGTGTATATCTCACATAGACCACTCACACTACAAAGTACATTAAATCCCTTACTAATAATACTGAACTAAGTGTTATGTACATCCTACATAGGAGCATGCTGGGAAAGCCTCCAGCCAGCTTCTGTTTCAGCAGTGCACTGCTGGGTTTAATCTCCAGCCGACTTTAAGGTCTGTTTGTCAGTGCACATTAACAATAAGTGCTTCATGCCCTCTGGTGAGTACAAAAATAGGGTCACCCCTATTTTACATGTTTTGACTATAGGATAATAATAAATAAATAAAGTTATTGTTCAACAGACTGATTGGGAGAGCATGGAGGGTCCTGAGGTCACTGGAAAGGGGTATGTGGCGTTCCCGATGTCTTTGTAAGAGGACGAGGGTCCAAGTCTTTAGAGTCCCGGTGCTCCCTCTCTTGCTGTACGGCTGTGAGACATGGATGCTATGCAGTGAGCTGAGATACAGATTGGACTCCTTTGGTACTGTGTCTCCTCAGAGAGTCCTTGGGTACCGCTGGTTTGACTTTGTGTCGAATGAGCGGTTGCTAGAGGAGTCCTGAATGAAGCACATGACCTGCATTGTAAGGGAGTGTCAGTTATTGCCCTATGGCCATATGGTGCGTTTCCCTGAGGGTGATTCGGCTCGCAGGATCCTCATTGCTGAGGACCTGAGTGGCTGGACCGGGCCAAGGGGGCGCCCATTTAACACCTGACTGCGGCAGATAGACGGCCATTTCCGGAGAGTGGGACTAGACCACGTGTCACCCTGGGGGTCATGCGGTGGCCGTGGTAACTCGTGTTTGGCAACCTGAGCCAACCTGAAAATTTCTAGCATCTAAATATCCACGTCTTTCTGCATGCAGTTTATAGCTTACGAAAACTCTAATAAAATGTCTGTTGTGGAAAATGTGAAAAAATAATGAGGAATGATTGCTGCGGGTGTAAAAATTTAAATAGTGTCCCCTACCTGAAATAATTACCAGTTGCACAACGCTTTTAATTAGCTGAATGTGACCGTCTGCACATTCTTTTACATTGACTGCATGTAGCGATTTAGCGCAGCACTTCTGCTTTCCACACGCTTGCCCCCCAGTGCTGGGGGTTGGAATCTTGCCTTTGCTCTAAAAAAGCTTTTTGTCTGAGTGTGTGCTTGTAGGTGCCCGGCAGTAGACTAGGATCCCGTTAGCGTATACCTACACCTTGTATCTTACAATTTTCTCACAATTTTCCTGTGTCCTATACAGCCCCACCCACAATCCCATCTTGGATCAGCGCTCCAAAGATGGATGCAAAACACTGGCAGTATTCCAGTGATAGTAGTGTTGTACCTAAATATGAGGAGCCTTTAATGAAGGTGTTTGAAATAAAGCTGATAAAATAATATTAAAAGTATTGCAGTGTCATAAATGAGCCTGCAAAAAATTGCATTCTTTCCTGCGTGTATTGACATATGTAGTGTTAGCACATTATATCGAATTAGCTCAGTCATAAATATTTCACTGCTTGATGTTTGTGTGGAACATTTCTTTAAATTGTGACAGGCAGCGTGGCACACAGTTCATAAATCATCCAGATTGCATATGTTGTCGCCCACAGACTTTGAACATGATGTCAGAATAGTAGCAGAATAGTGTATAATAGTATAGTAGTAGAATAGTAGCTTTGCGTTGCAGCTGAACTTCCCAAAGAACACTGGTGTCTGAAAAGATTTCTGATTTTTCAGTACTAAGATGAAAACAAACTGTGAGAGTGTAGTTAAAGATTTGGTCACAAGATCCTCCGCAGTGTCTTTAACGGCCTTTATTTTTTTGCGGTTCAGCTTAATGCTTTTCTATGTCTTGCTTGCGCCGTTTATTCCTGCCCGCTGATGTATTTGCTGAATCAGAATAACGAGGGAAGCCACCTAAAACCAGCTGCAAATGTCCTCAGCGAAGCCCTTGCTTGCTAACTCATCAGATTTGGGCAACACAAAGTAGGGCAGTGCTCAAAGTGGACACTAACGTGGAGGGCGACTGGGGGGTGACCCGGGCCAAGGTGCGGGCACGACGGGAGGGAAGGTCTCAGCAGCTCGTGTCTGTATCACGTGGCGTGGCGTGCTCGTGGTGCATATCTGCATAGCCTCTCTGCAAGGCTAATGAAGCAGCTTCACAGAGCAGATCAGTGAAAGTGCGGCTTTCTGTGGGAGGAAAGCTGACAGGAGCTTTTCATGTTCTGGAACGAACGCACATGAAAGCCATATAGAGCATCCTTAACTCAGTGTGTTTATTTCACACTGATGTGTTTCAGTGTCCTATCTATCTATCTATCTATCTATCTATCTATCTATCTATCTATCTATCTATCTATCTGTGGTTCAATTGCAGGGGCTCCTTGCGAGGTCCTCAGCCTGCCTCTCTCTTTTTCAGCGATCAGTTTATCATGCATAAGACCAAAAAGCCTGCTGCAGATACACTAATGAGATGAGCATATTACGCATTGATTAAATTTAGCTCCTGTTCGCAGCTTCGCCAAGCCACAGTGGCATTCTCCCTGTAACAATATGCATCGTGTTTCTGTTGCCGTTTTTTTTGGTGCTGCATCCTGGCCAAATTACAGTTTTTCTCAGTAGCTTTCATGCAATTTCCTCACCATTCTCACCATCCTCAATGCAGTTCTCAGTCCATGCATTTCTCCTAACACTAAATCACCTGTGCAGAGGCTACTAAGACAATCAAAACGTTATGCCCGTGTGTCAGAGGATACAACATCAGTCAATCACTTCAACACTGTGACAAATGAATGAAACACTTTCACCAGTGCATCAAGACTTAGACAGCAAATGTTTATTTTTTTAATTAACTAAAATACTTACTAAAATCTAATGTAGAGAAAAACACAGAATAAAATGAGAAAGCATAGAACCAGGTAACAGAATATACACAAAAATATGAAATTGAACATTGTACATTTACTGTAATACATTATGTTACAGTACATAGTACATTTATACAGATATGTATAGATGGATAAACCTGTATCAAATTCCTGTCTTACATACCCCCCGGTTTAGAGCAGGGGGAGCACAGATGTACCGTGAAATCCCTCTAGGGGCGTCCAGTCTCTCTTCCCTGTTAGGCCACATCATTGTGTCTACATCACACCTGATATTTTCTCTTCTGAGACAAAGCAGGGAAAGCCGTTTGGCATGGGGCACCCTGGCCGACAAGCCCCAGGTGTGATGTCCCCACAGCCAGCATCCATTGCCAGTAATGACATTTGATCATGGGGCCTGCAATCGTATACCTTCCACCTCCAAGCAGAGAGGAATTCCTCAATGGGGTTGAGGAATGGTGACTAAGGCAGCAGGAACACCGTCATCATTTGTTGGTGGGTTTCAATCTATTCCCTCACATGGTTTGAATGGTGAACGCATACATTGTCCCAAATCACAACATAGCATGGCGTGTTGACCCTTACAATCCCCCTAGCATTTTCTGGAATAGAGCCCATCCAAAAACTGAAGAAGCCGGCCGGTGTTGCAGGGCCCAATGCTGGCTGCATTGTGAATGACTCCATGTTCAGCAATAGCAGCACACATTGTGATATTGCCCCTACGCTGGCCTGGGACATCTACTGTGACCTATTATATTCCTGCCACATCGCCTTACTTTGTTTAGGTTACATCCTGCTTCATCTACATACACCAAAATGTGCCGGGTCTCACTGGCCTCCAACTCAAGTATCCTCTAAATAGAAACACAAACATATATAATGTTCATATATAATGTAAATAAGAAAGAGCAAAAGAGAGAGCAGTAGAGATCATGTTGATCATGAATTTTTGTCAAGGACAAATACACATTTCGAACACCACGCTCTCTCACAACTTCCTGCCTCTTCTTCAGCCTTATGCACCGAGTGGAACCTGAGCATCTATATATGCTTATGTCAGTGAAATTGTCACGCGGCAGGAACAGAGGAGACGTGAATCCACGTATGCAGGGAACTGGGGAATTTAATGAAGTCAGACACAAAGTGACGGGCAGTAATCCGCTCCGGTTCCCGGCGATGCAGGTACACCCGTGAGGGTCTCTTCCGCTAGAAGGCTGGCGAACGTGGTTGAAGTCGACGGGCTGGGATCGTAGTCGTATTGCGGAATCAAGGGTCATAGCCGAGGAAGTCAGTCCGAGGGGCAGACAGTGGAATGGGAGACGGGAGGCGCAGAGGAGACGGGACACCGGGCTTCGGGGAAATCAGGAACGGGAGCTGGACTAAGGAGGGAACGGGAACAGGCCAGGTAAGTACACAGAGGGTACGGAGAGACAGGGCAGGAGCAGGCAGACAAGAGACAGGTAAGATGCTTGGTAATGCGCATGGAAACAGCAACAATACTCCACATCGTCTTCGGGTTGTTGTTCCTGTTCTGAAGGGGTTTGATTGGTTCCCTATGGGTTGCAGCTGGATGGCTCCGCCCTTGGGGGGCGTGACAGCAATTTAGTGGCATGACATGCCCCTGTGATATAACATTGTGAACATGTGTTTCTCTTTGTTTCAAGTCATTCTTATCTGAGAACCTGCAATTCCATTTGTTTTCAATTGAAGACCAATTTTATTGTCACCAATGACTGTGTGATTGGCCTTACTCTTTACTACACAGCTGAAGGAAGTTTAAAATGATTCGACTGATGACACTAATGCATTGTGCAACAGTATCAAAGCGAGCGAGAGACCTGCAATTGTCAGTGATGAACGTACGAACTGTTTCGATGAATTGTCAAAGTCAGATGAGAAATGTTAATCTGCGTGGGAGACTGTGTCACTGTTTTGAGAACTGCATTAAGAGTGGCGAGAATGGTGTTTCTGATGAGGAAATTGCATGAAGGCGACTAAGTATTTCCTTTAGGTCAGTAAAGCTGACCTGTGCCTCTGAGGCGTGACATCAGTACTATCCTTGATATTCTGAGAAGCTTGCTGAATGTACATGTGTAGTCATTTATTCAGCAGATGCTTTTGTCCGCAGTGGTGTATAAGTGAGGCAGATGCATCATTGGCACACAGCCGTCAAGGACGCAGATAAGTGCAGCTATGCTGAGCTACCAAGCCCCAGTTAGCTTCGGAGCCAGAGTTATGCAGAACATCAGAGAACCTGGCAAGGCCCTAACAGCCGTTCAAGTCAAAAACACTAAATCTGAGGACTGAAATAAAGGTTTATGTTGAGAAAAACATAACATGTTAATGGAAAAGGAACCACTGAACAAGAGAGGAAGATATTTCTGTAACTGACTTACTGACTTTGCTCACGTTCTTTATATCTCAGGTCCATGTGCTCTTTGTTTTCTTGCTTCCCTGTTTGGTTTTATTTTCCCATCCTTCAGCTCTTTCAGCAGTTCTTCAAAGCTTTTCACCAACACGTATCAGCAGGCTTATTGTACGGCGAAAATCTTTCTCTGCATGTCTGTTGTCTCCGGTGACGTCCTGCTTCCGCAGCTTTAATGGATGCCGTGCCTCGTGTCCGTTTGGAGCCAAACTGTTACGGCCAGACGGCTGGCTTTAGAGCGCCCCCGGAACGGCCAGGCTTGTGGCGCGTTCCTGGTCCGCCGTGCTGAGTAGCTACTTGTCCGAGGAGGGAAAGACCGTGATCTGTCTACAGGGTGTCTTGCCGCTAAGACTCATCCATGCAAGATGTGAACGTGGGCTATCCCATCTGCTACGACCCAACAGAAGGGCTACCTTGGCACAATTGGCAGATAGTTTCGAGTACTGTGTCACGACACTCGGTGCAAGGAACTCTGCTGCACTGAGAATATGATACATACTACAGAATGTATATTTGTAATAAAACCCCTGTGATATAACATTGTGAACATGTATTGTTATTTGGAAATCATACTTTTTCAGTGCTGGTGTACTTTACTTACTGTTTCTGTGCATATGTCATTTTCCAGTCAGAAAATGTCCTGTTTCACATTGATTTCCCCTCCCCTGTTAAGTACCTCTATAAATATCATCATAAAAGCAAAGGAACCCCTTAGTATTTTACCAGTTTTTAGATAATTAAATCATGCTGCTTAATAGGCTGATAATTTTCCAGTCCTGGGTAAAGAGCCTGAAAACTCCAGACTGTAAGTTTAGGTTTTAGAAAACGGCAAAGGGTCGTGGACATGTTGGTGACACCTTCAGTAGTGTCTTCCATGGCACACTTTTCGTAAGGTAATTAACCCAGGGCACACCTTCTCTATGTTTAGTACCTGTCACAGTCCCTGGTGTGTCCCTGCTTGTTTCACACACATGCTACTAATTGGCTTTTTCTTACCAATCAAACGTTTCACTTTCACGGTTCAGGATCAGGTATGTTTTCTGAAATTTTCCTTTTCAAAAACTTGTCCATGATCTTGTCTTTTTACTACCAGGCAGTTCGCAAATTGTCGAACATACCTGTCAGTTGTAGGGCGGCTTATTCTTGGCTGCATTCGATCTCATGACAAGCGCACTTCAAGCCTATTGGGCAGTTAAATGAGTAAGATGTCACTTGTGCACAAAGCTTTTTCTTCGTTTAAGCCACTTACAGTACATTTATAACTCAATAGGTGGGTGGAGTTTCAGCTCTGAGGCTTAGGATCTGTCCCAGCAATCAGAAGGTTGCTGGTTTGAATGCCTATAGTGGTCCTTCTCCACTGGGCCCTTGAGCAAGACCCTGCATTTGCTTTGTTCTGGGTGTGTCGTCAATCTACATCCAGCCCCATAAGCAGGTCCTCCAACTAACTGGGAAATTTTGGGGGCTGGTGGCAGGACTGACACTCCAGCTGCTGGAAAAAAAACTCACACTGTTCTATCACCCACCACATGGCTGCACTCAGGTTCTCATCCCTGAGGTGGTTTATCGTGTGGCAACGTGCTGTATCAGTGTGTGCTCCTTACCCATTTCTCTATCAGTACATACTGTAAGCTTTTGTGTGTGTGTGTGTCTGTGTGTGTGTGTGTGTGTATAAGGCACACCGGGCCAGTTCTAATGGCATACTAGTGGGCTGTAGAGCACTGGTTGAAAAACGCAGGCTTATAAAACAGTCCCTTATCATACCCAAGATCAGGCCTTTGGATGGCAGCCAGGAATAGCAGCCAAAGGGGAGCGAGGTGAGGATTGGTGAAGCAAGGGGACAGTGAGGACAGAGGACAGGATTTTATGCTGGGAGGCAGGAGGCCATTAGCTACGGGTCCATGCCAGGAGTGCAGTAAGGGCTGGTCTAGCTATAAGATGATAAAAAACAAAAAGAAATATAGGCATAGTACAGCTCTTGCAGATAACTTAGTGAGAGACTCCTCATATAAGCGACAGCAGGAAGGCTCACATATGGTAATAAATGATGGTATCTGGAGAAAGAAGTAAGAGATGCCCCATTTATGATGTAGAGTTTTAATGAAAACTCAGGGGAAGCAATAAGGGAGAGTGAAACTAGGTGTTCAATGATCATTGACAGAGGTTTGGGGAATATCTGTGTGCAAGAACAATCAGCGGAAAGCTGGACAAAAGTTCAGATAAAGTGCAATTCTTCAGATAGCTGGAACAAATCAAGGTTGTTCAGCTAAAGGAAAATGGCTTGTAAAACCTGTGAACACGATATGCTAAAAATAGGAAACCTGGCAATACCAGTGATTCTCGCAATTGAATCAGAGGTTCAAAACAGTGAAAAATCTGCTCCGGCCAATTAACAGCTGTCTTTTGTTCAATCCGAGGGGGCAGGAATGAAAATTAAAGACCTGCCTGCAGCTTGCTCAATAATTAATAAAGCAGTGATGAATTTTTTATTGACTCGAATATGCTTGCTAATGTGAAATGTAGCCAGAGCTCTGAGGAGTAAGTGAAAAAAATCCTAATTTTTTAAAATACGTATCTGCGCTGGTATTGTAACTTGTAGTACACAGGAAATGGAGAGTGAAGCCACTGTGGATTTCTGAAAGACCCAGTCAGGGCACGATAAGCATGTACCTACCAACATTTAAGGCAAATTAAACACAGGTTTATGGTTTTTTAATGGGTTGGAGTAAACAGGCAGCTTTGTCCTGCTTTGTCAGGTTAAGAATCATAAAATGGACAGCCAGAAATCACAATTATTGTAAACAATTTCAGTTACCTTGCAGATAGTTTTCTTTAAAATATTTTGCACATCTATTTATTCAGATCGACCATCTACATACTTGAACCATAAACCCGGTTAATATCAATATCATTAAACTTTACACTAGTCGTTATCTTGAGTATGTTTTAATTATAACGGAACTTCACTTTAATATGGAGAATTAGCAGCAGTCCTCTCTAGCGTGAACGCGGCTAATCTCCGATAACTGATAGAGGGCGTATTTCTCAGCACCTGAGTTCTTGTTTTTCTGATTCCTGCTTTCTGACCTGCTTGCTTACACAGCAGTGCAGGACATTGTGGACCAGTAAGAAATGGTGCCCTTTGTGATTCTGTGGGTTTAGTGTTGTGTAAACATCTAGCTTATGACACATGAACTTGATGTGCAGCAGCCGCAGGAAGAATTCAGGCCACAGCACAGTTTTTTGTCACCCTCATTACTCAATTTATGGGTATGTACCTGTGAATTTTATGTACTGTGTGTGTGTGTGTGTGTATATATATATGTATGTGTGTATGTGTGTATATATATATATATGTATGTGTGTGGTGTGTGTGTGTGTGTATATATATATATATATATGTACTGTGTGTGTGTGTGTCTCTGTGTATATATATATATGTCTCTGTGTATATATATATATATGTGTGTGTGTGTATGTGTGTATTATTATTTTTTTTTTCCAAACAGCACTCTGGTTCTTCTCTGTTTCTCATTAATGAAGGGCTTCTTCATTGCTTTATAGGATTTCCTGTCAGTGCACTTCACACCTACACTTAATGTTACCCACTCCTCTTGGTCACTCGATGTCATCCTCTGATTCATGAGAAACTGTCGGATAAGTTATCTGTCATCTCTGGCATTAGAAAGTTGCTTCTGCCATTTACCTGGCTGGTTTCTGGTTGGTCCCAGTGTCTCCTGTTTCATCATATTCTTGTGTACTGCTGTCTTAGAAATTTCGAACCGTGAAGCATCCTGCCGTTGAGTGTAATCTTGTGCCAGCAGAACCAGGATTAAAAAATGCATATTTTTTTCAAAATGTAGAGTGGCCTCTTAATTTTTTCTACAGCTGTATAAGCAAACAGGACTAAACACCCCTCTTTGATTGAGAGAACTGTGCCTTCCTATAAGCGTCAGGATCCGTCCCTGTCTTCTCCTTTCTATCCGGTGGTTCCCTGTTTGGCCAGTGGGTGTTGCTGGTCACCCCGTTCTTCTCTATGTTTAGTATTTGTCACAATCCCTAGTCTGTCCCTCAGTTTGCCGGGCTGCTGTGTGGCTGAGCGGGCTAACCGTCAATAAGCTAAAAAGGACCAGAATTTGTGTCTTGAATAACCTGGAAGTTATTTAACGGAATGTGCAGGTCAGCAGATGCAAGCGGATACAAACTCTCCGAGATTGTTTTCGTAACATGAAGGTGGAAAATAAAAAGGCCATAGCAGAGAGCAGCTGCCTGGTGTTGCTTCCATGAGAAACGGCTGCATGTTTTCGCAGAGACAGAGATGAGAAGCTACGCTCGCACACATGCCGGAGGCACCTTTCGATGGCAGCAGCTGACAGCATGATCAACGTAGTGCTCTGGGACACTCGGGAATTGGAGAGTGTGAATAGAAATAGCACAGGCCTCTTATCATGCATATTCAATGCAGGCTGACACAGACTTAAAAGAGTTCCTGGGAAAGTGCTCAGCTGTTGTCATAGACTTGGCTGTTTGGTTGCCAGGGAGCTGGATGTTGGATAGGTGTACGCTGGGGTAAAAGGCTGGATTAGGGTTAGTTTAAGAAGGAAAGTGCTACTTGATAATTAAAAAATTATAAACATGATAAACACTGGAGAGAGGTACACACATCCAATACTGTATGTGGTTGCAGTGGTATCAGTTTCTGAATTGCGGTTCACAGTGCTGGTGTGTGAATCATGCTGACACCATGCATAAGAGCTAATTGGAGGGAAACTCCTACCACTGACAGCCACCAACATGCAGTAATCGGGCATCTGACTTTGTTTCTACAACAGCTAGTTAAGGCACTAGGGTTGGTTTAAACTGTCCCTCTCTGTGCAGGAAAAGGCCCATTCATTCTGCCACAAGGTGGTTGCTGTTGGTGAATGACAAAGCAACATGCAGACGGTGTTGAGATCTGTGACTGCCAGCCCACACTCAGGAAGCAAACCGAGCCACTTGGGCAGTCACTAGGTGGCAAATTAGAACCAGCTTCTGTGCTCGCTCTGCTGCCATGAGAGTCCAGGAAAAGGGATTGCCAGTTGGATGTTCCACACAAAGCTTAAGGTCACTGCAGCAGTCGTGGGGTGGGGGGCAGGGCTGCCCCTGACTAGTGAGGGGCGGAGCTGAGATTGGAATGGGAGGATGGCTCTGACTGAGTGCTGCTGCTCGAAGCTGATCTCGCGGGGGACCTGTTGCCGGTGGCCAGGGCACTGTGCTCCACCAGGATGAGCTGAGCATAAGTGGGTGAGTGTAAATTTTCTGCTGACTCGAGCCTTTCTCACCACGTTGCCAGTTTCCAAGACACTCACGGTGCCATCGTTGTGTATTTAAAAAAAGAACCCTGCATCCTGACTCAAACTGAGTGTAAACTACAGATTTATTGCAGTAGGGAATCGCAGCGTTCAGTAGGGGCTTATTTTGGAAATCTGTCCGGAGTGTACAGCAGCTGAAAATGACCTTGCTCCGTACTCATGCATCATCCCACTGCACATGATAATGTCGACAGGAGGGAAGAGAGTCATCATTAATCGGGATTATTTTACAAGGCCACAGTGAAGACATCTAAACTGACTGAACCATTACCTCACCACTCCACCATGTGATCATCTGCTTTTAATTCAATTTTTAATGTCACAACGGATGGTGTGAACGCGGACCAGGGAAGCAGGAAGCAGGAGGAGGGAGACGGAGAATCAAGGAATACGGGGATTAGTAGGAATCAATCCTGTCAAGGGCGCAGGAAACATGTAACGCCGATGACTGGACTGGGGAAACAGAGTCGAACTGAAATAAACAGGATTAATGGCAGGAAACAAAGAACAGCTGGTAAACGTAGGGATTCCATACGAGGTTAACGAGGAGGCGTGGCACGCAGGAGGATCAGGCGAGCCGGGCGTGACATTTAAAGCAAGAGTTGTATTATGTGCAGTCGTTATAAAGTTTCAGGAACCCCCACCATTAGGGTTTGCTGATGGCAGACCGTTACCATGCCTCCAGCTTCCAAAGTGAGGGTGTCAAAAGAGTGAGCAGAGTGAGCCAAATCCTCAGTGTCGCACGCACTGCAGTGGCCCTGCAGGCTATGAGCTGAGACGTGCTGTTTAAGGATTTCTCTCTCAGGCATTTATTACACTGAGCCTCAAACGGTTAGACTATTGTCTGAGAAGACACTTGTTATATCTTGTATCTTTGTTTTTATCTGTGCATTTCAGCTGATAATGGATAATAAGTGAGTTTCTCCTTGTAAAGTGACCTTGGGTTTGTGAAAGGCGCTATATAAGTGTTACTTATTATTTTATTATTATTCCAACTAAATGGGTTATGCATACATATCTTGTTCTCTTGCTGCTTGTTTGTCTTCTAACTAGGGATGTAAGCAATTAATCGATTATCAATTAATTGTCGATAAGAAATTACTCGATTAAAATTAATTAATTGCAA